>BTHU01000008.1:61344047-61874047 GCA_036184795.1 Tokudaia tokunoshimensis
ACAGCTGAACCAGATGTAGGAAGCGAACGGATTCCACACACGCTTCCACATCTGGTCAGTGACCCGGAGGAAGGAAAGGTGTCACATGTTAGGTCAACGAAAACTATAAGATACTTAAAGATACACCCCGATAAGGCTGACAGAGTTAACACAAGGAAACCTTATTAAAGCTCACGATCCAGGACACACTCTGAAGCCCCCAATTCTGAAGACTCAATGCTGTGAAAATGTCCCCTTTCTACCTCAGATTAACTTACTGTACTGTTACTGCAATCCCAGTTAAGATCCCTGTAGGTTTTTAAGTAGATTTTGAAAATCTGACCTTAGAGTACATTTAAAAGAAAAAAATGCATAAAAACACACAAGAATATTTAGGGCAAAACCAAAATGACCAGGTAAGGAGTTATGAGAGGGGAAGACTATGGCTCTAAAGTAAAAATGATCGAACTTATCAATGGATGCACTTGCATGTAATATGTGATAGAGATGATATTTCAGTTTAGTGGGAAAAATTAATAAATGGTTGGGAGCAAGTTGTCTTATCTGGTAAAAGAAAGTTAAATCCCATGCCACACCACACCCACACTCAGTTCCAGAGGCAATAAATATTTAAATATAAAACTGGAGCTAGAGAAGTTGTGACTTATCAAGGGTTACTTTTATAATGCTGGCAGTGCGCAGGCCTTCCTAAGTGATACAAACCAGCTTCAAGAAAGTGATCAGCAGACCTGACTAAATAAAGCTAAAAAAAAAATGTGCACTACATAGTACTAAATACAAAACATGGAGCTGAAACGCAAGATAAGGTCTGAGATTTTCAACAAGGACAGGCAGAAAATACTACTCATAACTGTGGGGCAGGGGCAGCAAGAGAGCCTCAATTTTAAAATTGTCAAATTAAAATTCAACAATTTAAAAATTGGCAAATTTATAAGAATATGAAAAATAATTTTTAAAGAGTCCAGTGGTTGGAAAATGCAAATAAAGATACACAGTATTGGAATTGTTAAGTTACAAGCACGATGTCCGTATACTTCAAGGCTGTTGATCCAGTGTAAGACTGACCATGAGGGAATTCCATCCTTCTTGGCGTCTATGGCCTGTGTGGTACCGCAGTTCTCTAATGTCAACAACAACAAAAAAATCCTTGGGATTAATTGTCATTTATGCATAAGATATCACGTTTTTCTTTTTTGTAAAGATTGACTTTCAAACTATTTTTAATTATGAATATGTGGGGGGTACATACATGTGTGTGTAGGTACAGGTCCCCCTGGAGCCAGGGAAGCTGGGAACTGAACTCGGCTTCTCCAATAGACCAGTATGTGCTCTTAATCGCTGAACCATCTCTGTAGTCCAAGATGTCACATTGTTTTAAACATCCTAAACCTTCCCATATAGAGATAGAGAATTGCTCATCTAATGAAATCTGCAAATTACAGATATTCCATGATGGTTCTTAAGATGTTAGGTGCTGGCCATTATTATTTAGAAAATTTATTCATTTTTATCTTATATGTATGAGCCTTTGCCTACACGTGTTATAAAAGTGCCCTGAGCACATCTAGACCCATAGTGGCCAGAAGAGGGCGCCGGATCTCCTGGAACTGGAGTCAGGGATAGCTTGAGCCACCTTGCGGCTGCTGGGAACCGGACTCAGGTCCTCTGCAAGGGCAGCTGCTTTTGACCGCGGAGGCATCTCTCCAGCCCCAGGTATTATTAGTATAAACTTTCATGAGAACATGTTTCAAGGGAACTATATTTGTTTTTAAAATCTTATAGATCTTCGAGAACTCCTTCCAAGTCCACAGTCCATTGATGCTGTACTTGTTGGCAGGTTGATCCCGTCCTGGACAATCAGTCTCGGCCTGCTGCGCTTTCGTGTCTGATATCTGAACTGTTGCATAATGACATTAGTAAACTGAACTGACTCAACTGTGCCAAGCTTTGATATTTCAGCTAAAATAATTTTACAACATCTTATTAAGAGAGAAGTAAGTGATACAAATGGCCAACCGTTTTAACAACATTATATTCGTTGTTTCTTCTTCAAATAGCAAGTCTGAGACTAAGTCACACACAAAAGGAGAATTCATAGCTTAACAACAGACAGCAGTTCCAATGTCTTTCTAATTAAAACCTAGCTCTGACTAATAGGCTAAGCTTTGAAGGACGCTAACAATTGCTACTATACGATCTTAATAAACACGGAGCCCACTCTTGGTGTGTTCTCAGTTTTATAACCTGCAATGAGAAGAGCACGTGGCATTTCTCATTACATGTGTGCACCGTAAGTATCTCAGTTTCTTCAGGGTTGCTCACTGGAGGTAGGCTGCTACCTCAGCTCCATGGAGTCAGTCCTCCCATGAGCTATGGGAGGGCAGGGGCCAGCAGGCCAGGGGCCAGCAGGTCTGAGGCCAGCAGGCCAGGCCTTGTTGGCAAAACTCAGAGTTAGGATTAATGCAGTGGTATTACTAATGTATCAGCTAAGCCCTGTTTGTAAACATGCCTCCTCCTTCTATTTAGGCATTTAATTTCTTGGAACTGGATTTACAGACCTTTGTGAGGCACTATGTGGGAGCTGAGAGGCTCTACTGGAGGCTGAAGCAGAAGGATTTCAAGTCTGAGGTCAATGTGGGTTCTATAATGATATTTTATCTCAAAAATTTTGCTGTTCAATTCTTATACTCTAATTTTGAAATTGTACCTCTAGTTAGTAACTCTAAACTCTTTTTTTAAAATCGAATTTTTTTTTAATTTAATTTAATTTTATTTTTTTAATTTACATTCCAAATCACTTCCCCTTTCCCGTTTCCTCCCTCCCCGAAAGTCCCATAAGCCCCCTTCCCTCCCTCTTTTCTCCATTCAACCCCCTCTCATTACTCTGTCCTGGCGTTCCCCTACATCCAGTCTTTCCAGGACCAGGGGTCTCTCCTTCCATCTTTTTAGAAATCTATTGATATGCTGATTGTGTCTAGGGTATTCTGAGATTCTGGGTCAATATTCCCTTATCAGTGACTTCATACCATGTGTGATCTTTTGTGATTGGGTTACCTCACTAAGGATGATATTTTCAAGTTCTGACCATTTGCCTAGGAATTTCGTGAATTCATTGTTTTTAATTGCAGAGTAGTATTCCATTGTGTAAATATACCACATCTTCTGAATCCATTCCTCCGTTGAGGGACATCTGGGTTCTTTCCAGCTTCTGGCTATTATAAATAAGGCTGCTATGAATATAGTGGAGCATGTGTCCTTATTGCATGCAGGTAAAGTCTCTGGGTATATGCCCAGGAGTGGTATAGCCGGATCCTCCGGAAGTGTCATGCCCAGTTTTCTGAGGAGCCGCCAGACTGCTTTCCAGAGTGGTTGTACCAGCCTGCAATTCCACCAGCAGTGGAGGAGTGTTCCTCTTTCTCCACATCCTCGCCAACAACTGCTGTCTCCTGTGTTTTTGATCTTAGCCATCCTGACTGGTGTGAGATGGAATCTCAGGGTTGTTTTGATTTGCATTTCCCTAATGACTAAGGATGATGAACATCTCTTTAGGTGCTTCTCAGCCATTAGATATTCTTCAGGTGAGAACTCTTTGTGGAGCTCTGTACCCCATTTTTTAATAGGGTTACTTGCCTCTCTGGAGTTTAACTTCTTGAGTTCTTTGTATATCTTGGATATTAGCCCTCTGTCGGATGTAAGGTTGGTAAAGATCATTTCCCAGTTAGTTGGTTGCCGCTTTGTCTTTTTGACGGTGTCTTTTGCCTTGCAAAAACTTTGTAATTTAATGAGGTCCCATTTGTCTATTCTTGATCTTAGAGTATAAGCTATTGGAGTTCTGTTCAGGAAATTCTCCCCTGTGCCCATATGTTCAAGGTTCTTCCCTAGTTTCCCTTCTATTAGTTTCAGTGTGTCTGGTTTTATGTGGAGATCTTTGATCCACTTAGAATTGAGCTTAGTGCAAGGAGATAAGGATGGGTCAATTTGCATTCTTCTGCATGTTGACCTCCAGCTGAGCCAGCACCATTTGTTGAAAAGGCTATCTTTTTTCCACTGGATGGTTTTAGCTCCTTTGTCAAAGATCAAGTGACCATAGGAGTGTGGATTCATTTCTGGGTCTTCAATTCTGTTCCGTAGATCAATGGAACAGAATTAAAATCGAATTTTAAAAAGTTAATTATGGTCTGGAGAGATGACTCAGTGGTTAAGAGCACTGCCTGTTTTTCCAGAGGACCTGGGTGTGATTCACAGCACCCACGCAGTGGCTCACAACTGTTCAGGATATTTGATGTCCTCTTACACCCTCCTTGGGCATGAGGCATCATCAGGCAGGCAGGTAGTGCACAGATATACATGTGGGTAAAACACACACCACAGTGCATGTGTGGAGGTCAGGGGCAACTTGAGGGAGCTGAGTCTCCATCCTGTGGATCTTGGGGGGTCATCAGGCAAGAAATTCTATCTGAGCCATCTCGTTGGCCCACCAAATCTTCTTGAGACAAGTGCAGTAGGTGATTCATGGCCCTTTGAAAAGAGTTTGGCTGTCTGACAACGGTTAATGGACATATTGGCCTTGGAGTTTAGAAACCACAACTGAGTCTGTGTACTAATGGTTGGTTGTAGAACTTAGGCAATCTCATACAAACAGCTTTGAACAGAGACTACATAAAGCAGGAGTCGACCCGTTGAAGTGAGTTAGATAAAGAAAGCCTGATGGAAGGAGAGACCCCTGGTCCTGGAAAGACTGGATGTAGGGGAACGCCAAGACAGAGTAATGAGAGGGGGTTGAACGGAGAAAAGAGGGAGGGAAGGGGGCTTATGGGACTTTCAGGGAGGGAGGAAACGGGAAAGGGGAAGTGATTTGGAATGTAAATTAAAAAAATAAAATAAAATTAAATTAAAAAAAAAAAAAAAGAAAGCCTGGTATAAAAAAGACCACCCTACCCACTGCACTGCAAACTGTATGCGACCTGTATCCTGAGTTTTAAAAGGAGAAGGGAACTCGAGAACACTCCAGGTGAGCTAATTGCTGTGCCTGAAGCTTGCACTCCTCACTCCTGGAGGCTCCTCCCTCAAAACCCGCTTCTGCTTCCCTCTCCTGTGGAGAGCATTGTAACACTGTTATGAATGGTATTTTTCTCAAGAACACATTGGCTTCTGGGTACAGTGACTTCCCGAGTCACTCTCCCATTGACTTCTAGTCTCCCTCTGCTCTCTCTTCGTCCCTCTTATGGGAAGTGGAGATTTTTATTCTGTGATTTTGCATATATATACATATGTATATACATGTGTGAGTACATATCTGTATGCATGTTCACATGTATGGGTTGTGTGCATATAGACAATAGAGTTTGACATTGGCCATCTCTCTCGGTTGGTCTTCACGTCTTATTTACAGAGGCAGGGTCTCTTGTTGAACTTGGAACTTGGAGTTCAGTGAGTGGCTAGTCTAGTCAGCCTGCCCCAGGGCTCATGTCTCTGCCTCTTGAGTGAGGGAGGGCTGGGATTCAGGGTTGGATTACGGAGCTGGGACAACATGCCTCCTTGGCATGAACTCCAGGTCCCATACTTGCTTTATCCACCGAGCCATCTCCCCAGCTGGATTCCATTTTAGGTTTTATACCCTGACAAATTCTGAGACAAAAGGAAGAAGGAAGAAACTTGTGAATCACCAATAAGTAAGTGCCGGAGGCCTTCCTTAATATATCTGCTGAGTCTTATGACAAAGTCCCATACTCTAGATGGAAAGAACAAGGCTCTGGGCTGTTTCTATTCAGATACCATGTGAATGTTAACTCAGAATATCCATTGTATGTTCAAGGAGCCTGAAACTGATTACAAAATGGGGTCACTGATAGCCAGGGAACATTTACTAAAAACAACATAAAGCTAATAAAAACTGGCATTGTTTGCCAGCGTGTTTAAACCCAATCACACTTCAAATAATCCCCCGAGGAACATTTTCCATTGTAAGAGGCAGGATGTGTGTGGAGATGTGATCTTGTAAAAGCATCGGAGAAAGGCGGAAACACAGAGAGCATTATTTGAGATTTAAAATAACACAAACTGCTCGCAGGGAAACTAGGCTTTCTGCCACTTTGGTGGCTCCTAGATGTACCAGAGAAAATGTAACAGTTTTCTGCTTTAATTGAGTCTGTCTCAGAGACACATCTGCTGTCCTTTCTCCTCTAGACAATCAAGCCAAGTGAAGTTGGTTTGGGCTGCATTTGAATGGGTAGGGAAGGGATGGTTACAGAGTGACTGCCGGAGAGACGGCTCAGTCAGTAAAGTACCTGTTATGCAAACATCAGGACCTGAGTTTGATTCTTAGAACCCCAATATAAAAGCGGGTGCAATGGCTCATGCTTATTGCTGAGGACACAGAGACAGGCAGATCCCTTAGGCTTACTAACAAATCAGTATAGCTCACTCAATAAGCTCCAGGCTGGGGCTCAAAAGCAAGGAGGCTGCCACCTAAGGAATGATACCTGAGGTTGGTCTCTGGTCTTCACAGGTATGTGTAACCATGTACACAGACACACGCACACACACACACACACACACACACACACACCACATACACACACACACACACACAGACACACACACACACACCACATACAGACACAGACACAGACACACACACACACACACCACATACAGACACAGACACACACACACACACACCACATACAGACACAGAAACACACACACACACCACATACACACACACACACCACAAAATGAATGGTATTTCAAAACACTATGATGTACACTGCCACATGACCAATGGTATAGCGAAGGAATCCTATGGGTATTATCTCACACGAGAGACTTCCATGCCTAGAGCCACATGCCCTTGGTTTGATTCCCAGCTCTTCTGTGCTGTGTTACCTTGGCAAGTTCTATGATCTCTGCATGTCTGTTTTACTTGTAAAATGAGCCTAGGAATAGCTTGTAAGCTATAGGCTGTTTAGAGTACTTCAGGATTTTATACAGGAAAAGCCGTACATATATTGCCTGGCACATTATTTGTTCTAAACAAATCCTGTTCAACAAATAATGAAAGACAAAATGTCTATTTCTGCTATTTCTGCTCAATGGATGTCTTGAAGAAATGATACCTTAAGCCAGGCTTGGTGACTTAAGACTAGGATTCCAGGATGAAGGAGGAAAGCCAGCCTGGCTTATATTATGACTTTTAGGTCAGCCTGGAATACAGATCAAGACCTGTCTCAAAAAGCAGAAATGGCACCCCTATAATACCTGCTTAACTGATGTGCACATGCTGACCTGAAGGAGAAAATGATAAATGCTCGCTTTTGTGTCTGCTGCACAGACGGGGGATTCAAATGACCTAGCTGTCCAGAAGAAAGTCCTGAAGGCTCTGGCCTGCAGGGAAGTGGGTATTGCTGAGGTGACGGCTGAGGGCTCTGGTGCAGCTCAGAAGACACACAAGTGCCTGCAGCCCCAGGCCGATGAAGCAGAGAGAAGGCCTCCGGGGAGTGGGAGTCTGGGAGGAATCATCCGCTGCCTCTGTCCCCCAACTCCCAAGAGAACCAAGACAACCGACCTCCCTGCTTGACAAAGAGCCCCTCCCAGCTCAGAAGAGACTGCTGCCTATTTCAAGACCACATCTTTCTAGAGAGTAAAGCCTGATTTAAATATATAGACGTTAACCATTTAGTTCTTGGAAGGGTCCCTCCCTTCTTCCTTATTCCAGAGGGCAGGTCAAGAAGACCCTAATGGCAGTTCCTGAATGTCCTGGAATGCCTGGCCACCACTGTGTTCACCTCAGCATCTTGCAACGGATTCATCAACTGCAGTGGCGGTCTCTTGAGCCTGTGTGGAGAAGGTAAGTGAACTCACCTAAATAGTTGTTGCTCTTGTGCATCTCGGTGATGTTAATTTTTGTGGCCCCTTGGGGAATCTCTACAACTCGGTGGTAGCCCAGGCTGGTGAGGGCATGCTTAAACACTCCTGACACCACCTGGCAGCCTGTGTTATCACCTCCACACACCCCGCACTTGTCCACGACTTTGTCAGATCCCAGGAAGTCATCACAGCCAATGCTCTGCAAAAAGATAGAAAAGGTTTTGTGGCATGCATCAGGAGGATTTGGAAGGAAGGAGTGAGAAGGGTCAACAGAAGATCTACTGCTTCAGACTGGCCTTCCTCCCTTGCTCCCAGGACTGAGGAAATGGGTCAGTATGGCAAAGCGCCATGGGGGTTTGAGTTTGAAGTCCAGCCCCCATGTAAAACATCCAAGCATGGCAGTGTAAATGCCTAGAGTCCCAACATGGGAAGGCTCCTGGGGTCTCCTAGTCTCTAGCCAACCAGTGAGAAACAGTTCTGTAAGAGACTCAAGAATAACATGGAGAAGAATAGAAGAAAATAGCCCATGACAACCACTGGTCACCATATGCATACATAAGTTGTATGTCCATATACCCACATGCACATACATATACATTTTTTAACATTCATACATGCCTTTATTGAACAGATATGCACATAGCACCTACTCTGGGCAAGAGCCTTCTGTTTCAGCTACTCATGAAATGTATCCTCCAGGGGTAGGTTGGGGGCCCCACACAATAAACAAGACAGATCAATTTAACAGTTCATTTGGTTGAGGTAATTGATCAGGAGAAAATGAGTAGGAAGGAAGTAGAGTTTGACATTTATATAACTGGAATGGTGAAGTTGTTTTTATACCCCCGATTCCTGCCCTGGACTATGGAGGGTCATGGATGCCCCACGCTGGGAATTTCCTAAATCTTTTTGGAACCACAGTAAATACCTCACTCAAAACTGAAGTTTGCCTCCAAGTCTGTTCTACATTGCAGTCTACCACTACGTGACAAAGTCACCTGGCCTAGTTTCATGGGAAAGAAGAGCTCAGGCTCGGCGTCCCCACTGGTGACTGTGGTTCTGGAGACCCCAGCACAAGCATATTTGCTTATTTCTCAGAGGCCCTTCCTCAAGCACAATGCCTAAAGCATCGCCAAGCTGCACGGCAGGCTGGCTTCTAATAACAGGTTTCATTATACGGTCAACCTCATTTGTGGAAACTCTTGTCTAACTTTAATCTTTTCCCTCCCACACCCAATCTCACTATATAATTTTTTTCTTCTTTATTTCCCATCAACCATTTATGTTTCTATTAGACAATTTTATTTCTCATTGAAAATAAAGTTTTGGAACAAAATAGAATGATCTTGATTGAAATTGTTCTCCCACTGCCCAAGCTAGCTCTACAGGGCTCATGATCCCATTTTCCGAATTCAAAATTGGAACTTGATGTCTGAGCAGAGACTTCTGCCACATTTCCACAGGCAGATGGAAGCAAGCAGAATGTAGTTTGGATGATGAAATGTTGGGATTACAGGATTATTCACTGGGGTCTAGGGTTACAGAAGATGAAATCAGAATGGTATTCTAAAACTTGAGACATATGTTCGCTGACTCACAAGCTTGTTTTGGGTTTTGAATCTAATGGCAACCATGAGGCGGTGTTGCGGGAGCGGAGTGACCAGCAGATCATTCAAAGCTCATGTTTGATTGCCTTAAATAACCGTGGGTCTATCCACGTGGGTCCTATGGGTCAGATCCTGTAGCTGGGGTCAGATCAGAAGGCGTTTACTTTTGCTTCTCAGCTTTGACTGACATTTCTGCAGGCACTGTACTCCCTCTTATTGCTTCCATATTCCCAAGCACACATTAGTCCATCAGCAATCACTGGTCTCTCCACAAATAGTTTCTCTGTAAAACATTATTTCTGACAAGAACAGGACATCACCTCAACATGTTCCTCCATATCCAATTAGCCTTTCAAAATGCCGTGTTTGCTATGTCTCTCTTCCCCTTTAAAGGGAAGTGGTCACCCCCTGAACATTTTAGCAGGAAAGCAACAAAAATGATAGCCACACCCTTGCTGCCTTTCATTCTCCCTTACACTGAAACAAGAAATGCTATCACCATCAGATAGAAACCCTGAGATGGAAAGATGGCTCATGGGTTAAGAGCACTGGATACTCTTGAAGAGGTGTAGAGAGAAACTCTTGTGCAATGTATAAAAGCATCCCCTTTCAATAAAATGCTGTTGGTCTATTAGCTTAGGCAAGAAATAGAAAGGTGGAAATTGTTGGGCAGAGAGAGGATTCTGGGATAGAGACAGGTGCAGGGGTGGGAGTGGGGAGAGATTCATCCTGGACCACTGGTAGAGACAAGACACATGAAAGCAAGAAGAGGTACCAGCCATGTGGCACTCACAGAATGGAATAAATGGGATCAACAAACACCAGATATATAAAGAAATGGATGATCATGCTTAAGATGTATTTTGAAGACAATAAAGTTGGCTGCCGTGTGGTGTGGGTCCTACCTGGAGAGAGGGAGGAGGCAGGCCAGAAGGTCTCTTATGGAAACACTCCCTTTTGATAGGGAATGGAGAGCATTTCAAGAATGACCAAGAGGCAATGAAGGTGGAGTCCATATCGTGCCAACTCTCTGTTTTAGTTCAATTTGAATGGGATTTTTATTGGGAAATTATACAAATACATACTGTTTTAGACAACCAGAGAAACAGGTGAAATGTACTTGCTCTTTTGAGCTAGATATTATATTAAGACACTCAACACGGCTGGATAAATCCCACCTGATTTCCTACACAGCTCAGTCACATCTACATATGGAGGGATCTAGACTTTGCTAGAGCAGACTTCTCAGCAGAGTTTCGAGACTGCTTTAGTGAAGGGTGTAGCTACACACATGATGCCAGTGGTACCCCCCACCTCCCTTTTTTTGTTTTTTTGTTTTGGTCAGAGCTCACCTTGGACTCTCAATGCCTGCGGTTCACTCCTCAAGAGAGAAGTCAAAAACAAACAAACAAACAAACAAAAAAATAAAAAAATAAAAAAAGAATATGTGACCCTTCTCCAAGGCATGGGGAAAAATCCACTGGAATATCTTTCTGGTGTTCTAGTGGCTTCTCAATCCTTAGAGAGATGGATTTGCTATAGAGTTACACAAAATGCCACCTACTTCAGGAAGCAGGAAAGATAGCTCTAAAGTCAGGACTTGGCAGACAACATGAATTCAAGACCTTTATTCCCAGCTCTGAGGCAGCAGAAACCTTATTTAGATGACAGCTGACCTGTCTCCTGACAGGGATATGCTGAATATCAGTGATATAATGAAGGACAATTTGATTGACTGAAAAAATGACCTTCAGCCTCAAATGATAAGAAGTATTGGTCACGACAAGATCTAATCATGAAAATTTATATTTTGGTGATGATGTCTTCAGGTGACTACATCAGGGAAGTCATCTGGAAAGTACCCAGCTGAATAAGATGGAGGGATGTTTTACCTTCAGGAGAGGGATTAATTTTCAGGACTAACTTGACACACCCAGAAATTACCAGAAATTTTTATGTTCTACTAGGATAGGATCAAATCTCTTTTAGAAGCTAAAAATTGGATATATAAAGACTAGAGGGCACTTTAATAACCCAACTTGAAGTAGGGTGTAGGGTTTGAGTGCTTTTCAGATGCAAAATGAACAGGACCCTATGACTGGCTGACAAGAGGAGGGGAAGGAACTTTAATCTTCTTCTCCTTCCCCACCATTTGTTTTCAACTTCACAGTGTCTAATATTCAGAGCATTTGGTATATTATGGGTCCTTTTGACATCAATTTTTTTTCCTCTTTCTATTTTAAATGCAGTCCATGAAATTGCTGTAAACTACTGGTAGCTAAGACTTCAGAGATGCCAAATATTTCGGTAAGGCTGTGATGTTAGTTTTAATGTTCAAAACCAAGAATCACATTATAAAAATCTTTATGAAAGGACTAGAGGTCAAAGCACCAGGGGTCATACAGAAGATGACCGTTTTGCTGAAGGAGTAGATGGTGGCAGTGGACAAGTGCAGAGAACAAGTTCAAGGTGATGTTACCAAGGAATCCTGGACGGAGCTCAGCCCAGGGATGACACTGATGCGCCTTTTCTCTAGTCTGGTGAAGGACCAGTCACATGACACATCCCTCCCACACTGGCTGTTTGAACATAATACTCTACATGTAGCAAATGAATAAATATTTTAGCTTGTCTTCCTATTACATTAATTTCTTATTATAAGAACTTTTTATTTATTTTGAAATACTTTGACTCACAAGAAGTTGTAAAAACAGTACAGAGAGTCTTGTTGACCTTCTACCCAGATTCCTCTAATGAAGACATCACACTACGCCCTGTTAAAGTCATGTCTACCACTGGCATGGATGTTATATAGCTAACTAAAGAGTAGACTATATTTGAATCTTGCCATTATTTATATACATTTGGAGGCTGTGGTTTTGTGAAATACTATCATATAGGTAATAATGTTGCTTTTACCATTAAAACCCAGCTGATTCTCCCTTTCATAGTTAGCCTTAATTGTCAATTTAACCTAGACTAGAGTCATCCAAGAGAAGGAGCCTCAATTGTGGACTTGCTTGGTCTGTGGCATGTACATGAGAGAGTCTCTTGATCATTAACAGGTGTTAACAGCGCCCAGCCTATTGTAAGCATCACCATTCCTAGAGCAGGTACCCTTGGGTGATCTAAAACATGTTAAGCTTGAGCCAGTGCTTAAAACTGTTGAGTGCACCAGCAGGCAACATTCCTCTGTGGTTTCTGCATCAGGTTCTTTCTTACCTTGAGTTCCGGCCCTGACTTCCTTTAACAATGGACTGAGACCTGGAAGTGTAATATAAAATAAAAATGCTCCCCTCCTAACTGTAGTCAGAGTGTTTAATCATAGCAAGGAAGATCAAACTAGGACACCTCCCCTCAAGAACACTGGCATGCAATTGTTAAGTGTAATTGGCACCATCATCCAGCAGGAAAAGCAGTTTGGAATGAGGGGAAGAATATTGAACTGGGAATAAGGAAGCCAGGCACATAGACCTGGCTTTGTCTCTAATTTAATGTTAGATGACAGCCAGTCTACTTCTCTACAAGGTGCTGGAAACAATCCTATCCTGGGATATCAGGGAACAGTGGCTGGAATTCTGACATGTGAATCAGGTTGCTGACTAACTCATGTCTAATGGAGATGACACAGAACTGGTGGCTTATTCTCAAACTCTTTTGGAGGCCCCAGCAAAGTCCCATCATATGCTTAAGATGAGCATGGAAGCCTGTAAGCCTTGGGTCCTGTCCTTGCTCTGTGCTTATGAGTCCTGACTCTTTGCACACGCCAGTTGAGTTGGCTTTTGAGTGCTTTTGGAGTCGTGACTGGAGATGCTATAGTATTGACCTCTTCAGGCTTTTGGAATGAGGAAATAAGGAAACTGGAGATAGAACCCTTGATGTGCTGTAGAAGCTTCTCAGAGAATGCTGGGTCTTGTTATCATCGTTTCTATAGATTTGATTATGCCTTAAAAGCATCTATTTTTAAGTAAATCTCATCACCATGTAACTAGAGGACCCATCCCTTCTTCTATAACACTCAACTAGAAATACTCTCTTCTTCATTCAGACAAATTAAAAAAGGTCAAAAAGCCAAAGGGAGGGCACAGGGGAACCCAAGACAACTCCTTACATGGTTTCTTCATTCTCACTGTTCAAATAGCATCTACTGATGACATCCAGAGCGAACATCTGCTTCCCATCCATCCACCACTAGTTTGTGTTCTCCGTTCACCAGGTACTGCCTTTCAAAAGAGGTCTATCTCGCTGTTACAAAGGTGATTGGACAAGTATCAGATGTTCTTAGTAGTTTTCCAGTGATTTCTTTTGCAACACATTGTAGGAAAATTTTACACGTTGCAAGCCGTCAAAAGAGAAATTGCTCAAGAATTACCCTCAATTTGTGTGCCAAAATTAACCTAAATGAGATTTCCTGAGGGAAATGAGCAATCTGGATGACATATTTGGTGGTGAATTTTACAGGGAGGAGGCTCTGTCCATCATGGCAGGGAGGGCGGTGCCAGGCGTTCAGATAGTGGGGGTGGTTTCCAATTCCCTAATGGGAAGCAGGTGTTCTCTGTGTGCACCATGAACATGTAAAGCAGGGCAACCTCAGCTGGCAGGCGAGGTGACCCCCAGAGGTAAGACATGAAGCTTTTAGAAGCAAGCCATTACAACATGTGGGAAAATATTAAAATGATTTGGAGCTAACACCAATTTTCTTGTATTTATGGTGAACTAATTTGTGTAAATACATATGGAGTCCAAAACTTTTCTGGATGACATTCTGCTGAAAGAAGTCTTCTGCATATGATAAAGCTCTCTCTCCTGTCACCGTGAGGGATGCAGATGAATATCACCTTCTTGAGAAAGTAATCTAGCAATCTATGCTGCTTCAATCGATGCATTCTGCTAGGAATTTACGCAAAGGAAATGATAAGAACTGAGGCCAACAGTTTCAGGACAATAGAGCTCATCACAGTGTTATTGTCAATAATAAAAACATTGGGATCATCCTTAGTGTTCAACATAGGGAGATGGATAAACAACATACAGACTCCCTGGGAAATGTTGGCTTTTTCTCTTGGTGTTATTATCAAAATGTTTCGAAGGTGTGTTTGTACCCTTGACCCTCGGGATCATTCAGCGAGTTTTCTGAGCTAATCACAATAGAGGGCAATGTGATGTGAGGGCAGGGCAGCCATGAGGAGGAACCAGACACAGATCCTGCTTAGAGTCTAACCTGAGTTAGCAAACCATAGCTACCAGGCCAAATCAGGCCCAAGCCTTGTGTTTGTAAATAGAGACCAACCTAGACACAAACATCCCACCGGTTTACTTATTGTTTATGGTTGTTGGGGGTTATAACAGTAGGTCAGTGAGGTAACACAGACAGTCCTGTTCACAAAGACTAATATAGTTATAATCTGGCTCTTAAACAATAAAGTTGTCAGTCATTGGTCTATGTGTAAAGACACAAAAAATGTACTTCAATATGGCTTGTGAATGTTTTAAGGGTGGTGGGCACAGGTTCATATGAGGCAAGGTTGAGACTCAGGGAGTTGTTCTCAATTGACCCCGATTGCCCCATCCTGAATCGTCCATGTCCTCTTTGCTCAGTTCTAATCTGGCTTAATCATTATACAGAATGCAAAAAATTATTATCTAAGGGGCTGGGAAAATGGACTCAGCTCATTAAAGTTCTTGGCATATAAGCATGAGAACCTGAACTTGGAAACTGCTTTTAATCAAGCCTATAGCTGTCATATTTCAGGGCCTACCCTGTTCAATCAGAGAGAAAAACCTCACCAAGGGATTCAACCAGAAGAGAACTTTGGTATTCCTGTGGGGTACAGTTGGGTAGGAACCAAGTACAGCAGTGTTTACAGACCTGTCAGGCAAACAAGACATCCCAAGCTACATAACAAATACATAGCTTTCATCTTTTAACTTCCCAGGAGATGAGATGGGCTGGGGGAAAGGGACAGGGGATGATTAATGACAGGCATCATATACAAAAGTAAGTATATGTCCATACATTCATTGTGTAGAATAGAAACCTCTGGACTTACAGTTTTTAAATCTACATATCTGGCAAAATTGTGTTGTAATTTCTCAGGCTCTCAGAAGGGGGCTTGCACCAGGAAAATCATGCATTGAATGCGATGTGTCCATCAGAGGCTGTGGACCTGGCGGTCAAGGTGTCAGAATGGGAAATTTCTATAATCAAGAAGCAAAGAGGAACCATCGGCACTCTATAGCATTGAGTTCTGGAAGCAGACTTTTAACTATGAGGGAAAGAGTTTGTTAGGCTGAGAGCCCCACTTCAAGTGGAGACTGTTTGGACACTGGCCGGATCTCTATGCCCTCTGGAGCACAAGCATCTTGGGCCCATGGATCCGATCACAACCAGAGGCACCTAGTAGTCTATTGTGGACCCTGAGACCAGAGGGCAAGGATGGAGACTCAGATTTGCAGCCCTGCCACCCCTGTAATGCACATTCTATTTGCAATGTGTGTGTGTGTGTGTGTGTGTGTGTGTGTGTGTGTGCACACGCAAATGTGCACTGTTCTCCACAAGATGGAACCTATAAGCCTTATAGATGGCACTCACCTAAATGACTAGTTTATGAATAAGGAGTAGTAGCCAAATATTTAGAGGAATGATCTCTGGGAAACATAAGAGGAAAGGAAGACTTACCTCAGGCTGACTGGATATTCATTGCAATCCCATATGTAAGATCCCACCAGGATGGTGAGTCATGACCTTTTCTCTTAGAACTCTCTTATAGAATGTTAAAAAAAATATGAGTGGAATGGTCAGGATTTTTATTTTTTAGGATGTTCAAGAAAATTCTTAAAAATCTGTCTAAATTAGTAGTGATATCTAGCATTTCAAGGTTTTTTAGATGCCAATTTATGGTGATCTCCAGGAAGAGCTGAGAACATCGGATGTGATGCTGAGAGAAAAGGCTGCTGCTGAAAGCACAAGGCTTGGAGTTCCAAGACTGGCTGGGGGCGGATTGGGGAGTGGTAGGCTGCCTGGGGATGGGCTGGGGCATTGGTGGACTGGCTGGGGGTGCATTGGGCACTGGTGGACTGGTCAGGGGTGGGGGTAGGCTGGGAGTGCTGGACTGGCTGCTGGGGTAGGCTGGGAGTGGTGGACTGGCTCAGGTAGGCTAGGAGTGGTGGACTGAGAAGCTTTTAGAAATGATGTCTGGCAGACACAGGCTGTGCTTAGAAAACAGAAGAACTCAGAAGCACACAGTGGCCTGCATTAGGATGGACAGAAATGGCCTGGATGCTGGGAATAGACTTAGAACAGAGGCTGAGGGCACACGGGTGGTGTGCTGAAGCAAAGCCCGATTGGACCGGGAATGGCCACCAACAGATGAGGGCATGAGGAAGCCTGAAGCACACAGCCAGAGACCTGCCAGCAGGTTGGTGCTTTTCAGATCCAAGTCCTGGGCAGTGGGGGTGGGGCAGCCATTGATGGAGTCACATGACTTACAGCCAGGGTCTAGTTTGGACCCCCAAATTCATTCTTATCTACTTATCTGTCACTGAGCTCACTCATGTTATCTTCTCACTCTGCCTCGTTCCCTGGAAACTGCTTATTCAACTGAAAATGCTGCTATTTTAATGTAGGAATGAGAATCTTCTTTAAAAAAGTCAAGACTAATATGTTTACTTTGAGAACTGGGATACAGCTGAGTTGATAGAATGCTTGCCAAGCGTGCATCAGGCCCTGGGTTCCACTGCAGTTCTGTAGATATTGAGCATGGTGGTGCAGACTTCTAATCCCAGAACTGAGGAGGAGACAGGAGGATCAGAAGTTCAAGGTTGTTTGCAACTACATGGTTGGTGTTAGGCTAGAGCCCGGGCTACAAAAGGACTTGTCTCAAGTTCTCTTTTCAGCTTCTGGCTAATCAATGTATAGCCATAGCACAGCAGACTAGGATTCACCGGTGGTGTTTATGTTTAGAAGAAATCTTGGGCCCCTCCTTAGGCACAGACAGAGCTTATAGCTTAACAGTACCCACAGGTGATTCCTGAGTCTGAGTACACAGAACTCTGCAAAGTGTTGTCCTACTCAACCGTCAGCAAATCTTTTGTACAGAGCTAGACCACATGGTCTCTGTTATCATGGCTCAGTCGAGCTATTGTAGTCTGGAAGCTGTCCCAATAAAACTTTATTCACAAAAGCAGAAGATGACAGCTGAATCCGGCTTCTAGACTAGATTTGGTTCGCCTGCCAGATTTGCTAGAGTTGGGCCGCAGGCAGTGTTCTAAGTCCTGAATCAGATTGTTCCCCAATGCTCTGAAGGCTGCATCGCCAAAGTGGCTCCATCCCTTTTGAATGCTGGAAGCCACATCTTGTAACTGTCAGCCATCTTTGTGACTTTCCATGTGGTTGTTTCTTGTCACTGGGGAATAGCCAAAGGGCAAATGAAGCAACCCAGAACTTTCCAGACCAAAAAAGTGGATTTTTCAGCTGTATCACATGCTCAGTGAAAAGTCTTGGGCAAGTTGCTCACTGGCTCCAAGGGTATATATGTTCTCTTGTTTTTAAGGGTTGTTACTCATACCATTTTGCTTACTATATGAAGGTTCTGAGAGAATGAAGAGAAACCAAACTGCTATTACAGTAGGCGCTTGTTAAGTGTCCCACAAATAAAGTATCCCACAAATCCAAGCTACGGTTGACTCATTTCAGTTGCTCAACTACCGACATTGTCTATGTTCCTGAAGTGCTTTGGGGAGTGTTTCCCTCATGGTGTTGAATTCCCACAGCAACCAACTCTTGCAAGGCCCAGCTCTCAGAAGATTCTGGAATTTGCTCAGGTTGCCCATGCACCAGTGAACAGAGCTGGCATCTGCCGCTGGTCGCATCTGCCATCAGTTTCTATGCTGATGCTTACTTGCTCTATGTGTTTCCAGGTCAGTAAGCAGGATGTAAAGAGATGGGTGCTTTTTCACAGATTTCTCGATAGACAGTTTAAAAGAGTCCTTTCTCTTTCTTGGAGGCACTGGAGGAGGCCGAAGCTGCTGCACGTCTGGGATCATTTGACCTGCCAGGTCACGTTCTGCTTACTGTACACTCTTCCTTCTTTGCTCAAATTGCATCCCAGCCCTCTAAACAACAACCAAGTCCCTATCCAGTCAAAACTAAGACAACACAACATGATCACTCTTTGGCTTCAAATGGAAAACAAAATGCCTTTGGAAAGCTTCCTTCAGGCTGTGATATTTATAATGGGGGCAAAGGTGGACACAGAGGACATGTTTGAAATCTCATCCCCCTGAGAAGCCAGGTCCTCAAAAGCACAGAAGGATATGGAGTGAGCCCCCTTCTCTACAGACAAAGAAACCAAGTCCCAGGAAGTGAAGTGACTTCTCCAAGTTGGCTGGATGAGGACTTCCTGCCTACAGTCTCCTTCTCATATCACCATGGCGTCCTCCTTCAGCTCGGGTTGGACTGTTTCCCCATCAAACGGTCTACCTCCTTCCCTTCTTAATTATGTTCTTTTAACCAGGCAAGGGCAGTTTTATCTACACGGGCACAGATGCTACTTCTTGTAAACGCAGAAGCTCCTTTTAGAATGGATGAACTGGTTGGGTAGGCGATGTGAGTCTGAAGTCTGGAGACCAATAGGAAGTATGGTAGGAAGATAACAGACAATGGTTAACTTGATGTGAGGCTACATGGGAAGGACTAGCTTTAGGCTAGAGATACGGCTCAATGGTATAGCACTTGCCTGGTATGTGTAAGGTCCAAGGTTTGCTCTCCAGCATGCAAAACATACAACAATAAAGAAAAGCATGCTCTCCAAGACTGGAAATGAGGGAGAGGTTAGAGAGAAAAGGCAGGAGGGAAAATAGGAGTGAATGGAGAGTCACTAAGAAGCCTCAAGTGGGAGGGAGAGGAGCCAGAGGGTGGTGACCTTGATCTGAACTTCACCTGGTGTGACTTAAAACACCTCCAGTTCCCAGCTCTGCCAAATTGTCACTGAAGTCTCCATCTAGGCTTGTACCTATCCACCTGCTTTAAGAGTTTGGGCTTTAAGTCCTAGCCCCTCTCCAATTCCACAATCTGAAGAAGTCTCCTTAGTGGGCCTATACTTTTGAGAGTCTTTCTCTAGATCCATAGCTGCTCGTCTAAGAACATTCCCAACATATGATACAGCCATGGGAGATATTGCTACCTGTAAAATGACAGCATTGAAGGATAATTCACAGACTTCCTGTGAGGCTTAATAGATGAGACAGGTGAAGGTAGCTTGTTCAGAGCTGGCATGGGAAAGGAACTAAGGAGAGGCATCCGGGTCTGCCCTATGCTTGCAGGGCTCTCTATGGTTCCCTCCGTATTCAGCTCATTGGGAATCTGGCTGCTTTATCCCACAAGGCACACACACCCCTGCACCAGAAGGAGGGCTGGTCTGCTTATGCAGTCTCCTGAAATCCCCCACGTTCACATATGGTTCTCAGGTGGGGCGTTCGGCCAAAGTGACAGCACCGTTGTAATCACAGGGATCGATTTACATTTTGATAATGTTCTGGGATAATGATGAACAAGACTTCTGGAAACTTTTTTTAAAAAATAATTCTATTATTATTTTTTTTGATTATAATTTAATTATGCAATCTTCGCCTTCAGAAAGATTTCTTATAACTTTGGTTTTTTATATGTATGTGTGTGCATGTCTGTGCACACAGGTTCATGTGCACATGTGAGGGTGTGCAAGTGGAACCCAGATGTTCATGTTGAATGTCTTTCTTCATCCTTCTTTGTCTTGCTTTCTTTTTAAAATTAATTTTTATTTCATGTATATGGGTGTCTTGCCTGCATGTCTGTCTGTGCACCATGTGTGAGTAGCTAACAGAGGCTGGAAGAGATTGTTGGTATCCTAGATTGGGAGTTACAGATGGTTATGAGCTACCATGTGGGTGCTGGGAATTGAGCCCAGGTCTTCTAGAAGAGCAATCAGTGCCCTTAACTACTGAACCATCCCTCTAGCCCCTTTGCCTTGTTTGTTGAGACAGGTTCTCTCTCTATCTGGAGCTCAGCAGTTGTCTAGAGCCTCCTAGTTCCAAGGGATCCTCCTGTCTCTGCCTCTCCTGTGTGGGGTTACCACCGTGTACCACCATGCCTAGCTTTTTATCGTAATCGTCGGTGCTAAGGAACTGAACTCATGCCAGGCACTTTGCCAATGAAGACATCTCCCTAGCATTTATTTCTGTTTTTTAAAATGTGGCTTTAAGTGTGAAATTTGCAATTTCTCTTGGAGGCCAGCTATGATGGTCTCCAGTCAGAGAACAGAGATCATGCTGACTTAGGAACAGCAAGGGAGGTAGTGAGAGGGAGCCTGTAACTCGGCATGCTGAATCACAGCCTTTGATGAACTATGGATGCAAACACAGATTCAAGCATCCCTTGGAAAATCGAATGGTAGGAAGCCACAGGAATATATGTGACAGTTCTTGACTGGAGCACCCACCATGTTCTCAAAATCTCACATACCATCCTTTTGAAGTCTCACAAATTTTAAGAGGTAGGAATCATTCTTCTTACTTGTGGTCAAGTTCAGAGAGGTTTTATGTCAAAGGTCACACAGGGGAGGGGGCTGTGAGGTACAGGTAAGGGCCTTATGGCTCAGGGCCTTATCTGCTGGTTGGACAGTCCTTAGCGCAGTGGAAATTTCTCTTCCCCAGTAAGAATAAAGCCTGGTTGCTGGTTGCATAAGGGGCACATGTACTTGTTCATATTTCTTGGGCTGTTTTCCAGTTCTCCCTGAGACCTTCCCACATAGGCTCAGCTCCCAGCCCAAGGCCTCCCCTCACACACACTGACTATAACCGTCTCTTCTACAGCTTCCCCATTTTATAGCTCCTGTGCAAACCTCTGTCATACCCATCACTCCTGTGTCGGGACGTGTATCACACAAACCCTTCCTCCTATGCTGAATTTCACAGGTACCAAAGTTTTCACTGAAATCATGACTAGTTTTCTCATTTGTATTTCTGGGAATGGAAACTTCCAGTTAGTATTTACGACTTACGGAAAAACACCAGGTTTCTTGGGAGATGCTTTGGCCCACTCTGAGTGCTTACTCTACCAGGCTCTGGTAGTCACCATGAAATTAGAGATAACTCCTCCTTGTTCTTTCTTCTAAGCATATATACATCCAGTATGAACATTTATTTCACTAGGTAATAAAGACATTGAACTTCATGCATTCTCAGAAGGAAGGCATTTGCCTAAAGTTTAGACGTGAAGGCTCCTTTCCACATCTTCAGAAGGATGGCTAAGAACAGTGCTATCTGTCAAAGTCAATGTATTCCACAGCAGTGATGCAGGTGGGAGCCAGATGAATAACACTCACACTGGCAGAATATTGCCTTTTTTTCATAACTCTAACCCAAAAGGCAGGGTAATGGTAGACATGACACCTGCCTGCGTGTGCTTCCCAGTGACCACACCAAGGATACCAACTTGTGACAACCAATATCTGGGACATGTTAAATGGGATAAATACTGATCCTTCACCTTCCTTGATGGAACCTTGACATTCTTAATTTTCTCCAGTCCCTTCCTTAAAATCCTAACCATATTTATGAGCTTTTAAATCACGCCCCCAGATGTGGACGCATCAGCAAGGCCGAGCCTCATGGTTTGAGGTAATCTAGTCTGCATGTGTATGTGAGATTTATCTTTCCAAGGTGCTGCTATCAGCATGTCATTCCTTGGGCTCAGAAGACTTCCCGATGTCACCTGTCACTTAAACAAGCTGATCATTTCCTCGTAGCCATTACGTATACACTCAGGTCCCTGATTCCAGATGGGGAGAAGCTAATGCCTAAGGCTGCAGCAGTTTCAGGACCATGTCATCCCAGGTGTATATAACTCTGCAAATGCAGATGTTTTGAGAATGATCCATTGTCTTCATTGCTTGACAGCAAATGCTTTGTTAAGGTGGTGAGACATACTAACCAGAGGCAGTAATTAATAAGTGTATATTCTAAATTTTCTGAGCTAGTTTTCTGAGAGTAATGGGTTTCTTAGCTTATAAAAAGCATCGACACGTGGGAGGAACTCAATGTTATCAGGCTTTATTTAAAGTCAAGTAAAAGTGAGCAGAGCAAATTCAAAGGGATACTAACAACTTCTATCCATTCCCAACTTAAACAATGGCTGCCACGGACCGCCAGTCAGCTAGAGAATGGACTTCGAGTACTTTAAAGACCGGAGCGCAGGCAATAAAGAAGGACAAAGGGAGAAGCATTTCTCCTGGAGAACCGATGTAAACAAACATTAGTACAGAGGCAACCACAGCGTGGAGAAGAGACCAAGATTCACTTTCCATAAGTGATGTCTCTGGTCACTTGGTGCTGATGGCAAGGCTGTCCTCACTATGCCGAGAGGTCACTAGGGGTGCTCATGGGCACGCAGCAAAACAACAGAAAGGAGGATGGGCATTTACTTGAGATCTACCAAGTTGAAAGCCTTACTACAGATTTAGTAGGGGAGGGCGGGCTGCTGAGGTCACTACCAAAGCCCTGATCTGAATCCCAAATACCAGCTGCAGAGAGAGAAGGTGGGACTCAAAGAGGCGAGGTCAGCGGAGGGGTCGGAATAGGAAGATGGTGGTGAACAGACAGGAGCCAGCCTGGGGTCAGAATGCCTGCAGCCTAGGCAGCCCCAGGGTGGGAGGAGGAGCCAGAAGGGCTTGGGTTAAAGCGGAGGTCCCCACCTCACCATCACCAGGCCTTGCCCACCCTGAAGCTCAGCAGGAAGCACCAGGCTTTGAGCTGTATCTTCTCAGCTGCACACATGCTGCCTGCGGCCCTGCACAGAAAGCTTTCTAAATGCTTCTTCTGTTGCAACAAAAGAGTCTAAGGCACACCTACCCCCGCCCTGCCCTGCCATCTCCAAGTGTGAATCCAACAGACTGGGCCTTCATGTCCCTTTGCATGTGCTCTATTTCATTTAGTAACTCACTCTGGTTTTTAAAAAATGGTATTTTTATTAAGTCTTTGAGAATTTCATATACTGTATTTTTTTCATTATCAAATGATTATCATTGCCAATGCCACCCCCAACTCCCCAGCACTATGGGCTGACACAGGCAGATCCTGAGTGCTTTAGGACTGGCCAGCTTCACCAGAACAGCAAGTTTCCAGGTCAGTGTCAGACGCTGTCTGAAGTCAATAAGGCAGAGATACCTGACATCCTGCAACACATATGTATGTCCCCCCTCAGCACACCACAGAATCCCCCTCACTACACCACCACACACCTGTCACTGCAGCATCGTCCCCCACCACCACACCCTGTGACCACAGCCCATCACCACACTCTGTGACCACACCTACCCCCAAACCCTGTGACCACACCCTATCGCCATACCCTGTCACCACATCCCCATCACCACAGTAACATACCCCACCGTACCCCCTTACTACACTCTATCACCACATCCCATCACCACACCCTGCCACCCACTCCAATCACACACCCTATCACCACACCCCATCACCACAGCACCAGACAAAAGAACTGAGGGATGATAATAGCAGTCACATCCTGTAAATCACAACTATGCAAAGCTTTTCTTTGGGTATGAGCCTATGTACATATATCTGCACATGTTTGTGTGTGTGCATGTGTGCATGTGAGTGCAGGCCAGAGGCTGTCATCAGATGACATTCTTTATCACTCTACCTTATTGTCTGAGACAAGGTCTTAATTAACCTGGAACTGGCTGGTCAGTGAAGGATCCATTTGTCTTCATTCCTGGCCCCTCATACTGGGATTACAGACATATGTACCATATCTAGCTTTTACATGGGTGCTGGGGACTTGAACTCAGGTCCTCAAGCTTGAGTGACAAATACTTCACTGACTGAGCCATCTCCCAAGCCTGAGACTATATTTTGTTTAACAACTTCATGTGACAATAAGTTGTTTAATATACTTAAAGCCTGGCATGATCCCCTGCCCATTGTAACTTCTTCTCTTGAGAAAAGAACATGTGGGATTTGACTCTGCCTTCCTTTCAGAACAAGCACACATTAGGTAGTAATTCCTGAATTAAGTACAATTTTTCTGGCTACAATGTAACTTCTCTACCCAATTCATAGAATGTCTCATTTCAAGAATGAAGAGATGTGAGCTTAGATTCTTTTAGTACAAATGAGCATTTTACTACTACCACTACTACTACTACTACTACTACTACTACTCTACTACCACCACCACCACTACTACTGATAATCAAAGACATTGTTAATCAAATGAACCGTGGAGTGGGACATAGTGGGCAATTCTGATTACTTTCCTACTGACATTTCATCCAATCTTTACAAGAGACTACAAGGCACCTATTTTTTTTTCCTATTTCAGTTAAAGAACTAAAGTTGAAAAAAAGTCAAGTGGTTTGTTGGAAGTCACAATAAAATCATGATGAAGTCCTGGCCTGTCTCCATAGCCTGAAAGTATCCTGCTCTGCCAGGATGAGGCACCATTGAGTACCAGGAACTTCACATTACACAGACTCCTGAAATGGGAGAACTGACCCCAGCTATCAGGTCTGTGACCTTGGGACAATGGTCAAACAGGCTAAGCCTCCATTTTCTCATCTATAAAATGGGCATATAAGGGCTAAAGAGATGGTTCAGTGGTTAAGAGTATATATTGCTCTTTCAGAGGACCTAAGTGGTTCACAGCACCCATGACAGGTAGCTCACAAGCGTTTGCAACTCCAGCTTCAGGGGATTCAATGCCCTCTTCTGGGCTCTGTAGCACCTGCACTCATTTGCACATATCCCACCCCAAACAGTTAAAAATAAAAACTTAAAAACTTTAAAATGGGTATATAATAGTACCTACTTCATAGGTTTTCAAGAATCAAATGTGAATATTCACAATGTGCTGACATTAATATGTCGAAGTATAAACTCTCAGGAAACACGAAGGCCCTTAGTCTTAGGGCTGTGATTATTGACCATTCAGTATTTCCCATTCTACACTCTTGAGCCATAGCAACCTTGGGAAGAACACATACACTAATTCTATGCAATCTTTGCATGGCATCATTTTGAATGCTCTTTTTATTGATTGAGACCTTCACCCAGGCATGGAATGTGTTTTGATCAAGTCTGACCCCATTCCCTCCCCTCTAATTCCTTCCCCAACTCCTCAATCTCCCCGTCCCCCGACTCCATATGCTAGCTTCTTTTTTTTTTTGGTTTTGTTTTGATTTGTTTTAGGTCCACAGAGTCCATGTCTTGCTGACAGTACACATGGGTGTAGGACTGTCTGCTGGAGCACGGGAGCCTCTCAGGCCGCAGCCCTGAAGAACTGACTTGGTCTCACAGCAGTTGCCGATAGTGCTTCAGCTAGGAGTGAGGCTTCCCCGCCACCTTCCCCTCCTATGCTGCGATGTTTTCTGCTTCCATCCTGCACAAGTCTTGTGGATGTAGTCACAGCCCCCATCAATTCATATGTGCGACTACTCTGTAATAGTGAAACTAGGAAACAGTCCCACTATAGTCATCCTCTTTTAACCTCTCTCTCTCTCTCCCTTGGTGATCTCTGAGCTACAGGAGGAGGGATATGATGTAGGTATCCCATTAATTTGCTATTAACTAAATCTTTTGATAACTAGTCCATGTTTTCCAATCAAGCAACTATGGGTTTCCCATAGAGAGAATACATTTGATTCTTATGCTTTCTAGTTGAGCGAGTTTGTAAACAGATCCATTTTTTAATCTCACAGAAAACCAAGCTGTTATCTTCAAGACTATCTGCTCTCATGATAAGATTATCTTCTTTTGTGACTACTTTCCCCAGATTGAGTTTCATTTACCAAGGTGCCCCAGACAAAGAGTGTGTGTGTGTGTGTGTGTGTGTGTGTGCATATTCCTACCCAATAAATCTCCTGTTTGGCAGAAAATGTTGATAGCTTCCATGAAAGAGTCTTTTTGTCCCCTTCTATCTAAGAAGCTTTCTCATAATAGGCCTGGAAGTCAAGGTAAGTGCTGTGCGGATTCAAGGACCTCTTGGCTTTTCTCCCATGTCCAAATTATCTCTTGGAAAAATGAAGTCCTCTATTTCCTGCAGACCACTAATAGAGTGACAGTTCAGAGAGCTTCAAATCTGGCCTTAATTAATGGGCTGTACACAAATGTGCCCAAAGCATATTTTTATAAAAAGGGGGCTTTAAATAGCATTGAATGCTTGAGAGCACAAGGCCATGAGACGGCAGGAAGTATCTGACCATCCTAATGGAATCGGGCTTTTGTGCACAAACAATGGCGAGCAAAGCCCAGCCCAGCAGACAGCCATTAGGATGGTTTTCATTTGTGGTGGTGTGGAGAGGCCCTTAAAGAGCAGCTAGTCAGAAAAGTAAAAAGAATGGAGTGACTCAAGTACAGTAAGACAGGGTATCCACATGAGAGACCCCACACAGGGCAAGGTCCAGCTTACATGGGATGTCTCTTGCTTCAACCCTTTTGCTTCCCTGGGCACAAAAGTTAGTTAGTGTTCTCCTTCCAGACTCTCTGCCTCTGACCTCTGTGGTGAGTTTTAGTGTATCATTTTGATATACCCTTTCCCCATTTGTTCCTGTCTGTCCCATTAGTAAGAATGTTCATTCCTAAGTTCCCTTTCTAATCAGGGTCTCTGGTCTGAGGATCCTTTTCAAATCACATGGAGATTTAAGAATAGATATCACTTGTCCAAGGACTTAGGAGATGGCTTATTGGGTCAAGGGCCTGCCAAGCAAGCATTAAGACCTGAGTTCAGATCTCCAGAACCCACATAAAAAAATCAGGCTTGGCCACATGTCTCTGAAATCCTAGCACAGAAGAGGCAGAGGTGGGTAGGTCCCTGAAGTTCACTGATCATTTAGTTTAGTGAGTCAGTATGTTCCTGATGCAGAGACATAAATTAAGAAGTAATTGGGGAAGACATGTGATGTTGACCTCTGGCCCCCACATGCATGAACATTTCACAGCACACACATACACATACATCCCACACCATATACCACACGCGTGCTCGCACACACACTCGCACACACACACACACACTCACACACACTCGTAACACACACCATACAACACACATACTCACATACACAATTACACATGCAACACATATCATACACTATACCACACACATACATGCAATCCACACCATATGCCACACACATGAATACACACACACACACACACACACACACACACACACACACACACAATCTGCTCTCAAAGAAAACTATCAATTCATCTTCATCACTGTGGTGGCTTCCATGAGCTGAGCATTCTGGGTGTTCTGTGAGGTGCTTTACATATCCTACTTAATGCTCTTAACAACCTAGTGAGGTGTTTCCTCTGGGTCCTTGTTTGACAGATGAAAAAAGTTAATTTTGCATGGGAGAGCCAAGGGACAACATTTCTTAAGTGAGGGAGCAGGTAGTCAGCAGAGCTGGGACCGGAGGTGGCTTATCTATTGCCCGCTCCCAGCCATCATGCTTCTCTGACTTCCCTTTCAGCTATGTCAGCCTGGCAGACACATCACATCTGTTTCAGCACCAGTTTCAGAGTATTGCTTATTAGAACCCATGGGGAAATGGCAACAGGGAGAAGATGGCTATACAACAACTCATAAAGCTATACGGCCAAGGAATCAGAACTTGTCCTCTCAAAAGTAAGACTGCTGACAAATGCCACATGTTCTCACTTAAACGTGGAAAATAAAATTAATCTCAAAGGAAGAAAGAATAGAAGAGTAGTTACCAGAGCCTAGACAGGGAGAAATGGGGAGAAAGAGAGGTTGGAAAAAGAATGGGAAACATATACACAGATGCAATTGGATGGGAGGGTCAATTTCTTTTTCAAAAATACTTTATTTTTAATTATGTGCATATGTGTCTGTATGTGGATTTGGGCATGTGAGTGAAATACCTACAGAGGTTAGAAGAGGGCCTCCCTGGAGCTGGAATTACAGGCAGTTTTGAGCTTTCCAATGTGGGTGCTAGGAAATTAACTTGGGTCTTCTGCAAGAGTATTAAGTACTCCTAACCATCGAACCATGTCTCTAGCTATGAGGACAACTTGTTCTGCAGCATGGTAGGGTAGCTACAGTTAACATAATGCATTTTAAATGTTCAAATAGCTAGAGGAGAGGGAGAGAGATAAAGAGAGGGATAGAGATTCAAATGTTTCCATTATGCAGAAATGATGCACACCGGAGGTGACAGATAAGACAATAGTCTTCATCTTAAAGGCATGTATTTTGATGTCACACTACACTCTATATACATAGTGACAATTGCTACATGTTAGTTAAAATGAAATGCATTTAAAATAGCTTTAAGAAAGACTGCTGTATTGGTTAATTTTCTACCACTGTGATAAAAGATCATGAAGAAGGCAGATTATAAAAGAAAGTGCTTAATTTAGCTTAGGATTCTAGAGGATTAGAGTCTACAACAGTGGAGCAAGGTCATGAGGGCAGCAAGAGCTGAGAGCTCACATCTTGACTGTAAGCAGGAGGCAGAGGGAAAGCATTTAAAATGGCCTGATCTGAGTCTTGAACTTCAAAATTCACCCCCAGGGACATCTTTCAGCAAGGCCACACCTCCTAATCCTTCCCAAATAGCACTCAAATATATACTAATAGGGGAACATATCATTCAAACCACCACATCTGACTGTGGCAAGGCACTGTGTGTTCTATTCAGATCTGACTCTACCTTCAATGGGGTCTCTCTCCAAGGTGAGGGTGTTCACAACAGTGACAAAGGCCAAGATTCGAAGAGTCTAACTTTCAGAGTCTCCAGGAAAATATTTCTGGGAGCATTTGCCTGCAGAAGGTTAAACAAGACCCAGAAGTTCTTAAGAGTTTCATTTTGAGGCAGTTTGTCTGTGTATATGTGCATGCATGTGCTAATGTGCACATGACTATGTGTGTATGTGCTCATGAGGGTGTGGGCACATGTGTTTGTGCTGGAAGTGACTGTCAGGTGTTGTCTTGGGTTGCTCCTCATCTTGTAGTTTGGACAGGGTCTCCCACTGTACCTGGAGTTCATTGATTTGGCCAGGTTGAGTAGCCAATGAGCTCCAAGCATTTGTCTTTGTCCCCTCCACACTAACTCAACCCTCCAGTGTAGATCTACCTTGCTCAGCTTTTAGGATGGATTAGAACCCAGGTTCTCAAGCTTGCACAGAAGGCACTTTGCCAGCTGAGTGGTCTCCTTGAGACTATCTGTCCTTTACCTCTCTTCTTTTATGCTTCTTTTTCTTTCCAATCCCAACGTCACTTTCGAATAAAAGGCAGGCTTCAAGAATGATGTCAAACTTTGGAGACCCGAATAAAGCAACTGTGCAGGACAATTTCCTCGTACATAGCTTGTTGTTTGTGGGCTTGTGGCAGGGACAGGCTCAGACATGAGCAGGAAGAACCTTGACTCCAACTTTCCCTCACTCACAAATTAGCCATCATCTGTCATGCCGGGGGGGGGGGGAACTCACATGGAAGTTGCTTGTGACGTTGTCTTGTTAGTGTAAATAAACAAGATCCGACATGAGATGCCGGAGAGAAATTAATCATGACCAAGCAATGCTTCCAAACCATGCCTAGTGCTCATTGGGAAAACTAAACGTTGTGTTGTTTAAAACATAATGGGGGGGGGGTGCATCATTTTGGTCCAAAACACATAAACTGTGGACAGGGAACTTCATTTGACCAACACTGAGAGTGGCTTGAAAACAGACAGGCATTCAGAACCCAGGCATGGGAAGCCAGTCAGCACTCTTTGGTCATGGGAACCACAGCTAACGATTCCAGCATGCTAGGGGAACCACAAGGTTGCCTACGGATTCTGTTCTGACCATATGGCATTTGGATTTTTGCCTGTTGGTTGCAGAAAACCTCAGGAAATGGTCATGAGTAGTCAATGACTCTAGAAACACCTGGACAAAGGTCAGTTGAGTGGCAGAGAAAGGTAGACATTACAGGAAGGTGGCCCAGAGCTCTGGCAATGCCAACAGAAGCAGGAAGGGGGAGGCAGACATTCAGAAAACATTTCTGAAGAAAAGTCAGCAATAGGAGCTGTTGTCCCTGGAGCGCCCCGCAGTGCTTGCCGGGGTTATCTTATTCTATTCTTTTGCCAGCTCGGAGGTGGGTCTGATGATTAACTCAGTTTGGCAGATGGGAAAACTGAGGCAGAGTGAGGTCAAGTCATTCATTTCCCTAAGCTATTTCAGTTAGATAAGACAAGAGTCCAGAAGCTAAACACACCATCTCCCTGTGATAGTAGAAATAATTGTGTGAAGTGGTCACACATCTGCAGCTCGGGGTACTGGGTGGTGTGACTGGAAACCTAGAAACCCAAGTATCCTATTGCTTGGCTTCTCTCTTAAGGATGAATCTTGTACATCACAGAGGAAAAGAGTGGGTCGTTGCAAGATGCCCACTGTGTGTGTGTGTGTGTGTAAGAGAGAGCGAGAGCGAGAGCGAGCGAGCGAGCGAGAGAGAGAGAGAGAGAGAGAGAGAGAGAGAGAGAGAGAGAGAGAGAATGAGAATGTACATGTGTCAGGCACAGGAGTGGAGGCAAGCAGTCAACCTTGAACGTCATCTCTCAGACCTTGTCGTTGAGACAGGGTCCCTCCATGGCCTGGAACTTGCTGATTACACTAGGCCGGATGGCCAGCAAGCCCTGGGGAGCCACATGTCTCCACCTCTCTTGAGCTGGGATTACAAGCTCACATCACTGGACCTAGATTGTTTACATGAGGGCTGGGGATTGAGCTCAGGTTCTCCTCCTTACACAGCAAGCACTTTATCATGGGCTGCTGCCCTCAACTGACACTCTGAAGCATTTCCTAATTCCCAGTTAACTAGAACTGTGGGAACTGAGGAAGGCTGACAGCTACACCATGGTGCCCTATCTGTGTGTTTTTTTTTTTTCTAGAAGCCTCACAGTCTCAGTGCCTAAGACCCGTTCTTTCTCTTTAGGGATCCTCCTCTTACACATTGGCTGTTCTTTGCTTTCTGCTGCTGTGATAAACACCGAGATTACACCGAGATTAAAAACAGCCTGGGGAGAAAATGGTTTATCTCATTTTACAGGTTCTCCTCCATCATGGAGTGAAGTCACAGCAGCTCAAGACAGGAGCCTGCAGGTAGAAACTGAAACAGCCACTATTAAGGAGTCCTGCTTACCAGATAGTTCAGGTCCATCTGCCTAGGGATGGAACCGCCCACAGTGAGCTGGACCCTCCTACACCAATTAACAATAAAGAGAAATGCTTCACAGATATGACCACAGGCCAATCTGATAATTTCTCAACTGAGAGTCCCCTTTCCAAGGTGACTTTAGGTTTGTGTCAAGCTGACAGCTGAAGCTAAGTGTGATGCTGGATGTGAGCTGACATCCAGTCTCCACTCTGCTTCCTCTCCTGATACCCTAGAAGCAAAAACAGGAATAGGCCTCCTTCATCTCATGAGCTCTACCAGCCACTAAGCAAGGCCAGGAAAAGAGACACAGGTATTTGGTAAGGCTGTTTGTCTTTCCTTTTCCTTTCCCCCTTCCTCCTTTCCTTTCCTTTCCTTTCCTTTCCTTTCCTTTCCTTTCCTTTCCTTTCCTTTCCCCTAGTTAATGAAACTAAAGTGTCCCAAGCCCTCTTAACTGGAGGAATTTCAAGCACCCCAGGCCACATTGGAAATGTCTGGAGATAAGTTCGATTGTACAACTGGCAGCAGGGGAGGATATGCTATTGGCATCTGGTGGACAGAAGCTGTGGATGCTGGTGAACATTCTGCAATGCATAGCGCATCTCTGTGGCAAAGGGGGATGTAACTATGGAGAAATTACTGTTGGAAATGGAGACACACATTCATGAGTTTAATTTTCCAAGGGACACCAGGGCTCTGCTTAGAGGACCTCAGTCGAGGCTCTTTCTTCTCTGAGTATCGTGGGGTGATGTTACCATCTTCTCTCTTTCTCTCTCTCTCTCTCTCTCTCTCTCTCTCTCTCTCTCTCTCTCTCTCTCTCTCTCTCTCTCTCTCCCTCCCTCCCTCCCCCCCCTTTTTTTTCACGGCTTTGGAAAAGGGCATGCAAAGTAAGGCACATACCACTGAGCTACATTCCCAGCCTTCTATGACCATCTTCAAACAATGCAGTGGAGGTTGATTAGTCATGCCCTGTGGACTTCACACTTGGAGGTCGATTAGTCATGTCTTGTGGACTCCATGCTTGAGAGGGCCTCTCTCTGTCTTCAGACCAAGGACCCTGGCTTCACATTCTCCTGCACAGTCATGTTCAGAGCACTCGCACCTCTTTAATTACATAAAGAAAGTTCTCAGGGAAAGCATGACAGGAAACAAGAACCCTGAAATTGCGGGTAAAATATAAACAAATGTTTTGGCTGATGCAGTGCACATTTTTTAATCACACAGCGTGTTTTCAGAGTGCACGGATCCCTGCCTAGAATGGATCAAATTAAAGATCAAAGGCAGTGCCGTGACAAGACAGAGTGGCGCTCCAAGCCAACTTACCATGCCTGCTTCCCCTTCTGCAAGCAGCCATGTGCTCATCCCTTTCTCTAAGCAGAGTTCGTCTGAACCCCCATTAAGACAGTGAACATTGATTAAAGGGTGATTTATCTATTTATTTACTTTTGGTCTGTTTAGTTTCTGTTTTATGGTGGAGGATGCTTTAGAGTACAGTTAGATAGCACACATTTAAATAAAAGGAAGACTGTGATAGAAACGGAGCCAGCTTTCAAAGACACATACGTCTGAGACCTGGAAAGTGGAAAATATCCAGACATTCAAACTTGAGGCAGGAGATAGAAAGCTGGCCAAGGGTGGATGGAGGCCCCTCTGGGAGCATGCAGGACACCTGGCCACATGGGCCTTGGGTGCAAAGGTTCCTCCAAGGATCCAAGAGCCCAGATGTTCCTACCCTGCTGTGTGGGGAAAGCACAGATCAAATGAGCCAGAAAGTACTGAGGCTGTGTGGTCAGCAAGCCTGAAGGGCACACTGGCTGCCCTGGATAGGATGGCTTTGATCTGGATGGGGACAGAGTACATCCAAAACAAAGAGAAGCTGGAAGTGGAGGCAGGATGATCTGAGGTTATCCTTAAAGACATGCTCAGTTTGAGGACAGGCAGACCCACAAGAGACCTTGCCTCAAAAATGGCTGGGGAGATAACCCAGTAGCTCAAATACTTGCCATGCAAATGTGAACACCAGAGTTTGGACCCCTAGAAGTCCACTTAAAGGCCAGCTGGATGTAGTGGTCTACTTATAAATCCAGCTTTGGGAGGTAGAGACAGAGGATCTCCAGAGCTGGCGTGGGAGACTATAGCCATATTGGTGAGCTCTGGATGTCACTGAGGGGCCCTGCCTCAAAGAAATGAGATACAAGAATGATGGAGATGATTACCAACATCAACCCCTGGCCTCCACATGCACGAAAACACAAATGTACACACTTCCACAGATATGTGCCCATCTATACACAGAAATGTGCACCCCCTTCTCCATGAACAAAATGGAAAAAGGATAAACAAAATAGCAACGAGATCAGGGCTGAGAAGATACCAAACCATACACAAGGGGATGGGATGGCTTTCTTTTGCTTGGACAATTGAAGAGGGAGGTGTTTGAGTGTGTCCAGAAGGACAGCAGTAAGAGGTGGGTGGAGGGTCAGTGGGGGCAGGCACTGGGTACTCAGGGCTTCCAGTGGTGTCTTTTGGAACATAGTCATCTCTATCACCGGGCTGCTCTCCTTTGGACAAGGAATTCTTTGTCACAGTTCCCACCAAGCCTGAGGTGGGACCCAGAGACACCTGATGGGGCAGGGGTTCTCAACTGTTCCACAGCCAGTTCTGGACCCTCCTTCCCACAGAAATAACCTATCTCCAGGGGCAGTGGTTCCGTTCTGTTCATTCCCACAGAACCAGGCTGGTTGGTGTCAGACTGAACAGAGAGGCTAATAGAGTAGGCATGTCACAGTCTACTCAGGGCCAGGGGAGCTGTAAGACAGACACACGTCCAAATCTTGGGGTAACTGTTTTGGTTTAGACTCACTGTGTTGGATACAAAAGGGCCTTACTTGTCTTCCCATTCAGACGCTACGAACAGCCTCCTGCTCATTGCAAACTCAGTAAGTATGAGTAGGATGACTAGAGGCCATCGATATGTCCATCACCATTGACCTACTTCTTATTCCCAGAGAGGCCTCTCTCATGCCCTAGTAGGACAAGCAGCTCACAGAGGCAAGGTGGAGGATTGCCTACAATTGTAGGGACTTCAGGGCCAACTCTCTCTCAGGTTTCTCAGGGTGCCCTAGTTAGGGTTTCTATTGCTGCAATGAAACATCATGACCAAAAAGCAAGTTGCAGGGCTGGGTTACTATTTTATGCTTCCACATTGCAGTACATCACTGAAGGCCGGGACAAGAACTCAAGAGCTGACATCTGGAGGCATGAGCTGATGCAGAGGCCATGGAAGGGTGCTGTTTACTGGCTTGCTCACTATGGCTTGTTCAACCTTCTTTCTTATAGAATCCAGGACCACCAGCACAGAGATGGCCCCACCCACAATGGACAGGGCCCTCACAGACTAATCACTTATTAAGGAAATGCCTTATAGCTGGATATTATGGAGGCATTTTTCTCAATTGATTTCCTCCTTTCAGAAGACTCTAGCTTGTAGCAAGCTGACATAAAACTAGCCAGCCCAGAGATACAGAACCATCAAACTTGAGAGCCATCAAACAGAGCCATCAAAGATGCACGAGAAACTTTACCAAGATTTCCATGTGCATCAATTTTCTTCATAGTCCCAGTATCACCTTGTTGCCTGTGACAGATGTAAAGTACCAGGTCTGTCTGTGGATGTGCTCAGAAAGAAGGTGTGTTTGAACAGTGTGATGGTTTGTGTATGCTCGACCCAGGGAGTGGCACTATTAGGAGGTGTGGCCTTGTTGGAGTAGGTGTGTCACTGTGGATATGGGCTTTAAGACCCTAGTCCTAGCTTTCTGGAAGTCAGAATTCTGCAAGCAGCCTTCAGATGAAGATGTTGAACTCTCAGCTCCTCCTGCACCATGCCTACCTGAATGCTGTCATATTCACACCTTGATGATAATGGACTAAACCTCTGGACTTGTAAGCCAGCACCAATTAAATGTTGTCCTTATAAGAGTTGCTTTGGTCATGGTGTCTGTTCACAGCAGTAAAACCCTAACTAAGGCAAACAGGACTGCTGGAGGCTCATATACACACCCTGATCTCCATTGAAGTGGAGCTAGGCCTGGTATATCTCAGCTCAAAACCTGCTTTCTGCTTCTTGGCTCCTGTGTAACCTTGGATAAGTGAGTTGTTTTCATCCCAGGCACTTTCATATTTACTACAGGGATGAAAACCACACAGGGTTGTTACACAATATTAAAGGGGTCACAGTTACAAAAGTTCCCCTGGGGAGAATCTGGAATATTCAAAGGCCTATTGAATATTTGTCTGGCTATCTTGGTGTGGTCTCCTCTAAAATACTGTCTTTCTGGGAATGCAGTATGCTTGTAGTTCACACTTGCCTTCCATTGTATTTTAAAATCAAAATTCTGCCTTGAACCAGAAGATGAAACTTTTGAAACACTTCCTCTCTGCCTTGAGTGAAGGAAGACACAGCTCAGCTGGGGAAACCTTCATTCTGAACCCAAAACCATTTCCTGCTGCTTCCAGCAGGCACAGTGAACTCCACTGAGAACATGGAAAGGTCTCACTCAGGGGAGTTTCTTTTTAAGGTTCAGAAGACATTTACCACACCCCTCAGTACCATTTCCCGCCTGGCTTCAGCAGGTGGTCCTCATAAGAGGCTTACTTCTTTCAGCAAGCTCTCTGGAGGCTGTCCTGAGCCATATGATATCCGTGTCCCTCTAAGAGCTAATTTTACTTCTTGTTTAGTGAGAGGTCTGCTACTTGCAGCCAAGAGTACAAAACATAGCCCAAGCTTAGCTCTACTTGGATTTTCTCCAAAATAGTCATTTCAGAAGCACTGACCCTTGACTGCCTGGGGACCAAGAAAGTCAGGGACTGAGCTGAGAGTCATTGTCTTGGTCACAGGTAAAGATGACAGGGAGTTTATGCTACACAAACCCACAGAAAAGAAGCTAAACACTTGCCTCTCAAGAACCTGTCCTTTGGACATGCGATTCACTGATGAGAAGAAGCAACTAGGTCCCTTTCATAGGAACACAGATTCTGCCAGCCCAGTGGTGGTCACTCTCCTGCAGCAGCAGTAAGGACCCCAGTTATTAGCCTGTAAACCCCAGGTGGGTATTTTCCTTTCCTTCATTGATCACCTAAGTAAAATGAGTGCTAGGGGCAACACACAGAAAACTTGGACAGATCAGTATTATTGCCACTTCAATGACAAGATAATTAGTCACCTAAAGTGATACCTCCCCCTTCTCAAACACCAGATCCAACATTCAAAAAGTTCATTCCCAATTATAGACACAGGAAAGTGGGCAGAGGAGATGGCTCAGTTTGTGGAGTTTCCATGCCACTACAAGTGCTGAGGGTTACTATGAGTACTGAGTTCAGTCCTTAGCGACCACTAAAAATCAAACATGGGCATGATGTTATCTAATCCCAGTACTGGGGAGGTGGAGAAAGGAGGTTCCTTAGGCTTCGCTGGCCAGTCAGCTTGGCTGAATCAACAAGCCCCAAGATACCTGGTCTCAATCAGAGGTACTTCAAACTCAGGTGTATTTCTATAATTAGCAGCAATAGGATATACAATAAAATGTCCCTCTACAAACAGCAGAAACTATGATGTGTTTAGGATGCTAGCTCATGCACAGTAGATATCTCCATGGGGCACAGCACGAAAGTCTTCTCATAGGACATAAAGACCTAAGTAGAGAGATTTGCCACAGTTAAAGGGGGTGGGGATTACTGGATTTGTCTATTTCCAATCTTGCAGAGCCCTCCACCTCCTTCAGGAAGCCCCCCTAGTAGTGCCTAGGGACCACGTCTGTGCCACCCTAATTCCATGCCCTTCTTTCCCCTAATTCTGTCCTCTATCATTCTGTTCCCTGTCCTGTGAGCTCCCTGCAGACAGACAGTGATTCTTCCTCACCTTGTACGTCAAGCTTCTTGCTTGGGAATACAATTAGTGCTCATTGCATGCATGAATAAAAGAGACTCGGATTCTTATGTTCATGTTCCTGCTTACAGGACACCCACCAAGGAAACACAAGGCCATTTTCATGAGTACTGGATCCAAGAGTACTGGCTATGGTAATAAAAATAAGCGAGATAAAGTTCTGAGGATTAGGGATTTCTCATAGAACCCCTGGTCTCTGGTCCCTAATGCTGTCTGGAGGTTTCTCCCCTCATTGGTTACATTTTACACAGCTGCCATCTTTCCTCTCATCTCTGTATGACAGTTTCCCCTTCCTTCTCTCTCACCCCTACGTGGTACTTCCTACTTCCCCCAAGATGATCTTTCCTTCTGAGCCTTAGCCTACTGAACTCTCAACTCATCTATTAGGAGAGTTTGACTCTAATGACCCCACTGAATAGACAGACTCATCAAAGGTGTCCGCTGGCCATTAGAAAGGGATCTTCACTCTGGTAACCCGAGACAATGTGAAAAGCAACTCTGCCTGGATCAGCCACTGGAACTCTGCTTCCTCGGGAGGCTTCCTGTTACTCTCTGGTAATTCTGGCACTTGCCTGCCTCTGCATACAATGCTGGCAGCACCTCTGCAAAGGACTTAAAGGATAGCTTCCCGATGCCATCTTTGAATTCTTAGCCAGTGATGGCAATCCATGGTCTTTGTTTAGGCCGAAGCAGGAAAGTCAGACCAGAATTCTGTTTGAACAAGGCATCACAGAAAAGAAGATAGGTGTAATATAATAAGGATTTACACACTGACATCAAACGGACCCCAAGCACATATCACAGTTGAACACATATGAAATGCCTTCCATATTGATTACTTTCATGAAGAACTAAGGACACTCCTCTACAACAATGCAACACTGACAGCTTTACGGGATGTCTCATGCCTAGCCAGAATAGCACTTTGAAATGTTTTGTTCCCGAACAAAAATGTAGGAGTTTGCACACTGAGAAGAGGTAATTAAAAACATATTTCCTTCTTTTAAAATTAAAACATGATCACACACACATCCTTGCTTTCTTTCCTTCCTCCAACTCCTCCCATGTTCCCATGACCTCCCCTACCCCAGGCTCCCTCTCTCAAGTTTCTGGCTTCTTTTCCTTAATTATTACATATACACATACAAATATATCCCACTGAGTCTGTTTAATGTTGCTTGTATGGCTACGATTACAGGGCTGAATACTTGTTATTCAGTTACCAAGCAGGGGACTCATCCCTGGGGAAGGCAAATTCTACTCTCAGCATTCCTTAGTTGCCTATAGTTTCTTGTCTAGGGGCAGGGTCCTATGAAATGGCCCCCTTTCATGTTATTATGTCTACTGGTATTGTCCTTGTTCAGGTCTTGATAGGGTGCGTATATGTGTGTGTTTATATATGTGTGCGCTCATGTAAACACATACATACATACAAAAATACATACACACAAACACATGGTCTAGCTTTTCTTCTGGTCATAGCTGAGTTTCCAAAGAATGATGTAGCTGAAGAGATGGTCTCTGTTGTACCTCCCCAGGCCCAGTGGGGCTGTCCCTGGCATTCCTTCTCTCTAAAGATGCCCAAACACATGCAGCCTCAAAGCCTGTTTCCTGTGGGACCCAATTTGTGACACCTGTCTGGTCCACAAATGTTTCACCATTGTAGAGTTTGATTTTCTGCTCATTTCTTAAGAACCTGGCTATGGTAATAAAAATAAGCGAGATAAAGTTCTGAGGATTAGGGATTTCTCATAGAACCCCTGGTCTCTGGTCCCTAATGCTGTCTGGAGGTTTCTCCCCTCATTGGTTACATTTTACACAGCTGCCATCTTTCCTCTCATCTCTGTATGACACTTTCCCCTTAAAGACACAGTTGTCTTTAAAATTTCATGGCCTCTTCTTATTTCTGCCTTCTAAAATATTCCTGAAGTCTCCTGTCAATCATATGGCTTAGATCAAGACCCAAGGCCTTAATTAGGGGGAAACATATAAATGAAATCCCTGGTAAATGAGACTCAAAACATTTTAAGTTACATAGAAATTTTCATTTCAGAGTCAGGAAGGATTTCCTCAAGGGGTCTGCAGATTTGGGAATGGGCAAGTCAAATGTGGTTTTAAATGTGAAGAAACTACCGATCTAGGATAAAATAGTCTTTCTCTCCTCAAATCCTTGCCAAGCACAGGGTACAGCATAACCGCATAGGCAGTGAATGAGCTGCTGGCAACAGCGCCCCCTGGTGATCCTCTGGTGGTGATAGCCTTACTTTTCTTTTATCCATGCTCCACTATGTACATTTCATTCTTTTTTTTTTTTTTTTGGGGGGGGGGGGTAGTGTCTCATTTTGTCTGTTTTTAATTAAATATTTTATTTATTTGCATTTCTTAGTTATCTTCCATCATTTTTCTTCCATTTTGTTCTCCTTGCAATAATTCCTTTCAGTGCTCCCAGATTCTCTCTCTCTCTCTTTTTTTTATTAGATATATTCTTTATTTACATTTCAAATGATTTCCCCTTTCCTGGATCCCCCCTCCCTGAAAGTCCCATAAGCCCTCTCCCCTCCCCCTGTTCCCCAATCAATCCCTTCCTGCTTCCCTGTCCTGGTATTCCCCTATATTGCTGCATCGAGCCTTTCCAGGACCAGGGGACTCTCCTTCCTTCTTCTTGGGCATCCTTTGATATGTGAATTGTGTCTTGGGTATTCCAAGCTTCTGGGTTAATATCCACTTATCAGTGAGTGCATACCATGTGTGTTCTTTTGTGACTGGGTCACCTCACTCAGGATGACATTCTCCAGCTCCACCTACTTGCCTAAGAATTTCATGAATTCATTGTTTTTAATAGCTGAGTAGTATTCCATAGTGTGAATATACCACATTTTCTGTATCCATTCCTCCATTGAGGGACATCTGGGTTCTTTCTAGCTTCTGACTATTATAAATAGGGCTGCTGTGAACACAGTGGAGCATGTGTCCTTATTGCATGCTGGGGAATCCTCTGGGTATATGCTCAGGAGTGGTATAGCTTGGGTCCTCCGGTAGTATTATGCCGAATTTTCTGAGGAACCGCCAGACTGATTTCCAGAGTGGTTGTACCAGCTTGCAACCCCACCAGCAGTGGAGGAGTGTTCCTCTTTCTCCACATCCTCGCCAGCACCTGCTGTCTCCTGAGTTCTTGATCTTAGCCATTCTAACTGGTGTGCTCATGGATTAGCAGGATTAATATAGTAAAAATGGCTATCCTGCCAAAAGCAATATACAGATTCAATGCAATCTCCATCAAAATCCCAACTCAATTCTTCATAGAGTTAGAAAGAGCAATTCTCAAATTCATCTGGAATAATGAAAAACCCAGGATAGTTAAAACTATTCTCAACAGTAAAAGAACTTCTGGGGGAATCAGTATCTCTGACCTCAAGCAGTACTACAGAGCAATAGTGTTAAAAACTGCATGGTATTGGTACAGTGACAGGCAGGTAGATCAGTGGAACAGAATTGAAGACACAGAAATGAACCCGCACACCTATGGTCACTTGATCTTTGAAAAAGGAGCTACAACCATCCAGTGGAAAAAAGATAGCCTTTTCAACAAATGGTGCTGGTTCAACTGGAGGTCAGCATGCAGAAGAATGCCAATTGATCCATTCTTATCTCCCTGTACTAAGCTCAAGTCAAAGTGGGTCAAGGTCCTCAACATCAAACCAGATACACTGAAACTAATAGAAAAGAAACTGGGGAAGAGCCTTGAACATATGGGCACAGGGGAAAATTTCCTGAACAGAACTCCAATAGCTTATGCTCTAAGATCAAGAATTGACAAATGGGACCTCATAAAATTGCAAAGTTTCTATAAGGCAAAGGACACCGTCAAAAGGACGAAATAGCAACCAACAAATTGGGAAAAGATCCTTACCATCCCTACATCCAACAGAAGGCTAATATCCAAGATATACAAAGAACTCAAGAAGGTAGACTCCAGAGAGCCAAATAATCCTATTAAAAATGGGGTTCAGAGCTAAACAAAGAATTTTCACCTGAGGAATATCAAATGGCTGAGAAGCACATAAAGAAACGTTCAACATCCTTAGTCATCAGGGAAATGCAAATGAAAACAATCCCAGATTCTCTTAAGACAAAGTGTCATTTTGTCATTCTTTCACTTAAGATCATTCTGAGACTTCTGACCCAGACAGTGGCAAACAGGCACCACAGCACTGTCCGACCACACCCACGCATCTGCTCCTCTGTTCTCATACAGTCTGGGCGGCTCTATCTTAGTTTCTTTATCATTCCATATCTTCCCAGTTCACTGCACACCCCACCAACCTCACTGCCTCTCACTTTAATTCTATATTTGACCCTTCTCTGAGCCCTCACTTTCCCCAGCCTTTTCCTCCATTGTGTGATCAAAGGTGTCCCTAAAGGTCTAGCCTTTCTTCTGGTCATAACTGGTCATAAAAAATAATCCCTGTATCACAGATTGAATAGCACTGAACTAATCAGAATGTCAGTTAATAGTGCATGTGTATAAAATTATTGGGGTTTTGTAATTTTTTGGTTTTGTACCTCCAAATGCTTTACAAACAAAAAAATCAAGCAAACAAACCAACCACTAAGGACCTAAAATAAAGTTATTACCTTTAGTCCCTAAAGGTCTAGCCTTTCTTCTGGTCAAGAAGTTGGGGCTGAAGAGATGGCCCAGTGGTTAAGACAGTTGTTGCTACTGCAGAGGACCTGGGTTTGGTCCCCAGCACCCACATGGCAATTCACAACCATCTGCAAATCCAAATCCAGGAGATCCAATGCCCTTTTCTGACTTTCTTGGGAACCAGGCATGCATGCGGCACACATCTATGCATTTGGAGAAATTACTCATACATATAAAACGAAATAAACCAATCTGAAAACAGATGCTAAACAGGCTCACTTGAAGCTCTTCGTTAGAATTTCCCGCAAATGTTGCTGGTCTGGTGCCTCCGTTGTTCTTAAGTACTTTTATGTCACTAAAATTGATAAAATTATGAAAGTAAAATAGAAAGTGGAGAGAGAGAGAGAGAGAGAGGGAGGGAGAGAGGGATGGAGAGAGAGAGGAGGGAGGGATAGAGAGAGAGAAAGAGAGAGAGGGGGGAGGGAGAGAGGGATGGAGAGAGACAGAGAGAGAGAGGGGGGAGAGAGGAAGGGAGGGAGGGATGGAGAGAAAGATACAGACAGAGAGAGAGAGAGAGAGAGAGAGAGAGAGAGAGAGAGAGAGAGAGAGAGAGAGAGAGAGAGAATTTAAAATATGATGTTAGGAAGAAAAAGTGACTTTCACCCATAAATAACCCATAAGACCAATGCCACGCGGGGACGAGGTAGAGACATATGGAATCTGTCCAAAGGAGTCAACTGGCTTCCAGATTCAAGGAACTGATGCCTCTGAGTTATTTTTACTGGTAGCGACTCCAGTTTGTGAGTAACATGTGAGCCAGTATCAGCAGTCAATGGCTCACAAACTCTTGAAACAGTCTCCAGTAGAAAAAGGTTTAATTAAGCCTGACAGAAACTATCTAGCAGCTTTTATAAGTAATTGCTTTTGCTCAAAATAGGAATGACTCATAAACTGCATGACTTCAGAAATGATGAATCAATAAAAGTGTTTATAGAAATAGCCTTTTGATGAATTCCTTCAGACTAAAATCTGTGGGACATGTGATAAAGTGAGATTTCTACCATCAATTAGGAAGACTCAGAAATCAAACCCAGCCTTCTGGATAACGGATCCCATATTTTGGAAGTGGGAATGATTTTGAAGCAGCCTCTCCAAGATCAACCACATCACATAAGAACGTTACTATTGAGATGGTCAGTTTAATATCACTTTACTTTCCAGTCCTGCTAATAGCCAAGTGAGAATCTGACAATGGAGGCTTGAGAAATCTAGCAATTTGGTGTTGGGAGGTGGCACAACTTCTTGTCCTGCCTGAATGCTCAACCACAGAGAAAAAGTATCAGAAGTTACAGTGAGGCATGAATTAACATGGACGTGTGATACAGAGAGCACAAGCACACATATGTTTGCTATATGGTACTTTGTTCATAGCAAATGCCTCTTGAGCTTCCATCAGAATCTAAAGGATCTTTTAATGTGTATTTTGTGCATGTGTGCATGTTCAGGTGTGTGCATGAAAATACAGGTTTGCACACGCCAAGGCTCGTGGCTGCAACTCAGAGGATAACCTTGGATGTTGGTCTTTGCTTCCCACCTTGTTGGAGGCGCGATCATTTGTTTACAGCTGCATATACCAGGCTAGCTGGCCTGTGAGCTTTGGGGGACCCTCCTACCTCTGCCTCCTATCTCAGCATAGGTATGCTGGGTGATTGTACCACATCCAGCTTTGTACAGCCTCTGAGAGTCTGAAGTCTTGTCCTCATGCTTGTATACCAAGCATTTTATGGAGCCATCTCCTCAGTCCTAAAGGACCTTCCAAGCAATCAACAGATGTACGATTATGTTTGTAACAGTCATAGTATGTAAGTGTACCTATTTAAAGACAATCCCTGTATCACAGCTTGAATAGCACTGAACTAATCAGAATGTCAGTTAATAGTGCACTGAAAATGCATGTGTATAAAATTATTGGGCTATTGTAATTTTCTGGTTTTGTATTTCCAAATGCTTTGCAACCAGCCAACCAACCATCCAACCAACCAACCAACCAACCAACCAACCAACCAACCAAACAAACCCCTAAGTACCTAAAATAAAGTTTGCATGTCATAGCTCTTCCAGTCTGAGAAAAATATATTCTTAAAGTGATTTCTATGGTATTTTTACCAATGATGATCTATTGATGCTTCAAATGTTCATAGTTTAGAGCATTTAGGGTTTTGAACATTTGGGTTTGGCCATTTCATAACAACTACTTATGAAAGTTCTCCCCTGAGTGGGAGAGTGTCTGTGTTGCTAGTTTGTACACCCTGTCTGGGAGCACACATGTGAAGTCCTAAAGTACTGAGCTGGAGGCCGTGGAAATGTTAAGTTATTTTAATTATCAAGCAGGATCAAAAGTGTGCAGCCGTCAGAGTGTGACTGGGACTTCAGTCATTCAACAGGAAGCACGCATGGCTTTAAAGCAGGCTGCAGGAGGAGAATCATGAGTTGCTTCAGACATAATTCTTCTGTCCCCTCTGTCTTCTCTGAGGCTGGGGACTCGGCTTGTCTCCCTGGACACCACCTAGCTCTGCTCTGGGTGCTAAATCCTGCTTTCGGGATGTGAACACTAGTCTGGCTGAATTTGGGAAATATGTAACGATATAAAAAAGTATTAAAAAGTTATATTAAAGTACCCACCCATTAGCTAATGTTTACGTTTGCTTAGCCTAAATGATTTACTTATTTTACATTTATGTATACATGTTTATATGTGTGTACATGTACATATATGTGCCATTATGTTCATGTGGAGGTCAGAGGCCAACTTTCGGGAACTGGTTTTCTCCTTCTATGATGTGGGTCTTGAGGACTGAACTCTGGTCATTAGCCCTGGCAGCAAGTACTGTTACCCACTGGGCCAGCTCACCAGCCCCAAGGTATTTCCCTTTTTAAGGAAACACTTCAGCACTAATGCTGAACCTTTGTATCTTTACCTTTGTATCTGAACCTTCTCTAGGGCTTCCTGCTCCCCAGAGGTAACTTGGGAAGCTGAGGTATATATCTGTGCTCTCAAATGTATGTTTTGTATTTTACTGAATGTTTATATAATGGAGATGATGTAATTGCCGAGAGAGAGAGAGAGAGAGAGAGAGAGAGAGAGAGAGAGAGAGAGAGAGAGAGAGAGAGAGAGAAAGAGAGAGAATGAATGAGAATTCGATGCATCTCTCGTAGCTTTCTTCCCTTGGCGTGGCTCTGAGATCTATCCATGCTCACAGATGTGCATCTGCTTTCTTCTCAACTGCTGTGAGGTAAAGTGTGTGTATGCGTGTCGTGATCACAGATGGGTGTCCCGAAAGGTATAGCTAAAAGTAGGATTGCTTGCTATTAGTGTGTGCATATTCTCATTTTACCAGTATGGTTCTCTGACTTTAAGCTTTGCCTACCAGTTCACATAGTTTCTACATCTAAATAACTCTTTCAACCGTCCTATGGTAGGATAGATAGCTGGGATAGCTAAGCACCATAGTTTTCTTCAGAGGGCTACACTGGATGCGTGTTGCTTTTAGATCCTTCCATGACTGAGTTTGCCTCCAGGCTTTGGGCTAGACCTCTGGATGGAGAATAAAGACCCTTGTTGTTCAGAGGTGTGTGCTGATTGTTTGGGGTCTCTGGACATTGACTGGTGCCAGCTGGGTGGGAATTGGTAAATGGCTCCTTTGAGGAAAAAGACAAACAGAAATAAAGAAATTCCAGTGCTAACCGGGAAACCGTTGCCATAATTCAATTCTGTTTTACATAACCTTGTTCCCCAAATGTTAGTAATTTAGCCCTGTGAGCTGTTGGTGTGATTAAATAGTCACCAAATGTTGCAGAGACAGCTCAGCGAAACTCAGGGGCAGACAAATCATTTTATGACCACTGCCTCACCTTGAGGGTGACTCCCTGCATCCTGTCCCAGGTCCCTCAGGCCCCAGGGTAATAACATCTGTATATTTAAAGACCAGCTTTGTACCACACCTGTGTATCACTTCCCCCTTTTGGCTGCACATCTGGCTTCCGGGGGGCCCCACTGGGCACTGAAGACAGAAGCCTGAATGCTCTGCTGCTCCCCACCCCATTTTAAGCGATGTTAATTGAGTTCTGGGAAGGTTTAAAATGTGGAATTCTTAGAGAGAAAGGAGATGAAAGGAAATGAAAGGAAGCAAGAAAAGAAGAAAGAAGCAGGCAGTAAGAAATTGTGCCCAGAACAGAAGTTGAAACTAAGTCACAGTGGAGACACTTCAAACGAAGGAACTCAGGAGAAGGAGTACATTTCCGTCTCATGGGCTTGCCTCATGAGACTTCTGGATGGCATCTGATTTCACTTAGAAGATAGAAGATTGCTATTAAATGTGCAAAAAAACAACGGGAGGAGAGAAGGCTGTGAAATTAGCTCAAGATGGCAGATCTGGCAACAGAAATCGCTAGCTACTGCCCTTTGCCACAGCAACACACGACATGGTGTGACTAAGTAACAAATCAGTGTCTAATAATCAGAAGCAATTACAGATTGGCCAATAACAGGTGATGGGCAGTTACTTTAAACTAATGTCTAACTCCTTTCTAGTTTTCCAAGTCCTTGACATAGCCTGGGTTGCTATGAACAGTAGGCAGGGTAAAATAAAGTAGACAAGCCATTAAAGGACTCCGCCACAGAGGCTCTAGTTTGGAAAGATTCCTTGTAGAGAATAAGGTGGGACAGTCATGGGTGCTTGGAACCCAAGATCACCCAGTCCATACTCCTCACCTACTGCAGGAATCCCATCTGTACTTCCTAGTGAAGATCGGCAGCTGCTTCTAGAACATTCGTGGTGAAGTGAGCTTTTTGCATCTGGAGGCAATTCTATTTTCTAGAAAAATTTCCTTCAGGTGGACTGAATGCCTTTCATTACTTCAACCCATTAGTCAAGTTCACTCCCTGAAAGTCATACAAAGCAGGTAGACACTTGTTTTCTAAAGCACCACATACGCAGTGTTGCCTGCTTCTGCCAATCTCCCCCAACCTGCTGCAGAGTAAGCGGTCTTTCTCCTTCCTGAACTCTATTTTTCCAAAAGTGGAGTTGGAGTTTATTTAAAAAGGATTCTTAACATAGATTTAAGCACGAGGATTAATAAAATGAAAGCTACTCAGAAAAATTATAAAGAAAGAAAAGACCCATTTAAGCGGATAGGAACCCTAAACCAATGGTCCTGACCACCAACCTGCAGTATTGTTCAAGTTTAGCACAGCCCACCTTAAAATAAGTTTCCAAGGACAGAATATAATATGGATTGACCAGACGAACAAGGGAGAGCGACTGCTCTGTGAATGTAATACAAAGCTGCAATTCCCTTTAAACGTTTCCGTGGTGCTACTGGCCTCTCACCGAAGGTCAGCTGGGATCTCCAGGCCAGTTTGAGATGAGCTCCAGAGTTCTAGACCTAAAAAGACAGTACCGTGAAGTTGAGCTCTCTGGAGCTCTCGACTTGGAGCCATCTTCTGTTTTGAAGCTGTTGACATCTGTCCTGTTCTCTTCTTCCAGTCCCTCGAGAAGCTACTATATTTACACTGTACATCTATTCAGGGTATGAATTAATCCTTTTTAATCCATTTAATCCTCAGAGCAGCTCACTGGCTCTGTGAAGTCCCAGTGTTCATCCTGTTACAGGCACTTTGACCTTAAGCCTAGGATTTCCCATACTACAAACATGCCTTTTACCCTGACCCTCTGTTCTGCTTCCCTGATTATCTGTGGGGCCAACAAGGCATCAAAGCTGGGGAGGTGGCCCAGCCAGCTGAGTATTTGCTGCATAAGCAGGAGAACTTAAGTTTGTATCTTCCATACCTGTGGAAAAGCTGGGTACAGCACTGCATGTGTGTAATACAGATTCAGGTAGAGCTTTGGAGCTTGGTGGCAGCTAGCCTAGCCAAATCCTAGAGCTGACGGGCACTGAGAATCTTGGTTCAAAAAGTAAGGTAGAGAATGATTAGAGAAAGACAGTATCAACCTCTGCCCTCCATGTGCACACACACACACACTGACAGGTACACAGGCATAGATCCACAGATCCACACACACATACATACACACACACACACACACACACACACGCCAACAGGAACACAGACATATACACACAGACACAGACAGACAGACAAACACACACACAGACACACCAACAGGTACACAGACAAGACACACACACACAGACATGCCCACAGGCACACAGACATACCCACAGGCATACAGACATACACACACAGACACAGACAGATCGGTAGACAGACACAGAGACATATCCACAGGCACACACATATACTCTCTCTCACATACATACCAACAGGTATACACACAGACACACACACAGAGACACAGACACACACACACACACACACACACACACACACACAGACATAGACATAAACACATACCCACAGGCACACGTACACTCTCACACACACCAACAGGCCCATGCACATACACATACACACAAGACATAAACTATCTAGAATCCTTTCCTATAAGAGTCCTAATGGAGTCTGTCAGGGCCTCCCCAGCTCTGTCTTCCCAAATTCCACTGCTGTGCTCATCCAGGGCACACAGGTCCCTTCCACACATCATAATCACCTTTGGGAACCCAAGTTTGTGGTCTCATGGTTTCCTCCTCCTTCTCTTCCTCCTCCTCCTCCTCTTCCTCCTCTTCTCAATAGTGTTTTCCACTGTGCCCTGAATTGAGGGGTGTTACTTGGTCAGCTTTTTGTCTTAATTTAAGTACTACCAACCTACATTTTGTGTTTATTCCTTCATTCCCATAGACAACCATGTCTATTTTGGGTGTTTGACCACTTGACACTGTTTCTATTAAAAACAAAGCACCAAACCCTGGATACTGCACACTACAGAAATCTCATTGCCATCTTTAACATTTACATTTAAAAGAGAAAATGAACAAGGGCAGAGGGCAGACATGGAAAGCTATGGAGCACTGGCCAATCATGTGTTACAAAGGCAAATCCATGTGTGTAATTGACATAGGAGGTGGTAGTTGTATGATCTTATGATCTGAGAAATGTCCTGAGTGCTGGCCCTTCCTTAGATACATTTCTGAATGTTCTCAGGCCCTCCTTTGGTGGAGAGACATCATCCTGTCACCAGGCCACTTCAGGCATAGGCCTTCTCTGCTGGTTGTCCTAGCTTGGAGAGAGGACAATGCCCAGTACAGCACTCAGCTTTAGACTTGTACCTGGAGTGATATACTGGGGCCTTGCCCACATTCTTATGAGTTCCTCTCCCTTTGCCCCTGAGCCTAGCTCATCTCTGCTTTCCTTATAAGGAGGAAGAAATAGTCCCATTGATTACTTGTCCTTAGAGTATGAAAATATGCATGTACTATATTCATCTCCCCACAAACTGGGCTATGGGGAGCTTCCATAATTATTCTAATTCAACATTCATCTCTTGTTTTCTTTTCAAGAAGGTCATGAATGGGTGGAAAAGGACAAGCTGTTAAGAGTGGTAACTGGTCACTGGGCATGTGCAGTATCCTTGAGAACTCTGGGATGGGAAACAGAGGCCACTGGGCATGTGCAGTGTCCTTGGGAACTCTGGGATAGGAAACAGAAGCCATTGAGCATGTGCAGTATCCTTGAGAACTCTGGGATAGGAAACAGAAGTCATTGAGCATGTGCAGTATCCTTGGGAACTCTGGGATAGGAAACAGAAGCCATTGAGCATGTGCAGTATCCTTGGGAACTCTGGGATAGGAAACAGAAGCCATTGAGCATGTGCAGTATCCTTGGGAACTCTGGGATAGAAACAGAGGCCACTGAGCATGTGCAGCATCCTTGGGAACTCTGGGATGGGAAACAGTGGCCGCTGGGTATGTGCAGTGTCCTGGGGAACTCTGGGATGGCAAACAGGAAGAAATACGTGGCAGTGAAGGAGGCAGATGTGTCATTCTTCTCAAACCCTTTCGGGAAGATCTTATTTGGAGAGGAGAGAGAAATACTTAGCTAAAATAGTTAAGCTGCTTGATATGGGAAAGGAAGAAATAGGGCACTCTAGGGAGTTAACTGATGTCCCATGCCAACCATAGAACCCTGGTGTCCGGTGGTGGTATATAAGGTTAAAGGTTGAATTGACAACTCCTGGATTGAGAGGAAAGAGAAATGGTCTGTTTGTTCATGTGGTCATGATCTAGTGTATGGTCTGAAAATTCTGTTCAGAATTCTGTTCAGAAGGCACATGGGTCATCTGAGAGTTTGGCCTGAATGTGATACACTTCCTGCCAATCAAGACTACTTTAACATATGGATTTACTGGTTTAGGAGAGATGTGTTTCTGGGTATAGGCAGAAGCAGCCCATTAGAACTCATGCGTGGAGGGGTCTGGGTCCACAAGGCAGGTTGAAGGGAAAAACATAAAAATGTGGTTAGATTGGTTTTGTTTGGGCAGGTGTGGGGAGTGCAGGTGGCAGAGAGATTTGCACAGAGAAATTGTGACTCATTTTATATAACTAGCTCCATGTATCCTTTAGCTAATGGTATCTGGCTCACCACTGTTACAACAGGCAAGGCTGATCATTCTTTGAGCTTCTCAGGACCTCAAATCCCAGGAGAGTCCTGCACAGGAAGAGTATTATATGCAAATGAATTCAAGAAATGCTGTTTTATGTGTCCTTATCAGGGAGTTTTACGAGGTCAGCTGGCACACTAAAACCTGGGCTATCAAGGAGACTGGTTTATAATTTGTCATTTCCAAAACAGTTCTTGAACCAGCATTTGTTCATTTCTGTTTCAGAATCCTGTTTTTGATTTAGAATGACTTTAGGAAATGCTGATTTAGAGAATTAAGACACTTAAAGAAGTAGAATCAATTGAGCATCAGTTGTGTTTTCTTATCCTTCCTGTGTGTGTATGTGAATGTGTGTGTATGCGGTGTGTGTGTGTGTGTGTGTGTGTGTATTTGTATATGTGCAGGTGCATGCATGTAGAAGTCATTGGACAGCTTTGGGTGTCGCACTTCACAAATTCTTTACTCTGACTATACATGTGGCCATTTGAGATGGGTCTGTGTACACCAAACAATCTCTCAAGACACGATTATTATCTGGAGCCCAATGACTGAGAGTCACAGCAAACCTTTCTGCCTTCAGCAGCATTTGGCAACCTTCAGGCACAGCAGGCCAACAGCACTCTTTGCTCTGAGTTCTCCAGAGTACCCTGGATTGAGCCTTTGAAACACTTGAAGGCACTGACTTTCTATTGGAAAATAACTCATAGGTGGGTCTTTTTTTTTTTGCATGTGACCCTTTGAATCATCATATTTACAAGGTATAACAGTCACATGTTGAATGGCCTCCCATTCCAGCCCCATCACTCACTGCTGAGTTTAAACAGCTTCACATCTTTCTGCATCTGACAATAGCTACAGGTACAGAACCTGGTCCCTTTCATGGGCGTCTGTCCAAAAAAACAGACTCTGAAGTCCCAGGTCACACACCAACAATCTGAACAACCACACAGAACCTGGAAGGCCTTCTGGCCTCCTCTGGCATGTCTTTGATGGGAATGCTGATCCTCTATCACCATGAAATACACACAGTCAGAGATCCTCCTATCCCTGACACCACACCACACTAGACCTGTGCCGGATCACACTGGAGCTGATGAGTGCAAACTGCAGGCTCATCTGGATCAAGGCTGCATTATCTCTTCCACAAAATGTTGCCTCCACGATAGTTTTCATGTCCAGTGAAATGTGTGGAACCCTCACATTTCATGCCTGCTGCAGAAAAGAGATGAGCCAGGTGACAGTCAGAAGTTGGAAGGGCGGAGCACAGCAGGAGATCGACTCCCTGCTCCACCCAAGCCAACACTTACATCTTATCAGTCAGTCACATGACATAACCTAAGGCAAGCCCCGTGATCATAAGCCCACTTTCTGTCTTTTTACAACATTTACAAGTGATTTTAAAGCCGGGTGTGGTAGCACACACCTTTATTCTCAGCTCTTGGGAGTCACAGGCAGGTAGATCTCTATGAGTTTGAGGCCAGCCTGGTCTATATAGAGATTTCCAGGACACCCAGAGCTATGGAGAGAGACCCTGTTATACACACACAAAAAAGGGATTTTAAAATTGTCCACATGCCAAGGCTGGGAAATGGCCCAGCAGTTAAGAGCACTTGCTGCTCTTGTAGAGGTCCTTGGCTCAGTTTTCAGTATCCACATAATGGTTCCTAACTGTTTGTAATTCCTGATACATAGAACCCCTATGCCACCTTATGGCCTATAATAGATAATAGGTGCACACATGGCACACAAACATACATGTGGACAAAACACTCATACATATGAAATACTGAATAAATCTTAGAAGAATGTCTACACATAGTTGTATGCTATGACTTGGGGTTAGGACAGTGTTTATTTATGCGGTCTTCTCCATACCCCAATCTTTCTCCTTATCCACACACATACAAACATATTTATGAGTATAAACATGTATGTATGTATGCATGCATGTATGCATGTATGTATGTATATAGTTCTGAGGGGAGGATGACACACATACCAAATTTCCTGGAGGTATCTCTCTAGATACCCCATTTTCATGGTGGTTTTCTCCACTCTGCGCTTCAGGAATGAATCTCAGAGCACTGCCTTTCAGTATGTAAGTAATGATGAACATTTTATACAGCACTGGGAAGGGAAAATCTACTAAATTCATGAGTATACTACAGCATATGCACACAAAAGTGCATATAAATTATGTTTACACTTGAGGGTTAGTAAGCCACTGGCTTCAGGAATGCCCTGCATATCTGACACCATTGGGTGGAACCCTCTTCCATAGGAACTCACCTCCTCTGGGGCTTCCCCTTGGCTATAGGACACTCTTGAGGCCGAGAATCCACTTGCTCACCAGAGCCCTGATGTCACAAACAAGTATTCCCATCGATCTTAGTAGACCCTAGTCTCTTCCACTGGAGAATGTTGGCCTGCTGCAATTCACATAACTTACGAAGTGATATGTCCTCCCTTACTGACAGGAACAAGGAGTGCAAAACTCATGGGGGAGGTGGGGCGGTCAGAAGATGCCCTGTGTAAAGAGGGACACCTCCCCCACTGGGATCTCTGCTGTCCTGTGCCATGTATCTCCATTGAGACCAGAAGGAGTTGGCATCGCTGTGAACCCAACGCTCTCTTCTCTTTAATACCCGAGTGTGCTGTAAGTCAGGAAAGAAATGGACGCAGCTGGGTGTATTTGGAATGGATTATTCCAGTCTGTTAGCAAGCAGTTCTCACCTCTTGATTGTAGATGATGGTCTTGGAGGTTTTGCCAGGGAGCCTGTGTTTAATTTGCTTTGCTTACTGGGTCCCAAACATGCCAGAGGGAATTACTCTCCCTAATTGCCTGACATATAGTAAGCACTCAATAACAGTCACTCTGGTTGTCATTATTCTTACACGCTCTCCTGTGTGTGACCATGTGAAGTGACTGACCTCTCCTGGTCTCTGAAGAGAGCAAAACAAATCCATGCAACTAATCTGCCTGTAGCTAAACCTCGGTGATCCTTGGGCCCTGGAAAAGCATCACCTCTGACCTTCAGGTCCAAAACACAGAGATGTGGGAGGACTAGGAGCCATGGCTGAATGAGACGGAGCACAACCTCATCCCTATGAACACAAGGTCGTCCCCATGAACAACCCCGTCTGCAGTTAGGAGCCACTCTGCTGTTTAGAAAGGGCTGCGGGAAGTTGGATTTGTTGACAGGTTTGTGCAGATTCACGAAATAACGCTTATTATTACTAATAACTCACACCATGTTTTTCTGTTCTTTGTTGTTTCCTTCTCTCCACAGAGCCAACCAGCAGCTCATGAAGGCTCTGAAGAATGACCTGCCACTCAAGACTTCCCGGGAGTCAGCTGACAGCTAAGAGTCTTTGAAGTCTCCACCCACATCAGATAAGCCAGCTCTAAGCTGGCATGCATGTCAGGGGTTCTGGACTTCTCTGACCAGACAGAGACATATCTGCTGAGTCAGAAAAACCAGGCTGTTTTGTCTCTGTACAGAACAAGTATGCAGCTGGGGATAGGTGGAAACATGTATTGGCCTCGATTTCTCTATCTGTAAACTGGGGCTATGACTACTTATATAGGAGACTACTCATTGCATGTGGATATACAGGAGGATTAAGTGCTGCTGAATTTTAAACTGTAACTCTCATTGTGGGAGAGCTATTTGATGCTATACTGTCAATAGCAACATAGACTTTAAGGACTTTTTGGAAGGAAGGCATTAGGTCTCATTCTCTGCCTTATTTCTTTGAGGCATTCCTTCCCTCCCCTCTCTCCCTCCCTTCTTTCCTTTCTTCTCTCTTCCTTCCCCCATTTCCTGGATTTTAAGGACTGGAGAACCCCAGGGTTCGGTCCTTTGGCCTCCTCTCCTCTGTCCACACCTGGCAATCTTATCCGGTGTTTCAACATTAAATATCACATTCCTATCTCCAGGCCTAACCTCACCCTGAACCTCGTATTTTTGTATTCACTGGCTCTATAGCATCTCTGCTGAGGGATGCAAAAGAGCCTGCAAACCTCACTGTCAGAGTCTGATCCCCTGCTTTCCCTTCTGAATCTCTCCCCACTAGTCTTCACCACTTTGCTGGCTGGCTGAGAGCCTTTCCATTGTTGAGGCCAAGAGCATCATCATGCCACCAGTGTGGCCCAGCCACCTTTCCCATCTCCCTTGGATTTGCTCAGTAGACAGCTAGCCAGTGGCTAGTTCCCCTGCGTCTGTCAGAATGATCTGGTAGAAACCCCAGGGGGCTCCTATCCTGGTATGCATAAAGACCCTCATCTTCAGATTGTGTATACTGTGGGTGACTCTAAATCTTCTAATCTAAACTCTGACATCCTTCTGAGAATGAGATAATATCTAGACAGCAAGCATAAATTTGAAGCACTCAGAGCCAACAAGGTTTCTGTCCTTCTCATAATGTCCTTAGAGCCTGGCCCTATCAATACTAGGCTGCCATCCTTACGTCCTTAGGTCCTGCTGTAGTCACACACTGGAGGCTCATTTGTTGATTTTAACAATGTTCAGTTTGTCCGGTGCCGGTGGAATGCTGTATCTGGTATCCAAATACTCAGGGCCTTTCTAATTTCTCCTGTGAGTTCCCTGTGCCATTCACTCGAGGTCATCCTTAGCATGAAGTACATTTGACCTGAGATTCTCAGATGGCCAAAGGAATGCTATAGTAAGTCCAACAACATGGGCTCATAAAGCAATGAGCAACTGAAAGATGTCAAAGCAACCTGCTAAGTAGCAAGACCTACAAGTACACACTTGGTGGCCAGCATGACTACACCTTTAGGATGCTTCTTGGCAACATAGTAGATTTTGACTTCCCAAAGTAGACACAGGGAAAAGGCTACACTTGTCTGGGATAAGGATCTGATCATCCTCCAGGGTCACTACTCCAAAGTCATTAAGTCCTGAACTTACACAGTCATCTTTTCAACAGTTCCTCCCCTTGCTGATTTACAGCCACCCTTAGGTTTCTGCTTCTTGTCTTCCAGCCTGGAAACTCTGATTTAAAAAGAGAGGAGCCTGTGTGTCCCATAACTCCTCCTTTCTGTCTTCAGTGGCCCTGGGCTGGTCCAGCAGAGCCTCTGATCTGCATTCCACTATCTGCAATGTTAGGTACCCCCAGCCAAACTAAATCCCAAATATTAAAATGGAAAATTTGCAAAACTGAACAGCTCATAAATTCTAAATAACATTTCATCAAGTATTATTAAAATGACCCCATTTTATTACTCATTACTATTGTTAATTTATTATGGTACCTAGTTCATTAGTTACTTTATCATAGGTCTACATGTATCAGAAAGAAAGCATAATATATCTAGGGGTTGACACTGGGGACAGAGTCTATTCCTGAAGACGATAGATGTACATGCAGACTATATCTCCTTCATCTAATTTTTATCTGTTCTGAGACCTTCTCACCCATCCCATTAGCAAACTCATAAACAAGCTCTTCTCCACTCGCACCTACTGGCCATGGTTGTCATTTTCTTTGCTCTATTCTCTCGATGGCGTGTTCTTCCCATATCCCCAGAACCTTTCAGCTGCAATCTTCCTATCAGGCTACCTCTCGGTGCCCCTGGGGCAAGGTGTTTTGAGCCCCTCATAATCTGCCTCTCCCACTGACTCTACCAATCACAGTCTACCAGCTGCAGGGATGGCTCAGCCAGGCTCTGACCATGTCTCTGTACCGTCAAGACGGTATCCTGGGTGTCGTCTGCCATTCACAGCTTCACCATGTGACAGTCAGCACAGCTGCATTCCACTCTCTGTCCAGTAGTTTATAGACAACCTTTTTGTTAATTAAGCCCTCATAGGTCTCAAAGGGGTTAAAAGCAATACAGTATAGGGGAAAAACCAGGAAAATCAAATCCCAACCTGCCTATTTACCCAACTGGCTTCATGCTTATGAGAGCTTGTCTTTGAGTCACAGTTTCCCACTGATTACTCTTTGATACAATTCACACCCCAACATATTGCCCTTTGAAAGTGTGTAATTCAGAAGTATATTCACAGAGACACATAACTACCATCGCTACCCTGTTCCAGAACACCCCAGCCCATTAGCAGTCACTCCCATTCTTCCTCCTCTTAGGCCCTGGGAAGCCATCTGCTTTCTGTCTTTATAGAATTGAATATAACTTACGTGCAGGATGGCTTCAGGGATGGTGGCCATTTTCTAATGCTTGCAGTTAGGAATTTGGTATCTAAGAGGATCCCCGGATGATACCCTTCATTCCAGATGACGCATGCCCTTTACACTACCCTGCCTCTGTGGTTCTATCTCTCTGCTCTGTGGATAGATGGCTCTTGTACCCTGGCTGAGACCCATCTCCTCCATAGGAAGCTTCTCCAGTGCAACCACCTTGCACATGGTTTTCTTAAGCTACCTGGAGAGGAAGGAAATGTCCTTTGAGCTTAACTTTAAATATCTCCTATAATGAGATTCTGGCTACAACTCTAGGATAATTTAACTGGTGTTTATTTTAGACTTTGTTTGGTACATATACAAGACTATTCACATACACAGATATATACACACAAATACACAAACACACATACATACATGCACACATACTCATAAGCACATATGCACATATTCACACACACACACACACACATATATATACACACACATTTACATGCATACAAAGACACACATACAAACACACATATACACATGCATACATATACACGCATGTACATATAAGCACATATATACATGCAAACACATACATACACATATGCACGTACACATACACATGCACTCACATACATATACATGTATACATATACATACATGCATAACCACATATACACACATACACATATAAACACATGTACATATACACACATATTTACATATACAAACATGAACTCACATATACACTTACACATATATACACATACATACACATACATAGTTGCTTTGTTACAATATAGAAAAAGAATGTCACAGAATTGTCTGGAGAGGTTTATGATCTTGTAACCAAACTTCCATGACAAGACAATACAAACACCATAGCCAGTGGCATTTCTGTGGCTCCCTACACAGGAGCTATTTTCCCACATTCCTATGATTCACAAGTTTAGAGCCATCGAAGATTATAACCTTTTCAGAATTTATTTGGTCTTGGAAACTTTTAAAAATAAGTCTGACATTTTTATTAGGCTCAAAGTCATAGACCAAAGCCTGGTGCAATTATAGTCACTTATAAAGTACCCAACATGAGAAGAGACCCAATGGCCATGCCTGGTCCAGGCCAGCAGCCTGGGAGTGTTCCTTGGTTTGCCATTCCCTAGTTTAGAAGCATAAAGATCTCTAGAGGATCCTAGGCTCTAAGAGAAGCATACACATATAAATATATGTGTGTACACATACTTACATATACAAACATGCACTCAAATGCATACTCACATAAGCACACACGTGCGCAGACACACACACGCACACACACACATACACATCCCTAGAGGACCCTAGGCTGTAAGAGCAGAGCAGGCAGCCTGCAGTGCTCTTCCCAGGATCCAGATATTTTCCTCATGACCTGAGGTTGTAAATGCATAACGCCCCCATTACCTCTGCCCCAACCCTTGAGGGAATAAAGAGACAATTCACAGACAGCCTTTGATATAACAGAATGGTTCATGGCTCTTGCTTTGTCGTCAGTGGGTCTGGCTTCAAACCTCACTTCTACCATGTCAGTGTTTAACAGTCTCATGGATTCCAGGGCCGATGATCTGTCTAAAACCAAGGTGAGAGACCCTGTCTCGAATACAAGGTGGCTAGCTCCCAAGGAACAACCGCTGAGGTGAACTTCCAGCCTCCATGTTTGCTCACACATAGGCACCTGCACACCCACTGTGCATCCCCTAAATAAAACAGAGGAGACAGTGGAAAGAGGCACCGTGGCCCTCTGTCTGTCCTGTACATCCTGAGGGATGAGCAAGCAAAACCCTATAGAAATCGAGAAGGCAAGTACGTAGAGGAATGACTTCCAGAGAAGGCTTCCTGGAGGAGGTAGTCCTCAAACTACTGGAGCAATACGATTGAACCTTGTGGGACCAGTGGTACTCCAGAAAGGAGGCAAACATCCAACACAAGGACAGAGCTCGATGTGAGTGACAATCTTGCATGGAATCCTCTCTATCCCACACTATGGACTGGAACTAATTAGTGGTATTTCCCTAAGGCCACACTGCTGTAACATCTTAATTGCTATGTCAGTCTTTAAGAAGATGCTTTGGTTGCTTGAATCAGTCACTTTGGGGAGAGAAATTAATAGGCTTTCATCGGATGGAGCCACAACAGAAAGATGACTCCCAGCCTGGATGCTTCAGAAACGGAGACAGGAGTTTACAGGCAAACAGAGGGCCACAGTGCCTCCCGGTGTGCAGATCTGGAACTCAGTGATAAAAATGAGTGTCCCATCATGGGGAGACACAGGGGCTCTGTGCTACCCTTGGGTCTTTAGGCACAAAGCTGGCTTCTCCACACTATGGGGGAGGCAACATTTGCCCTTGGATGTACACACGTGTATTCCTCTGGGCTGGCAGCCAGAATCTACCAGAGAACTGGGAGTCAGAATGGAGGTGCCCTGAGGGGGCACACACTGGTGGCTTGACAGAGTGTCCTGAGGCTGCATTATGATCTGGGCAAGGATCTGGGTTCCGATGGGGCCTCTCCACTCTCAGAGACACTGTAGAGCATTTCTGTGACCTTGCAGGTGGTATAGGCCAAGTCAGGACAGTGAGGCATCTGCAGGACTAGAGCCTCAGCTTTGGGAGCTCATGGAAAGCCTAAGAGCTCAATGGGAACCAACCTGTATCTAGTCAGTAGGTGACAGTGGAGATCAATACAGTGGCAAGAAGTCACCTCCACTCATAGGACTTGGACTCTCGGCAAGGGACAAGCATCTGCATTTCTACTTGAACATCAACAAATCAACCAACTAACACTTGAACTAGACAAACTGTAAAATCAGCTTTGCATCCTGCTAGATACTTAAAGACATCGAAAATGCTGTTACTAGTCACAAAGACTCATAGTTAAGAAGTCAACATGAAGTCCCATGACATACTCATACCCAGTATCATTAGGGTTTACTGAAGTGTTCAGGTCGACCTTATTGTGAATATTGATCAGCGTAAGAGGAATTCAGAGAGGAAAGAAATGGAACAATTCTGAGTAGCTGAAGGACTTAGGACTTAAAGCCACCAGAGAACTGGGAGTCAGAATGGAGGTGCCCTAAGGGCTTAGGACTTAAAGCTACATTATTCCTAAGGCAGGTGTCAGGTATCTCCATCAATATCTAAACAAATACTATTTTATGCGTGAGTGTATTTGTCTGTGTATGTGTGAGGCCAGAGGACAACCTGGGGTGTTATTCCCTGGAGACCACCCATCTGACTTTTGAGACTGGGTCTCTCCCTGGTCTAAAGGTCACCAAGTAGTTGACTAGTGAGCCCCAGGGATCTGCCTAACTCTACCTCCCCAGGGCACTGGAATTATAAGCATGCACCACACCTGGCTTTTTATTTGGTTTTTTTTTTTTTAACATGAGTTCTGGGGAATGAACTCACGTCATGTCTACAAAGCAAGCACCACTCTACTGACTGAACTATCAATTCAGCCCCTCTAAAAAAGTTTCTAAGAGGAAGATAGGCTCTATTGTTTTTACTGAGAAATCTTGTGAGGTGGTGGTTTGTGAGTTGGGTTGGTTTTATCAAAGGTAAGACAGGATTTGACCCCAAAGCTTACCCAATATAATCCAACTCTCCTGAGCGCTAGTCTCACTCCAGGAATTATAATATGGTTCCTTTTGAAGCACTTTCAAATTAATATGGTTTTCCTGGATCCTGCATTTACATAGCTGGAAGGTACAGAGAATGAACATGCAATGTTTGACAGACCTGATCTGCTGTCCAGGGCACACTACATTAAGGATCCACAGAGCAGCTATACTTCCCACTCGAGAAAGTGATTATGAGAATAGTGCTCTTGGCATTGACTTGAAGAATCTGCCATCTCTAAGAATACCAGAAATCCAACGAGCAGAGATGAGCAGGGCCGTCAGGGCAGAGTGAGACTCCTCACAGGGCATGGCGGGGTTTTCTCAAACACACCCACAAGTCCTATTGGCTCCTGCCTCAAAGAACATTTCTTTTTAATGTGCATGGGATATTTCACCTGCATGTATGTCTGTGTACCACATGCATGTAGTGCCCACAGAGACCAGAAAAGAACATCAGATCCCCAGAACTGGAGTTACAGGTATTTGTGAGCTGCCATATGGGTGCTGGGAATCAAACCAGGTCCTCTGGAAAAGCAATTAGTGTTCTTAAATGCTGAGCCATTTCTCTCCAGCTCTCTGCAGTGTGTATTGCTCATGAAAAGACACAATATAAATATTCTGTATCAAACAGTCAAAAAGAGCTGTGACACACACACATGCGCACACAACACATACACACTCACATGTGCATCCTCGTGTGCCCATGTTCACATGTATATTCTATTTAGCAACTCTTGAGAAACTTGCTAACACCATCAGTTTTAGCCAGGCTGTTTTCACACATTCCTGTCTACCAGAGAAAGAAGAGTCTGGGTGGCTTCAAGGACAGCCTCTGACAGGAAGCACACTCAGGAATCTGAGAAATTTGATGCTACAATTTCAAAATAATCTAAATAGTCTTTGGGTCTGCCCAGAGACACAAGATTAAAAGCACAATATTGTTGGAACAATAAGAAAAGAAACAACTTCAAAGCTCAACTTTCAAGCAAAGAATTCAAGCTGAAAGCAAAAAGTGAAATCTAGTTAAATATTTTGGTTTAGCAAGAGTTCTTTGCCTCACCCAGCCCTGTTCCCTAAAGCTTGTGGCTTCAATATTCTTTGGCTTCTTTCCTTAGTCCCCACTCCCAACCCCTGGCTGCAGCTTCTAAATAATAGCATTCCAAAGCTGGAGGACCAGGGTCACCCCAGGGTCCAACAAGGCACCAGTAACTCAATGCACCCCCATAGGAAACCTGTATAATTCCAACCCCACCAAGAAGAAGGGGAAACAAACAAAACAGTTTGATGGCTGACAGCTTGGCCAAATTGAATCTGAAGTGCTTCATCCAAACAACTATCAGCCTAGAACTTAACACCAGGGGGACCTTAGCATTCAAAGAATTGCCCAAAGTGGAGCAATCTGGAGGAACCAGACATAGCTAAATATCTTAGTGGTCCCCATGGAGCCAGCCGTAGTTTGACACGACAGACAATCTCAACTACTCACCCTTTATTCAGTACAGAACTCTTAGCCAATGCTTTCACCATACCGTCTAGAAGATAGACACTTGGATTTACTGTGTCGGAGAAACAGATGGCCGTTTCTGGAATGCGGGGCAAGACGTTTGTAAGAAATGAGCCTTTGGATAATGATCATATGTTTGTCCTCAGAGAACACAGAGAGGAAAAACCTCAATGATGTCACAGCATCGAGTACATACCCACCCCCAGCAGAGAGGCACAGCCTGTTGTTTGTGGAAGGTCACTCTCTCCTCAAACTAGTCAGCAAAACAGAAGTAGCACCCATTCCACCCATTGCCGTAGACACGGTGATGTGTCACAGATGTGGCTTTAATAAAGGAGGTGACAAAATGTCATAAGAGACACGAGCTTGGAAAAGGACAAAGGCTTCAAAGACGTTCTGGTTGTGATTTCAAAAACACAAGACAACCAGAGGCTTTGGTGGAATGGAAACACAGGTGAGGAGGTTGGAAATGCTTGACAGGTTCTGAGGGAAAGCGGTGGCATCTGTTTCAGTCATACTCATGTGTCTTGCGTGAAAATGGACTCAGATCCTTCTTGGTAATTTGTGGTCAAGTTTTGTAGATTCTTTGGCTCCTGGTTTCCTCAGTCATAGAATGGTATAAAAGGATAAAACTATATTTAACCAGAGAGCATTGAACTTGCAGAATCTAGAGTAATGGAGATTTTAGTAATTCAATGAAGATACTTCTGCATTGAAAGGCATTTGCAGTTAATGATAAAATATAAAACTAGGCAAAGGTGCATCATCTTCCTTCGGATGTACATACCTACAAGTGCAATTGTGTGTGTGTGTGCGTGTGTGTGTGTGTGTGTGTGTGTGTGTGTGTGTGTTAGAGCTGCCAAAGGTCTAGCTCTGTTGCTTATATAAATATCATTAGAATATTTATATCTGAGCCTTTCTGCCCAAAATGTCTTTGCCATAATTTCTTCTATCTTTATGTAATCTAATCCTAACCTGGTTAAAGAGGGAAGCCCATACATTTAGTTTAGTAAAAACACCACCTGATTTTCAAACTTAGTTTATCTTTTTCTTCTAAATTGAACTTCTTTGGGTCACACTACACTCAATTGCTATCACTGGGATTGTCTGATCCCTGACACAGCTATAAATCCTTCTCCCCCTTCCATACCCAGCTGAGATGTCACCTTCTAAGAAGGCATCCCTAGTTCTCTCCTTCCTAAGCTTCTATTCTCAGCTCTCTGTAGCTACTTAGTGCATGAAACAAATTCTGTGTCCATCATTCTCTCACTCTTAAGTATGAACTCCTTCACACTAACACAGCATACTGTTTTGCTTTAGACTGTAACATATCACATGATGCTGACAACCCATAATACTAAAATAAGGATGTTCCCAATGGCATCCTAGAGCTATGCGGGAATCCAGAGAAGGCCACTCAGCTTGACTCTTGGCTTGTGTGGCTACTGTCTAAGTATCAATTTTTTTCTTCTCAATCAGTGAGTATTCCTAATACCTCAATGCTTGAATTCTAGGTGTTTAGCTGGATGCTAAACTACAGATATGTTCCTATGTTTGGATACTCAGAGCTGCCCAGGAAAACCACTCTGGCCCATAGTGGACTCTGTCATTGTTCTGCAGATGAAAACTCAACCAAGGATGATATGGTTTCCATGGAAACAACTGTTATGAATTACAACCTGTGCTGTCAGGCACTCCCCTCACCCCCTCCATGAGGAGGTGACCACTGAGGCTTGGGCTTTGGGTTATGTGACCCAAAACCATGCCTGGACAGTATCAAGGGTATCAGAAAGCAAATGGAAGGCTTTTTGCCATTCTTTGATGAGTCACTTGGTTGTCTGTCTGTCTGTAAGTCAGGTACCTCACCATTGTATGGGAACTTCAAGGGCAGAGCATTCCTCTTAACAATCATCTGCTCAAGATCTTTAAGTGGTTTTGTTTTTGAAAGGTCCAAATGTTATTTTCTAGAATCTGGGGTCCCCTGAGAGCCTGCTTCTCCCTGTGACAGCCACATTCCAGCTTCTAAAACACAATATTCCTCTCTCAAGAATACCACATAAGTGATATAGAGGAAACATTGGGAGTTGTGGAGCAAAACTCCAGCTTAAATCCTGGCCACTACACACAGCAACAGTGGGGACTGGTGACAAGGTGACAAGCAATGCCTTAGCTCCTTTCCTTCACAGACACCTGCCTTGTGGAGTGGCAAACCAAACAATCCAGCCCAAGACAGTGTCCCTTATAACTTACTGTTCCTGTCAGACATTAGACCCACTGTTTTTCTTTCGTGTTTTATATGGCAAATTGCTTTAGAACATCATTCACTTGACTCCCTGTCAAACACCTACTTTTTCACTGGTTAGTTAGAGAAAATATCTGGGTTCACTTATTTATCCCCACTCAGGTAAACTTCTGACCCCAGTCTAAGATCTTACTTGTGGACCAGTTGCAAATGTTCTCTTGTTAGGTTGTCCTGGGTTTCAGGTTCCCAAACAGCAGCCACCAGACATCCCCTGAAACTGTCCACATGAACCCACCTCCACTAGGTGCATGCAGTGTCAAAGGACTTCAGGTAGCCTTCCATAGATGCTTCCCACATGGTTTTAGTTGTTTGTCTTTCAATACTCTCTCCCTGGCCTGGAACTCAAGTCAGATAGAGTAGCTAGCTAGGAAGGCCCAGGAGCCTGCCTAACTTTACCTCCCCAGTACTGAGACTAAAGGTATGCTGGCCCACAGCTGTATGTACCAGATGTGTGATTTGATGACTGGTTTTCTGGGTCTAATAATAAGCAACAGCTCTGTATTTTGCAACAATAAAGTGAGAAGACCTGTGTGGCAAGGATTTTTCTATCTTGAAAAATCCTCCCATATTGACCAGCATTGTCCCTTTCTGATTTCATACATGCTTGTGGATAGAAATGGCGTCTTGCCATCCCCCACAAAGCCATACTGCTGTAAGTCTCCACATCAGGACCACACTGGCTCATAAACAACCCTATGACTCTATTCTACACAACTCTTATGCACTACATCCAGTCTGTAGGCAAAGGTAGGGAGTGATAGCACAGTCATTGGGATGACCCAATAGCTGTGACTGGAAATCCTTGCTCCTAACCCCTCCCCTCTCCTCCTCTCATCAGTCAGGACCACTGTCCTCAATGTGACAGTATCACTTTCAAGTATAGCTATGTCCCTACAGATTTATAAATCATTTTAGTAATGTTTCAACTTTTAAAAGTATCTACAAATCATACGAAAGTACATGTATAAGTCAGAAACAATTTTTAAAATGGATCTTTCTTTTCTTTTCTTTTTTTTTTGCTCAATGCCACTACATATGGCTCTAGTTTTGCCTGTGTTTTTCAGTGTGACTCTGAACTTCATTACACGCATAACTTATGACTTATTTATCTACTCTCCTGAGGACAGACACTGAGAAGTGTGTTTCTAGTTACCAGTGATTATCAACAGCACTGCTCGCCACATTACTGAACTTGTCTCTGTACACAAATATGCTAACTTCCTTCGCACAGTGCGTATTTCCCAAACTCCCATGGTCGACGCCACACAAAACAAAATATGTGTGCACACATGTACAACCTGGAGCTGTTTTAAGAAATAAGATATTGCTCTTACTGTGTCCTGTGTCCTTCCGTTCACCCAATCCCGTTTTAGTCTATATTTTTAAATGTCAGTTGAAAAAAAAATCTACTGAACTTACTTTTGTGAGGCAGTAACAAGCCTAGGGTATCTACCAAGACCTACAGAATGGATAGAGGCCTATGCTAAGGCTCGGCCTGTCTATAATAAAATGATACTTGAAATCACTCTGTAACTAACAAAGGCAACCACACCACCCATGGCTCTGACCCAGTCTTCCAGCAAAGTCCTGGACTCTCCGCCAGGCTCCCCATGACCCAGCTGCCTCCCGGAACGCACAGTTAGCACTCAGTTAGCTGCCTTGCTGGTCACCCTCCTGCCCCACAACAGCCTTTGTTTGTTCTTCCAGTTCCCCAAACTGTGTTCCCGACATCATGTTCTTTTCTCCCCCTTTCTGGATACTTGATACCATTTCCCAGTGTCCAGCCATCCTTCCACAACCCATGCTGCCCTTCAGCGTCAGCCCCGGACAAAGGTGCCCGACCCTACTTCTCTCTGTCAATGCTGTCCTTCAGCGTCAGCCCCAGACAAAGATGCCTGACCCTACTTCTCTCTGTCCATACTGTCCTTCAGCGTCAGCCCCGGACAAAGGTGCCCGACCCTACTTCTCTCTGTCCATGCTGTCCTTCAGCGTCAGCCCCAGACAAAGATACCCGACCCTACTTCTCTCTGTCCATGCTGTCCTTCAGCGTCAGCCCCGGACAAAGGTGCCCAACCCTACTTCTCTCTGTCAATGCTGTCTTTCAGCGTCAGCCCCGGACAAAGATGTCCGACCCTACTTCTCTCTGTCAATGCTGTCCTGCTTCTCCCAGTGACAAGAGTTTTTTTTTTTAAAACTTTACTATGACTCTTAAAATTTTACTTATTTATATCATGCATTTATATATATGTTTTTGGTTGTTGTCAATATATGACCCATTCTTCCTCCATAGAAATAACTATGTGGTGTCCATCTGTGGTCCCAGATCCCAGCTGTGAACTAGGAGCAGCATAGACATCCTATGGACTGAGCTTCAGCCCTTTCCATGACACCATCAAAAGGAACCAAGGAGGTGCCAGGTACTGCTCTGGCACCTGCACTGCAACTTTTATGTCTATTGACATAAGCTAGAGTCATTTGGGAAGACAGAACCTCAACCAAGATGCCTAACACCAGACTGAACCATAGGCAAACCTGGGAGTATTTTCTTAGTGATTGATGTTGGTGGCCCCAACTCATGGTGGGTGGCAGCATCCCTGGGCAGGTGGTCCTGCGTGCTGTAGGAAAGCAGGCTGAGCAAGCTATAGGGAGCAGACTACCCATAAGCAGCGCTCCTCCACGGTCTCAGCATCACCTCCTGCCTCCAGGTTACTGTTTACTTGAGTTCCTGTCCTGACTTTCCTGGATTATGGATTACAAACTCTAGGATGAAATAAACCCTTTCTTCCCCAAGTTGCTTTTTGGTCCTGGTGTTTTGTCATGGCGAAGGTAGGTCTAACTGAGACACACCCAACTAGTGAACTGCCTGACAGTTTAAAACAATCAACTGAATGAAGCTCAATGGAAGAGGGTGGATTGACAACTAGATGACATCAGGAAAATGATACATGAACAGTGATATGTTCAACAAAGAAACAGAGGCCGAAGCTCAACAATTCAGTTATCGAACTGAGAACAAATAATAAGGTTTCAACAACAGACAACAGTGCAGATAAAACAAGGAACTGAAAAACTGGTCATTTATAAGGATTACTGAGAGAAACAAAAACTTAAGAGTCAAGAATGACAAAGAGTGAAGAAAGCCTAAAGCACTTAAAGCCTCAGGTTAATCAATATACGTAGTATAGGGACCCCGGAAGGAGGGGAGAGAGTGAAGAGGGGGAAGAGGAGAGGGAGGGGGGAGAGGGAGATTTTAGTCAATGGCATAATACCAAAGAGGTGTAATGACTCGCGCGTCATAGTTTACAAACCCCTTTTTCCATTTTGAAAACTTCCCACAACACATTTAATTCCACCTTCATGAAGGGGAAATGGCCATTCTCCACCTTCCACAAATGCTGGAGAGCCAAGCCATCATGTTCAGCACTGAAGACACTCAGAACGAGGCAGGCAGATGTCTCTGAATTTGCCTATCCTTTGTTGTTAAGATGGATTTTTCTTTTTTTTTTTTTTTTAAAAAGAGGTCTCTCTATATAGCCTTGGTCTGCTTTGGAACATGCTATGTAGACCAGGCTGACTTGAACTCACAGAGATCCGACTGCCTCTGCCTCCTACGCAGCCATGCTCTGCACTGAAAAATTTTTAAAAGAGAAATAATTACCATCTAATTTTTACTATCATTTCATACAAAACATCCTAACACAACGAAAATAACAGAAAGGACATAAACCCAGAGTAAGAAGCAACTGTATATACAAATGAGCAGGCCTAGCTTCCTGAAAGACCGAAAAATCATTCTCATTATGACATTTCTTCAGAGTCAGGGTCCAGTGTACTGAGGGGCTCAGGAGCCTCTGTTTTCTACTGTAATGCCTTGTAGTCAAGGCTAGTCCCATACAGTGACTCCTTCCTGACTTTTTCATGGCCTTGTTAAATGCTTATATATGCAATCTCATGTAAAAGTTAGATGGGGGTCATGCATCAATTTTCCACAGGGGGCTGGAGACATGACATGGCGGTTAAGAATACTTGCTGCTGTTAAGAGAAACAGGATTTGGTTCCTAACACCCAGAGTAGCTCACAACCTTCAGTAACTCCAGTTCCAGCGACCTAGCACCCTCCTCTGGCCTCTGAGAGCACCAGGCATACAGGTGGTACGTAAACATACACACAGGCAAAACACTCATACATGTAATTTAAAAATAAATAAATAAAATATTTTTAAAAAATTTCCCACAGTCCTCTGGGAAGAACCCATGTAATCAGATCCATTTTAAACATGAAAACAAGACAGCGTCACCTAGTGGCCACAAATACAATTTCGGCCTTTGATACATAATTACATAATACGATTCTTTCTAGAATACAGGCAATTTAGGTGTTCATTTTTGACTCATTACAGAACTTCCAATATAGCCTATTAAACAAAATAAACAACCTGGCCTGGTTTTCAGTACAGTTCTAGACATATGAAGGCTATCATTTCCCTTGTCCATTTATTCCGTGATAATTATTATTCTAAAATGGCTAACAAAAAGACTCATAAAATAAGAGACTGCAGTGTTCAGTCTTGAGTGGGGCATCTGTGTCACACTCCTGCTTCCAAGGCTCAGGGACACTTGTGGACGATGGGGAGACACGACGGGAAGAGCAGGGGTGTTGCTGTCTACAGGGGGAGAGAACAGAGCAGTTACACACAGGAACTCACAGCAAGTTTGACAGCACGCAGAAGACCTGAGCAAGCCTAAGCCAGACAAAATCTCAGCAGGAGGAGGGGAGGTGGCACCAAGTCCTGCCTCCACCCAAGCCGCTATTGAGATTTGATAGCTTAGAGGACAGGAGAGGCTGTTTTCTTTAAGGGTGTGACCAAACTCCAAGGACAAGTCCACACCCAAGAATATTTGGGAAAAACAAATTGAACTGAATAGGCAGGGGGAGAGAGAGAGAGAGAGAGAGAGAGAGAGAGAGAGAGAGAGAGAGAGAGAGAGAGAGAGAAGAGGAGAGGAGAGAAAGGAGTCAGAGGGGGAGAGAGAGAAAGGGGAGAGACAGGAGAGAAAGAGGGGAGAGAGAGGGGGAGAGAGAAAGAGGAGAGACAGAGAAAGGCATACATTTGGGTGGGTGGTGAGGTGGAACTGGGAGGTATTGTGAGAATTTGTCAAAACCAAATTCTCCAAGAATTAACAAGAGTATTTAAAAATGGATTTAAGGCAATATACAAAAATATACAGTATGATAAAAGAAGATTTACAGTAAGCGAGTATGCGATCCATTGAAGTCAACAAGAGTCTAAAATCAGCATGAAGGCATGCATCCCAAGTCTTCCAACTTAATGATATGGACTAGATCTTGAAGTTTTCTAGCAAATATCCTGAAAGGAGTACACCAGTAGGGTGGGAAGGGTGCTTATCTGATAAAGAATGTACCACTCCCCTGGCACAGGCTTGAACTAAGAGCTGCACTTCACCATTAGCCAGGACGAGCACAGGGCTGCTCCTCAGAGGGGTGCATAGTGAAGGTCTACAATGTGCCATGGTCCTGGAGCACACAGGGAGCTGATGTGACCTTTGCAAGTTTATAGTTAAGTCTGTGCTTCCTGAATTCTCTCTGGGTCCTAAGATTCCTTGGAGGAGCATTTTTAAAACATGGAAAGTCCTTCATGGAGTGGGCACTTAGTAGGCATCTAGTAGGAGATGGGGATACAGTGAAAATCAAAGGTAATCAAAGCTGCACAATTAGTTTTAAATTTCTAAATGAAGTCACGACTCGTGAGGCCGCAAGAGATCAATCAGGCCTCATACTGACATTTATTATGGGCCATAATCCTTCAGAAACAGTTGATTCATAACCAACCCCCACGGCGGTGGTGCGCACGTGAATGAACACATTGTAGAGGGGAAATTAGATTATCCAATTCCCTAGAGAGTCATTAATTTATACAGTGGGTTTCAGGAAATATTTTTACATTAAAACAGTACGGTGTTTAACCTATTTCACAGGTGGCATTTAGGGAAGAAGGGACCCATTGACTATAACCAAACTTTGCAATTCACAAAGCAGAGATTAAAGTTTAGAAGGGTCTAGAAACATTCCATTGGCCTGTCCGCTCCTACGGCTGAATGCCTTCTCAAAAGTCTCACTCTGGTTTTTGTTCTTGGCTTTTTTTTTCAGAAGAAGAAGAAGAAGAAGGAGGAGGAGGAGGAAGAGGCAGCGGCGGCAGCATTGGTGCTTGGCTTTAAAAATTAATTAATCTCATTTGTGTCCCTTCCTAAATGTCTTTTTTCATGGGATCTGTCTTCTGTTCTCATTGTCAACGTCCCTGGCATTTACAGCCTGGATTCCCATAACAGCCTCTTTCATGTGTAGCAAATAGCAAGCATCCGGTGTGTATCAGATACTGGGCACGGCTGTTAGTAGGCAACGGAAGTCACAATTCCTCTCCCTGCAAGACTCGGAGCCTCCTTCTACCAATCATCCCCAGGAACTCTCAAGTCTCTCAATTCTGATGCCCAGTGCTTTGCACAGATGCCACCATGAACTCAAGTTCTACCTCCAGTTCCAGTTTCCACATGCAACTTGTTACAACTGCACCATGCCCTTGAGATGAAGTCCCCTTCCTCCATGTGGCATCAAAGGCCTCTTAGCATCTGTCTGGGACAGAATTCCCAGTGTAACCCCGGTTGTATCTTCAGAGATACCCTAAGCTGGGCCACATCATAGCCCTGGCACAACCCAGTCCAGCCAAGTTCCCCTTTTCTCTGTTGGACTTTTCTTCAGCAACTGCTCTCTTCTCCACTCACCTCATTTTATCTTTACACAGCTAAAAAGTGGGGGGGGGGGCGCTGGGAGAGGACTCAGTTGGTGAAATGTGTATCTTGTAAGCATGGGTACCTTGGTTTAATTTCCCAAAACCCTGGTGATAAAAGCTGGGTGCACTTGCAATCCCAGAGCTGGGAGATAGAAACAGGAGGATCCCTGGGGCTCACTGGTCAGCTCACTTAGTCTACTCTGTGAGTTCCAGGCAGGCAAAAGACCCTGTCTTACAAACAAGGGTGGACAACATCTGAGGAGCAGTAACTGAGATTGCCCTTTGATCTCTACATACTCACATACATGTGATGTATACTTACATACACATGAACCCTTCATACACATGTCCCTGCACATACACTCACACAGACAAATGAACGAAGCTAAACGTCAGTTTTTCTTGAGGACCCCCATTTTACCCTACTCTTTGATAGCACCTCCAAACAGTACCCCTCAGGTTACTCTGTGACACTGAGACTGCCTCTGGATTTAAGAATTATGTTAGCAGGCATGGCATACACTTAGTACCAGGGTCCCCTACTCTTCTTCCCAAAGGTAAGCCAGTATCTTAATTTCCTTATCCCTAGAGGCAGCCTAGTGCCGAGCGTGCACTGTATAGTCTATGTGTGGCCAGCATGTGACCATGGCTGACTTGAAGGTGGGTCTGAAGTGAAAAGGTGAAAGCTATGTGAAGCTGAGGGCACAGAAAGTGGTTAGAATAATGGCCTCCCTCATACCTCTGACTGCTGCACGGCTCTTGACAGGTCAGTGGTGTGTGATCAGTATTGAACAGCTTTTACCTCCCAAATGCAAATTCACATCACTGACAGGGATTGAAGATAAATAACTGTGTACAAACATACATTTTTAGGTTATTACTGTTGTGTGTGTGTGCAAGGGTTTTGTGCCTCTGCCTGCAAGGAGTTCCAATGGAAAATGCTGGGTGTCCTGTTCCATCAGGACCTCCACTGTTTCCCTAAGACAGGATCTCTCATTGAACCTGGAAGTAGGCTAGAGGCCAACATGCCCCAGGGATACTCCGTCTCTCTCTAAGACTCCCAGAGGGGGGATTACAGGTGCACATAAGCCATGCTGGCTTTAACAAACATTTTATTCTTTCTTTCTTCCTTCCTTCCTTCCTTCCTTCAGTCATATGTTTGTTTGAATGGGGTGCCATGAGAGTGTGTGTGGGTGTCAAAGGACACTCACAAGACTTCACTCTCTCTTCCTGCCATGTGAGTTCCAGGGAACAGACTTGGGTCATCAGACTTGGTAAGTGCCTTTATTGGCTTTATCATCTTTCTGGTCCTGACAATATCCCTTTGCAAATCTAAAATACTAATAGCAGGAGCTGGAGAGCTAACCCAGCAGTTGTGAGTACTGACTGCTCTTTTGTTCTCAATGTACTAGTCTAAATTCCTCCTCGTGGTGGCTGGTTTTGTCTCTCTGCCTCTTTTCTCCACAATCACTATAAGTTACAGCTATAATAAAAGACAAATACCCTGAAAGGAAGAGCATGGTAGACTGGCAGAGATATGAGGTGGATGGAAAACAAAACAAAAAACAAACATACAAACAAAAAACTACTCTGCTAAGTTTCTGGAGAAAGAAACTGTGAGACACTGCCCAGGTTGTTCCTGGATGTCATGCTAGCCAATGAGAGAAGCCGTTTGTTGCCACCCCAGCAGCTGGCTGTCCTACTATCATCAAGTCGGACAGCCAACCATGGAAAAGTGCAATATTAAAGGACTAGGGAGATGACTCAGTTGCTAAAATGCTTGCTGAACAAGCATGAGGACCTGAGTTTACATCCCCAGCACCCACATTATAAAAAAGCCAGGCTTAGCAGCACACATCTGTAATCCCAGAACTGGGGCGGAACCAGGAGGATTCTGGGTCTCCTGGTCAGCTATTCCAGCTGAACCAGTGAGTTCAGTGGAAGAGGAAGTTTCAAGAATACAGTGGAGAATGATAAAGGAAGATATAATATTGAGCCTTGACCATTATCCACGTGTGTTCACCCCATATACATGTTCACTCACATACAGATAAGTGAACAAGCACACACACACACACACACACACACACACACACACACACACACACATACACAAGAGTGCAATATTGTGTAGTATATAAGGGCACACACATAAGCACACAAGTGCAATAGTATGTAGTATAGAAAGGCTGGTACACATGGAAGACAGGAGTGTCTGTGGACCACGGAAGAAACATCTACAGTTTCTTTAGCAACCTTTATAGGAATATTCATCTCCATCTCTCCTGCAGGGCTACGGGAGAATCATGTCCACCATAAGTACTCAAAATGTGTTCCAGTGGATAAATACAGGCTTAAAAAGAAAACCAAACCAAACCATGCCAGACAGCTGAGGATTTGGTGATGTGACCTTGCCTTACTGTAATGGGAACATGGAAATCACATTTTGAAATATAAGCCTGGGGATCTCTTTTTTCCATTAAATAAGGAATTTCTTGGGATTTGCTAAACATTTCTGTTTTATTCAATACAGAAACTTTAAGGAGCGAGGGGTGCCAGAAACAAACCTGGAACCTTAAGCCTAGGATGGGGTTTGTTTATTTGGGCACAGGAAACCAGCACACAGCGTTCTGCACCCCTGCTCCCCCGAGGGAAGCCCTTCCACAGAGGCGCAGCGAGGAATGCAAGAGGACATGGGTCCCTGGACTCGGAGGTTTCGTTTGTTTTTTGTTGAGTTCTGCACCAGGTCTGAGCCCAGTGTCTGGAGTTCTCTCCTCTTTGGCTCTAGCTCAGATAATCCACGGAGGATGAAACATCCACCAAGTGGCAACAAAATACGTCCTGTGGGCAACTTGGAAACACCCTGTGTAGCACCTGGGCTCACAGGGAGTTCTGGCTTCTCTCAGCCCGTAAGACTTGGCCTCCCTGGCCCCAAGCAGGCTGAGGCAATGGAGAAGGGTAAGTAATGCAGAAACATCGAGTCCTACCGCAGAACAACTGCTAATTCGAAAATAACTCGGAACACCCTGGAGTGCAGTCTGGGAAACCGCCCGGAGCCACAGAGACTCTAGGCTGTTGCAGCTGGAATGAATCTTCAGGATAAGTCATCAACCCTCTCACTCTCCAGCCGAAGAGGGCACAGCTCTGAGGAGAGCAGGCACTTGTCCAGTCCCACACAGCCTCTTAATGGCAGGCCTAGCCCCAGACTCCCAAAGCCCAAGCTCTAGTTTCCATCACCAGAGGCTGGCTCCCTGTCATGGTTACTATTGAGTGTCATCTGGACTAGATCTAGAATCACCTAGGAGACGAACCTCTGGACATGTCTGTGAGGGATTTTCTAAACTGGATTAATTGTGGTGGGAAAATCCATGCTTGTGGGTGGGCACGGGTTGGGTTCTAGGCTGAATAAAAAGGGAAGCTGAGTTGCAGCACTTGTCTCTCTGCTTCCTGCCTGTGGATGTCTCACGTTTCAGCCGCCATGATTTCCCAGCTATGATGGACTGTATCCCCTCAAACTGTAAGCCAAGCAAGCCCTTCTACCCACAACTGCCTTCCTCAGCTACTGTGTCACATCCACGAGAAAAGTCATAACTATATCCCTTAAATAATGAAGTGGTGGAAAAGGCTATCTGAAAGTTCTGGATTCACAGACAAGGTCACTGTGGATAGATAAGTCACGTGATCTTATTTGCCTCAGAAGTTATGAGCTGAATTTAAATCATTCCCCACAGGTTTGTATTTTGACTGCCTGTTCCATAGCTGGTGGCGCTATTTGGGAGGATGCATATCCCTTCAGAGGCCGGGCCTAGTGGGGAGAGGAGGTCATTGGGGTGAAATTTTCAACGTTATTATACCTGGCCCCTGGTTCCAGTCCTGGGCTTTGTGCTTCTTGGTCTGTTGCCAGGTGGATCTTCACTATGTCAAGTTCCCAGTGCCAGAGAGCAACAGTGTAAGAACATGCATCTTCTATAGAACATCATTTCTGCTTTCAAGACATAAGCAGCAGCCATATGCCGTGTTTGTGCTGTTACTGTGTTGGTTAGGGTTGTGGTTGACATGTGACAAGTACTGGGCTGGCGTTAGTCTATATGGCGAACTGATCGATTGTTTGGGAGTTAATCTTGCCTCTAGCCCTCCCTCTATTCCACTCCTGCAGCCACTTGGTTCAGTAGCTCTCCTCAGATGAATGAGCTTTATTTTTCTGCCATACAAGTGGCATAATGGAGTAGACTGGTTCCTTTGTTTTTACTGCCAGGAGACATGGAGCAAAATCTCCCACCTATCTCCTGCAGTTGCCGAAATGCCACAGGTTTTTCACACGAGCACTATTTGTGTATTTCTTTTGTTGGACTCAAAGTTTCTCCTTTACTCCATTTCTTTCCTTCCTTATTCTTGCCTTACATACTATATCACTTATTTAAATAAGGTTGCCTCAAATTGTTTTTTTTTGTAATGACGTCTGTAACAAATAACTTTTAAGAGATGATCAGCCAACACAGTCGATTATGGAGAAGGAGAAAAACAAGGGCCAGCAAGATGACAGTTCAGCAGGTTAAAGACACTCGCTTCAAAGCGTGATGACCTGAGTTTGATCCCTGAATCCCACATGATAGAAGAAGAGAACTGACCCCTGTAATTTGTCCTCTGACCTACACACACACGCCATGGCACACACATGTGCAGTCACAAACACACAAAATAAACACATGTAAAAACAGACAAACAAGAGTAGAATTTACCTTGTAATAATCTTTTCCTAATTCTTTTCTCCTCTTAACTCTTACAGGTGTGATAGATTCCCTGAAATACAAAACCAAATGGCAAAGAAAATCGTAGTTCGGGTCTGCCACACATCTGTGAGCATCGGAGGGCGGACTCTACATTCCTTCAGAGCTTTGGACCAGTGAAGAAAACAACCAAACACTTGAATTTTTCAGTGTCAGGTCACATTTTATCCTGCATGCTTCTAGCCACGCAGCTAGGTTTAGAAAGCAAACCATTTAGGAGAGAGGACAAGGATTCGGAGTAGTGATAAAGGTATTTAGATGGGGAGAAATTGTTCCCGTTTCCTCCCCATGTGAAACAATGCATTTTCATTAGAGAAAATGACCACATACTGTAAGATAGGCAGTGAAAAAATAATTGATAAAAATCATGAACGGAAGGAAATATTTTAAACATTAGCTTGGAGGGGCGTGTGAGATTACAGCTACGGAAAGTTCCGGAGGCCACTTCCGCGGGTCCTTGTTTTTGTGTTTGTTTGTTTAGCTTTTGGCCCTGGGGGGGGCCTGGCATAGCATCAGTCATGTGATGCAGAGTCTCCCATTTTGTAACATCATGGGCAAGAGAGGCAATCTGCCTCTGTAGTCGCTCTGAAGAACACATGCATGTAACTTAATTTGCAGTTCTCTTGTGAGTCAGTTTATACCGGCTGCCTCGGCAAGAACCTGGTGGGGTTTGTATTGTTGTTGTTGCTGCTGCAGTTGCTTTGCATGCAGTCAGGATCTTGACTGTAGAGAGCAGAGACTCTGATGTCAAAACATACATTTATATAAAACGAGAGGAGAGCCAGGAGTGAGACAGGCGCTGTGACGAGCCCCAGCCTTCCCTCTTTTTTTTTTTTTGTAATTATTTGTACCCATCCGATACCAATGAAAGGATTTGCAGCAGCCGGGCGGTGGTGGCGCACGCCTTTAATCCCAGCACTTGGGAGGCAGAGGCAGGTGGATTTCTGAGTTCGAGGCCAGCCTGGTCTACAGAGTGAGTTCCAGGACAGCCAGGGCTACACAGAGAGAAACCCTGTCTCGAAAAACCAAAAAAAAAAAAAAGGATTTGCAGGATTTTCAAAGGCATAGACAAATAAGATAAGGATAAATATGCAAGAAAAAGGAGGCATAAGGAAAGTCAGGAAGAGAAGTAAAGGTGAGAAGGGCACAAAGATTCCTTTCCTGGCGAATTAGTAACCACAGGTGGGCTACAGATTGGTCTTGAGCTTCTAAATGCCAAAAATGAAGATGCAGACAATGAGCCATCAAATCAGCATTTGTAGATAAGCCAGAAGCCTTCTTTGCACGATTGTGTGTGAGCATACACATACCACAACACAATCACACACAATTTATACGCACACATCACACATCCACACCCACTCTATCACACACACACACACACACACACACACACACGAAGAGTGAGAGGGAGAGGGAGAGGGAGAGGGAGAGGGAGAGGGAGATTGAGAGATTGAGAGATTCTGGCTTTTTTGGCTTTGACTGTTGATAGTCTTTCCTCTTGCGGACCCTTGTGAAGGACACTGTTGTTCTTCCCCATGCCCTGTGTTCTGTCAAACTTCTGAGAAGAGTTTTTGGGGACGATCTGTGGCTCTGTCTTGGAGTGAGTTAGAGGTGCTGGAGAGGGAAGGTGTCTGAGGCATCTTGGCTGGAAAAGGTGTGGATGGATAAGTATGCCATCCCTCTTGCTTCTGCATGGGATAACTCTTAGCTCTGAGCTCCGAGCTACACTAACTCCCAGAAGTCCCCAGAAGAAAATAGCCTGGGTACCCATGGTGGCCACTGAGTGATGACACCCCTGGGTTTGTCCTTTCTCTCCATAATGTGTTCTGGGAGAACCAGAACCAAACAGACTCTGAGTTCTGTTCTAGTCAATGGTGATTTCAACATGGCTCAGTACACAGTGGTGGTCAATACACACTACCTCCTATAGAGGTCCTCTTGACCAGCCAAGGGCAGATCGACATGAAATGAACAATGTCAAGGCTGTGTCCAACACTACTCTGGCAAGGGACCATTTCATAGAGTGAACTTGCAGCATGGCTGTGTGGAGCTGAATGACTAGCTTTATTTAGCTTTAGGTTTCCTAATCTCTCTGTATCTCGGCCCCCATACCCCTCCCCGTTCTCTGTGTGCCTCTCTTCCTCGGCACCTGCCCCTCCCTCCAGGGTCTCTATATATTCCAGACTAGTTTTAAATGCTATAGTCGAGACTTACCTTGAACTCTTCATCTTCCACATCTCTACCTCTTCAAGTGCTGATCATAGGTGTGTGCCACCACACCTGACCGTATATGAGGCCAGGATTGAACCCAGGGCTCTGCGGATGCTAGGTAAATACCACCAACTAAGTTACAGCCCAGCCCACTTTACTACCCTCTCTAACAAGAGAGAACCAACTGGTCATTGAAATCCCTTAACATACAACATGCTGCATCTACATGGGTTCCAGTGTTTGAGGAGGGGAAAGAAAAATCACAACATTTTCTTTCTGGTGTGTTTTCAGAATCCCAGTCCATTCTGCTTAAACCTGCAGAATGGAAAACTATGCGGTGGCCACAGAAGAGAGAAAATCAGTGTCTGAAGTGGCTGGTGACATCACATCTCTCAACGCAATACCTAAATGGAGTGGCTTTTGGAGGGACAGAGCAGTCACTGTGGTCCCCAGGGGTATGAGGGCAATTTGTAAATGGACAGAAAATATCAGGACCTTTGGAGGCGTGGAGAAGTACAAGTAGCACCATCTGCTTACAGTAGTAGATACCAGAATGGGGCAGAACATCCCGAGAACAGCAGCTATTCCAGAAGCTCTGGGAGCTGGATGCTGTCAGGCAGCGTGTCTGAGGAACAAGGAAGAATCCTAAGCCTGCCCTTTGGCAAGCTATATCCAGCACACTATACTTCTCTAACCCCAAGCGTGATATTCATCTCTATCACGGAGGACTATGGGGGAGCACACAGGAGACTGTCTAGCCCGACCACAGAATGGTTGTCCTGTCAACACTGGGATTGCACTTTGTTGGCTAATTCCGTGCTCAGGAAATATAAGGGCACCATCTTGGGCCACAGATGTGCCAATACTCTAAAAAGTAAGCATTGTTACTCACAGCTATTTTAGACCTACTTTGCATTTTTATTTGATTAAATCCCCATAAAGAGAAAACACTTCCAGATTATGCATTCTTACAGAATAACCATGCCTTAGGGTACTTGAATTCATGATTTGAATTTCAGGAGGGGAAAAAAAAAGAAGACAAAAGACAGAAAGAACTCTAAAATTAAACCAAATGAAATGGTTTGCCTGCTACTTTTCTGTAAGAGTTAGCTGTTGTTATACTGAAGGATTCTCCTTCTTTAACCCCAGAATTCTTGTAATAAAAATCGAGGTGGCGAAGGGCCAGATGCACCTAAAGTGCTATTCTTTTGGGTCTTTCGGTCTCATTCAGTTCTAGGACCCTCCCCTCCCAGGAAAAGCAGTGAAATGAATCCTTTGTGTGGTCAGAGAGGGCCACTTCTGTCTGCCACTGTTACACTTGTGAGCTGAGCGTCTCTGAAGCCGCTTGGCCTGTGTACCCCTCACAGGTCCTTTGCTTTTCTTTTCTCATCAATAAATTAGAGCATGTTGTCCCCCTTGCCACTATTCTCCTGTAATTTATGTCCTGCAGTCTCAGGGGTTCGTTCAAGGCCCAGGAAACTCTGCTATTCCTTGAAGATTCATTGCCATGTTTGTTTGTAATTAAACTTACAGCCGAGTCCCTAAGCAGAAACCAGAGGTCTTCCCAGGCTCAGCCCCAGCTCTGCAGAGCTCAGCCTGAAGCAGTCTGTACGTTTCTAAGCCATCTGATCTTTGTGCTGTGCAATTAGCACCTTGTTATGGATGTCGCAATGTTCTGATTGTGAGTGTCACGTGACCGAGCACCAGCTTATGTGAGGTACCCTGCTGTATTCTAGCAGCCCGGTTTACAGTGTGCTCTGGAATCAGAGAGTTGGCATCTAGGACTTGTTCTGCGCCTAAGATTGCATGGCAATAAGGCATATTGTGTACTTACATTGTTGGTCCCATGTAGCAGATATCTGTGACTTTTTAAGAGATTTCTTTGTATTATTTTTTAATTACATGTATATGCATGTATGGCTGTGTTTATGCATATGAGTAAAGGTGTCCTCAAAGTTCAGGACAATGTCAGAGTCCCTGGGACTGGAGTTATAGATGGCTGTGAGCTGCCCAAGATGGGTGCTAAGAAGAAGATTCAGTTCCTCTGTGAGAGTTCCTCCTCTAAATCTCTGGGCCATCTCTCCAGACCCAGACACTTGTATTTTTTGCTTACGAACCTTCACTTTTTCTGGAAATACAACTCCCAAATCACTTTGTCATCCAAACAGGCTGAACCTACTACCTACTTCCAGGTCTGTTCCAGGACTTAAGCTTGTCAACTAGTGTATTTTCCCTCGTGGCCTCTGGGCTGAGTATATCACCTAAGTTAGCTCTGTGCCAGGAATCTGCTGGGAATCTCTTGCGACTACAGATACAGTCTTTTATTCAAAATCTCTAAATCCAAAAGACTTAACAATTTGAGGTGGATTTTTAGTGACTGATGATCAGTTATTTATTTATGATAAATTTGGTTCTCTACTCATTTGGCTGTGAAACATGGCTTCATTGATGGCACGTCATTAATACAAGTCTTGACGAACCACATGTCTGTGACTGTTCAGACACAGTCATGGGTTTGAGTAAAACCCAGGCTAAGTCTTATACCATACTGACATATTCTGAAACATCTGTGTTTTGGATAAGAAATATGAACTTGAGCAGACATTTTGCATTTGTACATACTATTTCCCGTCTGGAAAGTTCACCTACCCCACACCCATCCTTCTCAACTTAAAAAATCCTGCTTATTTCACATGCTCCAAATGAAATCTCTTCTCCGTAGGGAAACACACACCCTGACCGACTCAGCAGAATAAGTCACATTACTGCTTTGCTTCTTCAGGTACCAATCTAAGGGGCCAATGGCATAGCATGGGGTGGAGCATTTGCCAAGCATGCGCAAAGCCTGGGTTCAAGCCTCAGTAACATTAAGAGAAAAAAAAAGTCCCCCAAACCCAGAAAAACCAAATATTGAACATATACATTCCAGCGAATTTTACACTGTGCTCAATCATCTTGTGAGCCACATCACCTTCCTTGTATGCTGGGAGCAGGGACTTGTCTTGGGGTCTACGTGCAGTGTGGACATGGTAGCAGTAGAGTATCTTACGTACAGTGCCTTTCCCAGAGGGAAAGGGGGGAAATGTCACAGAGCCACTAAAAGCATATACATCTAGTTCTTTAAGTTGGAAAGCTTGAGTGTCTGCACAGCCTATTTTGTAAAACTGCAAACAACCGCATTTTCATCAATATAGAAATATAATGAGAAATGAAATGCACTCAAGAATTGGCTAACAGGCACATCATCTGAGACCAATGATAGACAGACACCTCCTAATCCCAGCGAGCTAAGGCTGCCTCAAACCTGTCCGTCCCACGACCCCTCCGGGGCCCGTGCATGCTGAGGGCTCAGGGTGCATTTGCCAAATGGAATGAAAGACTTCCGACCCACTGGGTAATTTATTGGCAATGAGAGCGGTGACCAGGAAGAAGGGAGCCCCAGCAGCAGAGTAGCCCCTTTGAGACTGGACAAGGCCTCATCTGTTAAGGACACTGACAAACATACTCCAAACCTAGGGAATCAGAAGTTGTGGGTGTACTCACGACCCAGTTATTTAGAACTAACTAATTAACATGCGTGGACTTTACTTTCTACTTCTGTGTGCTTTCCTTTTCAGGATAAGTAAGCACCAAAATGACTGCGATGTGGTTTAGCCTTTGTGATGGGTACCTAGCTTCAGGTATTGATTTAGAATCCTCCTGATCATGGAAATGCTTCACAATGAGAGGACTCCCTGCACCTGGCAACCCTGATGTGCTTCTACAGAGTGCGTAGGCTTTCAATGGTATTCGGAACTTCGATTGCCTTTGAATGGGTTTTCTGGGGGCACTGAGGAAATACAGTTGCATAGGAGCTGCCTCACACTGGAGCTTACACCAAAGGTTCTTGGGGAGACTGTACTGGTGGGTAGACTGCCAGCAAAACTCTCCTGTGCCTTGTCTCTGACAGGTATCTACTCCTAAGTCACACAACACAGCTTCTACCCCAGTATGATCGAGATAAAGGCTGACCAACTGAGTGCTACATGCATGTATCCATATGACCAAAATGGGGGTGGGGGTGGGGAAGGATGGTTTCCCAGCTCCAGGTGCTTCCTGGCTCAATGGGAGACTGGAAGGTCAAAGGAGGAACTGCCAAGGCAGCAGCTAAGGTCGAACCAGATCCAAGGATTTGTCACAGAATATGCCAAAGAAGATATGCCAAGGCAAATGAAAACCAGGGATTGGGTGCTCAGGTGTCCTCATTTGTGTGGGCCTTTGAATGGGCAGAGTGCTAGAGGTGTACCCCAAATTACATCCAGGCCAAGTCAATTCTCAGGTCCTTACTTCTGTTACACTTTCAGGGCAATGCTAGACTGAAGTCAGGATCTTCTCTGTCCCACTGGTATAGACCACAAGCCATTCACAATGCTTCCCAGCTTTTATGAATATTTTGTTGAGTAAACGAGGGCAGAGGTGTGGTCCCACCTTTCCCCTCCTCTACTGCCTTCCTGAAGTCTCAGGCTGTTGGTGTTCAGCTCTAAGGGTAAGCATGCTCAGGGGAACAAACTGTATGCAACTGAGGTCCCCATACAAGTAATGGTCAACACACTCAACAGCTCCAGTTTAAACACACGAATTTAAAACGACATTCTCAAGTACCCCTAAGCTTTTTGCTCATTCAGTGGTCTTTGATGGCACAATTGGCTCCCAAAGATCCAGATGCTCTTGAACCACCAACCCATTCAGCTTTGGCTAAGCCATGCAGTGACCTGGGCACACCATGAAATCTTCTCAATGGGTTCTGTGCCTCCTGTGTAAACTGAGAGCATAGGACAGGATGATCACTGAATCCTTCCCTTCATCTACTCAAGGGGAATTATACTTAACATATCTCTTTTGGTTCTAGTGAAGAGAGCGTTTTAATCAAAGTTGCAACTGAGGCTCTTTGCTGTGAAGATCATATAGGCATCCTAGCTTTGTGCTTCAACACCTGGAATGATAGGACCAACCTGTAGCCCTAGAAAGCCCACTTTCATTCTTTCTCCCTTAACAACACTATCCCCCTACATTCCCATTCTTAAAGTACCCAAGACATTTTTCTTCTCCCTTCTCTTTCTTTTGATCCTCCGATGTCCATCAGATTTGCCAAAAGAATTTGGAGGCACATTCTGGGTTCTTGTTGACAAAATTCTCCTCTCCAGGATCCTTTGTTTCTATTTTTATTGTCAGGGATGTTTGCCCCTTCCCAATCCTGGAAGCATCTCTCATTTGGCTGACTTTATATTCTGTGTGCATGTGTGTGTGCAGGCCTTGGGTCAACTTCATCAGGTGTTCCTCAAGTACTTTCCACCTGTTTTTAGAGACAGGGTCTCTCACCAAGTAATCTAGGCTGGCCAGCCAGAGAGCTCCAGGGACCTGTCTGTTTTCACCTCCTTAGTGCTGGGATTACAAGCATGCACCACTATGCCTGGCTTTTTAAAAATGTGGGTCCTGGGGCTCAAACTCAGGTCTTTAGGCTTGGGTAGTATGTACTTTACCAACTGCACCATCTATCCAGCCCTACATTGTGATTTAGCTTGACCTATCTCCCGTCACAGAATGTCCTAACCCTCCCCCTCACTGACCTTATGCTAGGCTTTTGAGATTTATTAGTTATTTTCCTGTAGGTGTGTGAAAAACATGTTAAAAGATAAAGGACCTAATCTCATGATTTCAGAGGTTCTGTCCACTATGTTGGTAGGAGCATATTAGAGGAGTTTCCTCACCTCACTGTAGGCATGAAGGAGAAAGAGACTGGGAGGAGCCTGGAACAAAATATGACCCTCTCCCCAAGACCTGCCCCAGGGACCTAGTTCCCTCAGGTTACCTTCATGTTTCCAGAACAACCCAAGTCAGTACTATCAGCAGGAGGAATTTAATGTGTCTAGGGGGCATTTCATATTCAGATCTTAATAGACATAGGCATTACTGCATTACTTTCCCAACACTGAGAGCTGCCACCCATTGAGCATTTGCTCTGCATAAACACTCATGGGAACACTCTCCTCAGTCTCCCTAACTCTGATGCTAATGTGATCATGAACAATGCTAAATGATGCTTAGAAGAGTTACCCAACTCAGCTAGGCAAGAAACACAGAAGACCAGTAATTCAAGCTGAGGTTGGGCACCTTCAAACCAGTGGGTCGTGAGTGCCCTCTGTACTAGGCACTAATGCCAGTCAGGGTTTACAGCCTACATTTGTAGCTCAGACAATTTTAAAGTTGAAATGCATTTAGGAAATCATTTAATCTTAGTTAGTTCTCGGAGAACCTAGAAGATTTAAGAACACATCTAAACAGAATAAGGGAATGGCATAATTATATGGATGGATGCCCACACATTACACATGTCTACATTTATATTACAAATGTAAAGTCTGTCTTTACAAGTTGCCATGGAACACTATCAAAAATTGGTATATATTTGGCCAGGAAAACCTCCCCTCAATCCTTTTCATTTAAAATGCTGGGATTGTATTGTGAACAACGTGTCCTCCAGCCTACATGCATTATCTTCTCCTGTAGGGACTTAATGTTCTAGCCAAGAGGAACAAAATTGCCATTGTCTAAATATGCCCTGCTTTCCCCGACTCAATACTTTCTTTGTCTATATTGTTCCCAAGGCTTAGAATGTCTCCCCCAAGTATCTTTCTATGGAACTTCTACACATTCCTCAATCCCACCTCAAACACTGCTTTCTTCGCAGGGCTGATCCTGACGCTCACATTTAGACTAACTCACATGTCTGCCCTCGCTACTATATACATCTTAGTGCTAACCTTTGGAGTGAACTGGGGTCCAGTCTTAGGAATTTCTAACACACAGCATGAAACCTTCTTTGCACAACAGTACACTAGACATAGTCACATAATTGCTGGGTATTATTCAGAGTTGCTTGCATTGCAGGAATGGGGTGTGTATGTGTGTGTGTGTGTGTGTGTGTGTGTGTGTGTGTACTGATTTCAATATATTCTAATAGAAACCACTCTGTTTTGCATTAAATACTCATTTTGCCCTTTAAATATGCCTGTGTTGAAACTGCAGCATTCTTTCTATTATTTGCATTACTTTCTAAGCTAAAGTAAATAAGTTTATATAATAGGCTGAATCAGCAAATGGGATTAAGTCAAAACATCTTTTAAAAGGAGAAATGGCTAATTGAGTATGAGTGTCAATAGTTAATGTAAAGAAACAGAAAAGAAGAAAAGTCACCCATGATAGGATTTGTTTTTAGACAAATAGTACTTTTATTTGTAAAACATACGACTTTTAAAAAAGCATCTGTGTGTGTGTGTGAGTGTGTGTGTGTGTGTGTGTGTGTGTGTGTGTGTGTGTGTGTATAAGCATTATGGACATGTACCTGTATATGAAGGGGTGTGAAGTTAGTTTTCTGTCAACTTGATACAAGCCAGGGTCATCTGGGAAGAGGGAGCTTCAGTGGAGAACATGTCTCCATCAGACGGGCCTGTAGGCCTGTCTGTGGGGCCTTTCCTTGACTAATGGTTGGTATGGCAGGGCTCAGTTCACTGTATGCAGTGCCATACCTGGCAAGTAGTCCTAGGCTGTATAAGAAAGCAGGCTGGGCAAGTCAGTAGTCAGTTATCCTCCATGGTCTCTGCTTCAGTTCTTGCCTGCAGGTTTATGTGCTGAGTTCTTGCCTTGGTTTCCTGTGATTGACTATAACCTGTAAGCCAGATCGGCCCTCTCCTCCTCCAGGTGCTTTTGGTCAGTGTTTTATCACAGCAACAGAAAGTAAAGTAGGGAAAAGTACATATGTTCATGTAGAGTACAGAGGGACAACCTCAGGTATCATTTTCAAGAATGCCACCCACCTTGAGATGGGGTCTTACTGGCCTGGAGCTCACCAATAAGTCTGGGCAAGCTGGCTAGGGGTCTCCAGAGTCTCTGGTCAGTCTCCACTTTCCTAGTGCAGGGATTGTACACCTATGCCATTGTGTCTGGCATTTTTAAGTGGGCTTGGGGACTGAACTCAGGCCCTCACAGTTACAAGGCAAGCACTTTATGGACTGAGCCACCCAGTTAGCCTCAAAGCATAGGACTTTCAAGTAGTTTGTTGGCAGGTGATACTCTCAAAAAGCGCATCCTAAATTTTAACTGAGCCTTTCATGGTATCTTAAACCACTATTGACCACTTTCCTCTGGTGCAACTACACAAAAGGAAAAGTTAGAAGAAGATGCTGAAGGCCACCCTTTGCATTTCATTTATTTCATAGACATTTGTAGTTTACCAGGTTTCATCAGCACCATCTTATTGATGCCTGCCTATACTGAGATCAGTATTGCCATCATCACCTTATATGAGACAATGGACATCCAGAAAAATTGTCTATCCAGTGGGAGAGGGGTAGGGAAGCACCTAAATACATCTTACAGGGTCAGATGGCTGACTTAGCAAAGGTGTTTGTCTTCCTTTTCCATTCCCCAAATTCCCTGGTAACAGCAGAAAAGATACACACATAACTATAAAACAAGAAAGGATGTGGTCAGCAGATAAAAGTTCTAATTTCTGGATGTGAGAGTTTATGTTGGCGAGAAGTTTCAAAGTGGAAGGGCTACCCAGACAGAACACTGTGGAGATGAAGACATTCTAAAGTCAGACATGACTGGAACTATGAGGCAGGAGACTGCTGAACATGAGTGGCCATAAGCACAAAGGATGGGGTGGCTTGATGAGTGACAGCAGCCATGGCCCACCCTCCCAGGATGAGTGACAGAAGCCATGGACTACCCCTCCCAGGATGAAAGACAGCAGTCATGGCCCACCCCTCCCAGCCAGAAAAGCTGCTGGTGGGAGATCTCAACAACCTAGTTATCCATGCATAGATGAATGGATAGAGAAAAGACAGCATATACATATACACATATCCATACATAGATGAATGGATAGAGAAAAGACAGCATATACATATACACACAGTAAAGTGTTATTTAGCTAAAGGGAATGAAGCTGTTGTTTACAGCAATTCAGATGGGACTGGAGAACATTGTGTTGAGGGAAACAAGCTAGGCACGAAGAGACAAGGGCTGCTTGCCTTCACTTATCTGTGGGAGCTTTAAAATGGATCTCATGAAAGTAGACAGAATACTAGTTACGACAACCTATCAAGGGTGGAAGGATGGGGTGGAGGAAGGTTGGTTGGTGGAGACAGGAATGCAGTTGGATAGGAGGAACAGTTTTAAGGTTCTGCAACACAGGTGGATAGCTATGGTTGATATTAATTGTATAGTTCCAAATAGCTAATAAAGGGGTTTTGAAAATTCCTAATACAAATAAAGGAAAGATATTTGAGGTGATGCATATACCAAGTGTCTTGATCTGATCATTTCAAATTGTATGTACTGTAATGTAATATGTGCATTTATTGAGTCAATGAACAATTTAGCAGACTAGCAGAGAGGCAGCTCAAGTGATAAAATGCTTGTTGCATAGGCAGGAAAGCTTGAGTTTGGGCTCCATGTAAGAAGCTGAGCTTAGTGGTGTACTTTCACTGGGACCTGCAGCTTGACAGTTTAGGGGCCCTCATTGCTAGGGAGGCAAAGTCAGGACATCCCTAAACTGGGAAGCCTCAGATTTCATACAACAAGGTAGATAGCCCCTGAGGAAGGAGAGTCAGTGCTGGCCTCTGCTCTCCATACACAGGCACTGGTACCCACACATTCACACATACATGCATCTTAATACCTTGTTGTAAACAAGTACATATCTCCTGCCCACCCACCCCTATATAAAACTGTAAAAGTACACTCTTAAAGTTCCAGTACTCAATTATAAAAATATGCATCAAAATGGACATTTTCCTCAAATAACTCTCACAATGTTTACAGAAAGCCTGTAAGGCTGAAAGCAACAACTCTCGAAACCTCGGACTCACAGACACCACATTTTCTGACCACAGTATAATCAAGTTAGAGGTTACATTGGGATTAGGAAAAAGATCCAGTTCTCCATACTTATTCTTTCAATTACATAATGCACAGGTCACATCAATTTTTAAAATCATGAGACTGAAAATTAAGCACTGTGTATCAGATCTTACAAGATGTAACCTAAATAGCAATTTCTCACACCGACAGATTTTCAGAAGAAGACCAAATTATCCCAGCAGACACAAAATACCAAATAAAATCCATTACCTAAAGCCAAGTGTGGTATAGTATGCCTTTAGTCCTAGCACTTGGGAGGCAAGGGCAGGCAAGTATCTATGAGTTCAAGGTCAGCCTGGTTTATGTAGAGCATGTCAGGGCTACATACAATGGCTACTCTTAAAAGAAGTTCATTGTCTTGACAGAGTAGGAATCTAAGATACATTATTAAACTAGTAAAGTGTATAAGCAAAAATTTATGGTAAGCTGTTTTCAGTAGCAACATATAAGTATCGAAAAAAGGCAAAATGATCACTATTACAAATAAAATTATGCACTTAGAAACAAAGTGTTACATTTTCTTGAAAATCTTCAAAGACATAAGCAAATGTAAATGCTATACTATGTTCACAGATTGAATGTCTCGACATAACAGCGATGTCAGTGTTCCCGTGTAGAACTACAGACTCAAAATAAGTCTGATAAAAACCTCCAAAGGATTTTCAAGGAAAATTGAAAAAATACAACTTTAAATTTCATTAGGAAGAGCAAGTATTCATATAAAGCCATGACAAGATGGACAGGCAGGCTGTACAGATTGAGCTTGGCTATAGGTGTTAGTAATTAAGAACTTAATTATAGATGTAAAGGCTGAGAGATGGTCAACAGAGGACAGATACAGAAGAAAATATGTGTGGGGACTTGATATCAGACAGAGTTAACACTGTTGTAAGTCTGGTGGAAGGAGGAGACTATGCCATAAATAGTCCTATCATTGAGGGACCAAATGAAAACATCCTATTCACAATACACAGGAAAATCAGTTCTGGGGATCACCATATTAAGTGAATTAATCTACTAAATATTGTATGTTTTCTCTCATTTGAAGTTCTTGGGCAGGTGTGTGTGTGTGTGTGTGTGTGTGTGTGTGTGTGTGTGTGTGTAAAGCAGTCTGGGGGACAGAGGAGACCATCAGGAGAGAGGAGAGGAGAAGGAGGGCACAGATGAACTGGTAGAGAATAAGCTCAACATACACAAGCTTGAAAATAAATAAAATTACAATGCTTTTAATTATAAGTTACAAGACTTTGATAATTTTAGACAGAAAGGCAAGAGATCAGCTTTATATCCTTCGTAATAATTTTCTAAGAAATAGAAAGACTCAATAAAATGACATAACACATGCATTTAAATTTATTAAAACTAAGGGCCTCTGTTGAGCCAAAAACACTATAAAATTTAATATGAGCTACTAGAAAAAATATTACAGGAGATAATGAGCAAAACATTCATATTCAAACTAAGTAACGAACCTCTGGCGGTGTTGAAATAGCAAAAATCAACTTTAAAACCAGGAGATACAGGCATTTTACAGAAGATGTATGGACAGATTACACAGTGATGGCCAGAGAAATGTCAATTATACACTGATACTATTTTATGCCTAATATATCAGTAAAATTAATACATTCCCTAATACCAAGTATTGGAAAGATAATGCACCCTTGAGAACTTGACTACACTTCTAATAGGCATGACTGAGAACATAACAGCTGCACGGATCACCTTGGAGCATCTTATGCTAATCAAGTGCATGCTCTATGACCTAGCAACACAACTTGTAGGCACACCCTACAGGGATCCCCACTGGTGCTTATGAGGACACATGTTCTAGAACATTCGTAGCAGAATGCTTATAGCAGGAAAACAAACAAGAAAACCCAAATAATTGGGACTGGAGAGTTTGTTCAGTAGTTAAAAGCCTTTGCTTCTCTTACACTGGACCTGGATTTGATTCCCAGCACCCACATGGTGGCTCATAATCCATCATGTAATTCCAGTTCCAGGGGATATGACGCCCTCTCCTGTCCTTTGAGGGTACCAGGCACACATGCAGTGCACATACATACATGCAGACTATTTATCCTAAATACTTATATGTATTTATATGAGTATTTCTAAATACTCATGCTGTGTTGCACTAAAATGAAGGAGCCACAGCTCTGTGTACCATTTATGTTAAATAAGAAATCAAGCTAAATATGATGTCAAAAGACCATGCTAATACAATTTAAAGCAAAACAATACTAAATAATTTGACCTTTATAGATACATACATATGTTGTTACTACTACCACCACTTTTAAAAATTATATTATTTTAAGAAGGTTCTCATTATGTAGTACTGGCTGTCCTGGAACTTGTTATGTAGATCAGACTGGCCTTGAATTTAAAGAGATCTGCATGCTTCTGCCTCCCCAGTGCTAGGATTATAGGTGTATACCATCCACCCCCTACTAGCTGCCATTATTGTTTTTAAAGGTAATGGTGGAATAACATAAAATTCTGAGTGATGTTTTCTCTAAGGGAGAGAAAGCAGGGTGGCTGGATCCCCTGGGTATGGTATGCATGGCTAGGGATGCCTGGTATTGTTGGCTGGGCCGTGTCCGGAGCTGTCTGTCTCATTCCCCTGCTTTGCAATCTGCTTCCACAGTACGTGTTTTCTCCTATCCATATAAGTCCTTCTATGGGAACAAGAGTCACGTTTAAACACTTAAATACTCAACAGACCATTCCTTTACAAAACAGCTCGGTGGTTTTATGATTCACTTTTAAAATCCTTTAAGCAAAGTGATAATTCCTCTGGCGTTTAAAATGTTTCAAAGCACATGATAAGATGAGAGACTTTCAAATTTATAAAACGTTGGGCTAGCACAATTAAAGGCTGGCAAGACCCAGTGGCACTGATTTACAAAAGAGAACAATGCAATATTCATAAATCATATCAAGTAGCAAAGGCTTGCTATTTAAATCATTAGATAATTTGATACATCATATCTAAGTGAATCAGTAGACAGACAATCATAAAAACACAGATATCCATTGATTGTATAGAATCACTATGTAAACTTAGCAGAGGAAAAGGCAAATGAGTATTTTAATGAAGGTGAACAAATTTTGATAAAGTTCAACAACCATTCTTGATAAAAATGTGGATAGGAACTATAATTGGGTAACATTATCTACTGTACATATCTGACAGGCCACACGCTCAGAAGTATTTCACTATTGGGATGAGTTAAGGCTGGAAGGAGTTGAGGCTGTTGGCCTCCATTGCTCAGACTCAGAGCATTCTTGGAGGTCTTTGCAACTGAAATAGGCCAATGGGTATGTATGTATAGGAGAAAACACACACACATATGCATAATGTATTAACATACACACATACATACCTACATTATGCACAAATTGAAGGCAGGCACACACTCATATATGCAGGCACATGCATGTGCTCATACATGCATGCACATGCATACAGACTTTCATTTACAAACACATACAGATGATTCTGGATGGAGGATGCCCAACTGGGAACCACAGTTTTATCTAAGGAGGGGAGAAAGAGAAACCAAGAATAAAGATGAACACTGAAACTGAGATGGTTCAGCTGGAAAATGATTTCCTTGCAGAGAATAAGGACTTGGGTTCAGATCCCCAGCATCTCTGCTGAAAAGCTTGGTATGGTCCTGTCTGTAATCTCAGCACTGGGGAGGCAGAGACAGCAGGATCCCAAGGGCCTAGTGGGCTGAATCAGTGGGTTCCAGGTTCACTGAGAGATCCTGCACTATCCCTATTGGGTTACTGGAAACTGGTGGTTGCTGAGGAAGGGAGAGTCACTCTCCTTTGGGGATACGGCTGCTCGTAGGTAGTCCTTGCTCCAGGGGCTAGCTTCATGCCCATGTCGGTACAGCCATCATTAACTGGACTCAGGGTTATTAGTAACAAAACAAAAAATAAAAAGACATCAAATTGGAAGAAGATGGGATGGAGGGCACTAGCAGGAATTGGGAGGAGGTAGAAGTGGATGAATACAGTTAATATATACTGTATAATTGTGAAACTAAACACACATATATGCATTTGATAACAATTAGTGAAAAAAGAGGGCATGAATTTGAAGGAGAGCAGGGAGGAGTATATGGGAGAGCTTGGAGGGAGGAAAGGGAAGGGAGACATGTAATTAAATGTAATCTCAAATTTAAAACAATAACAAAAGTACAGTAGAGAGAGAAGATGTGTGACATTGTCCTCTGACCTACACACACACACACACACACACACACACACACGCTCATACACACATGCTCATACACACAGAGGCATGCCTACGTGTACATACATACATATGCACACACATACATACACACATGCCCATATACACATAGGCATACCTACCTGTACACACATACACGCATACATGCACACACATACCTACACAAATGCCCAAACACACATAGGTATGCCTACCTACACACACACACACACACACACACACACACACACACACGTGCGCGCATGCAAACACATATACATACATGCCCATACATGCACACACATACACACTTTAAAGCATGTAATTTGGGAGTAAAAGTATAGACTATACCTACCATAATGATGTTCTAGGTTTATTTTCCAGCACAAAAAAGGAAGGAATAAAGGAAGGAAGGAAGGAAGGAAGGAAGGAGATATCACAAGTGTAGTCACAGAATGGTGTAATCACCCTACCACCACCTAATTCCAAAACACCTTCATCACCACAAAAGGAAAGTTTGCAACCATTAGCAGATATTTATTTTTAAGTTGGATAGCTGCATTGCCTTACCAAAGTTAAAATAGCACCCTTTGATACTGTCTCACCTCAGTACACAGAATCTTAAGGGTTTCAGGTTACCCTTTCTTCCTCTTCCTCCCTGCATATAGTAGGACCTCACTGGTCTCCTTGCATAAGGGCAGGAAATGCCGTCCCTCACTCCATCTCCACAAAGACTCTGACTGCGTCCTGGCATGCTTGCCACAAAGGTACCAAAGCAGCTGGGCATGGGGTGCGGTGTAGACTTTCCACCTCATGTGAACAAGTCCCCTAGTTCCATCTGCAATATTGGAAATAGGGGACTAGATGGCAACAAAGCATGTTTTAAAAATTGCATTAGGGCTAGAGAGAGTGTCCAGCAGTTAAGAGGATGTTCTGCCCTTCGGAAGATCTGAGCTTAGGTCCTCATACCATGTCAGGTGACACATAACCATCTGTAACTCCTACTTCAGGAGCTTTGATGCCCTCTCTTGGCTGCTGTGGGCACCACACTCATGTGCAGATGCCTACCCCACCCCACAGAATTACTGATAAAAGCACTTTTTAAAAATGCGCTGAAAGTCCAGCCTGACTTCGACAAGTATTCTGTAGTGTTTCAGAGGATGCACCGATGTCTGCAAGTGTACATGGCTTCTATTCTGATCTTGTCAAAGTCAAAGGCATTCTAGTGACCTCAAGGCTCTAAGTTCAATGCTATGGCAACCAGGAAACAAAGGCAACAACAGCCGCCCCCCCCCCCCCCCAGTTAACACACTGACCTAATACCAGGTTGCTCTGTCCTTCAACAAGTACCTCCCCAACCCACCTCAAGTCCCCAATTATCTGCAAAGACTTTACACCCAAGACAACAACTGGCTCTGTAAACTGGCCCCAGATCTGCTGCTCCCAATCCCAGGCTGGGAACATAGCCAGCTCAGCAGCCTGGGTGGACAACGCCTGCTCCCCTTTCTTCCTTCCCTCCTGGGTGTTTTATGGAACATCCAAAGAGAAGATAATTAGAACCTGCAAGAAAACCCATCGGTGGGCAGGAGGAAAGAAAATTGTGGTGACTTAGGGACGCCACCGCATGTTTATGGGAATGCTTTTGTAAGCAACACGGCAATAAAAAAGAGGCCCCTATAAAATGCCACATTCTTCAAAGCTCTTTATAAACAACGTTCTCTTTTAAGGAGTGGGGGGGACTCAGTCATGTTCTTTCCTCATCATTTTGCTTCCAACAAGTGAAAAGAATCCTAATTATAGCATCTCCTAGTAATGAAGGCATCTACAGAGCCAAGTGCATAGAAACCTCCACATACTTACATGTATGCACACATGCACACATGATGGAGGGATAAAGAAAAGAAGGCATGGGGAGGGAGATCTTTATATGGCACAGCAGTGTAGTGCCAGGGGCGGCAGGGAAGACATCTTACTACCCCTATTTGGGTATTCTGACTGGTCCTATTAAGCACACATACTTGAACTCCAAAGTCAGTCTGGTCCTGCTCTCCTGAGTGGGCGCCCAGTGTTATCTCTACACCATCAAGGTAAGGGTGTGCCTGTGTGCTCTGCCTTCCCTTTCCCTTCTGCTTTGCTGTGGGGTGAAGCAGAGCCCTTTCCCTGTGTGAGAGGCTCCAGGACATGCATTCCAGAGTGGCCCTCCCCAGGAGCCAGTTGTGGGCAGGTAGCTGAAGCTGCCTTCTGCCTCTCTGTTAATAAGAGTAATTGGCGTACCGCGGAGGGGCTGCTACAGTGCTGTGATTTGCTCAGTACGGAGGTCTCCCCTGACCAGATGTGTCGGCAGCGGTGATAGAAATATTTTCCATATGAGCTTGCCTCTCGCCTGCTTAAGTGCTCCAGGCTGAGTGAGGTGGGTCCATTTGTCATTTACTCCACATAGTAAAAAAAAAAAAAAAAAAAAAAAAAAAAAAACAAAAAAAAAAACCAACAGAGAAGTCGCAAACTTCAACTTCAAGCAGGGACCAGTGGTCTGCTTTCGGGAGTTCAGCATTTCTAATCTACTCCGCATCTCTACTTCTCTCTCAAGAGCTCCCTTCCCCCAGAGACTATCCACAGTGCAGAGGGCTTGGGTAACTAACAGGCGAGAAGCCGAGAACAAATGACCACCTCAGCCTTGCAGCATGGGCGTGGGTCGGGGGGCATGCCCATAAGCACAGAAGCACACTTAGGGAAAAAAAGCAATTACATTAGCTTTCAGGGCTCTCTCCGCCCCTGACGAGGCAAACAAAAGGCAAAGTTGGGAAGTGGCCTCATGGCCCTTTAAAAGATATATAGATTTAAAAGTCACTAGGCTTTTCAAGGAAGAAGATGGGTTCAGGAGAAAGGCTGCATTTGGATTATTCTTGTCTCTGAGAGTTTCCATCAGAGTTAGTCGTGAAGGAGTGGAGGAAGATTCAAAGTTGGTGCCAGCTCATTTGCAGGACAGGGTGGAGACACTAAATGCTCCTTTCTCCCTGCTCAGTGATCAACACTTCCAGACTCTGCCTGCATCAAAACTGTCTCCCGGAGGTGTCAGTGAAGTCCAGAAACATACCCAGCAAACACACGAGCCAGACCAATAAGAAGCTGTCCTCACAGACACCAAAACATGCGTCCTTTTTTCCCCCTGTCAGATCTGGGCATTCTCGTTGCCTGCTACCTCTCCCCCTCCACATCCACGACAGAAAGTGAAACGCAGGTTTACCCATGCACATCAAATCGGAGGAGGAGGAGAAAAGCACTGCATGAAGGCAGGGGGGGAAAGGTAATCTCTCATGCATGCAGATTCTCTCTGAGTGCAAGAGAAATGCCTCAAAGGCAGTGTCCTGCATCAGCACCAGACCGGACTGGAATCTGACATGCATTCCCCCAGACCCCTGCAAGCAGCAGAAGAAGTATGCATGCCTTAGACATCTGTCACCCAGGCCATGGCAGGTCCCCAGGGTGGCAACTGAGTGGTCAGGCTCAGCACAAGATTTTAGAAAGTACAGGCTCCTTCAAGATGAATAGAAGTTTCCCTGTAAGAAAAGCCTAAAATAAAGTCATATAAAGCATTATTCTTTACACACCACAAAAACCTATTCCCTGATCCCTCTTCGTAGATAGAAGGGGAAATTTAATGCTGACAAAAATATAACTTCTGACAAGATATTTTATTTGGCTTACCTCTCCCCCAGGTCTTGCTAACATTGCTGTCTCAGTGTGGAACAATGTTAATAACAGGTAGCTGACAAACATTATTACCCAGAGTCAAAGCTACCCTGGAGGAGAATCCGTCTGCCAAGTGCTAACGCTAGCAGATGCACTTGTGTCTCAGGGATTCCAGCCTGGAGTTCCGCAGGCACCGCGCTGGTTCCCTGGCTCTTTCCCCCACTGTACTACCCCGTGCTCTGAGCTCAGCCTCTGCTCTGAAGAAAACTGGTAAGCTGATCTCTTCATGTAATAACTTCTCCTGGCTGGGGGAGGGGACAGGAGCCAGCTGGGAGCTGGGGGGCTGCCTTTAACAGAAAGCAGAAAAGGGGAGGGGCAGAGATGATCAATGTGGAGTGTGCATCTGGCCTCATTCATGAAAAGGGCTCCAAGGTAAGCACTTCGAACGCAGGGGGAAGGCTCTGCCTCCTCCACTGAGGCAGGCAGGAGGCAGTGAGCTGCGGCACAAGGAGCTGCAGGTAGGTCGATTGGAGAGCCAGGAGACCTGGGCCCTTCTTACCTCTGGGTTTGGGTCTGAAAGGCTGGGTGACCTATACAAGTTGGCAGCCCTGGGATATAGTTTATTTTTCCCACTGGCCCCAAGTTAAGAGATGGGTGGATGGCTTCTGCATTCCCCTTTCCATCGATTTGATAGGTGCCGAAATCTAGGCAAAGAGGCCACCATCAAAGGCAGCATGGGAAGTAGTCACCAGCGTGCCACCTGCTTGTTACCTGACTAGGAATGGATGTGAATGGGAAGCCACTGTATCTCCCTCTAGCTGTGTTCCTGGGTTGTTGTACTTAAGCCAGTATAGTGAGGAATTGCTGTAAGTGGGAACAAGTGAACTCTGGGTGGTAATGTTGTTGAGAAGGTGCAGGGTGACTCTTAGCAAGCTCAAAGTGACCATCAGAGTGGATCTGGGGGACACAGGGAGCAGAGAGGCTTACACAGACCTGTAGAAGCCTGCAGAACTCCAGAAATCAGTGTACTTCTGTAATAGCATGAATCAAGGTCCAAAGTGGACTACAATCCACCAAGTATTGGATTCTGCCAGTGAAGGCACACGAAGCATTCTGAGGGTATTGGAGGCCAGGGAGAACATCTGGCCCAGTAGTAACAAGTCCTGGAATCAGGCAAGTGTTGGTTCAAAACCCACTTCTACAGTTAACACCCTTGAGCCCTGATGGTCCCTCCTGTGAAATGGAGAAATGTCATCGAATGGTCAGGAAGATACTACTTCAGAGGTCACATAGGCACATGACTTGGCACAGTGTGTGCCACGGAAGTTCTGCAAGTGCCAGACTTTGTCTTTGGTTTGACCTAAGTTCAGAACTCAGCCCCAGATAGTAAACTAAAGCTCTGGCTTATGGCCATTATTCTGCACAAGAGAGGAACCAAGGAGCCTCACCACATTTTGCAGCCTCTGATTACCACTGGCCATGCGGTAATGGCCATACCGTTTTACCAGTAAGACTTCTGGGAGGGCCTGGGTGGAAAGCACTTAGAATTCCTCTTTCTAGAGAATCAAGAGAAAGGAGGATGCTGTGGTTCCCATATCCACAAACTCCACTTCGGTGGTCACTCTGAGCCCGAGAGTCAGGTCTTATAAACCATTCTGTTTCCTTTACATTCTGCTGGCAAGAACACCTGGGGTTCCCTTGGTCCCACCCTAACATCCTCAACAACCATTCTTCAAGCTGTAGGCTTGCCCACAGTGACCAAGGAATGCGGCAAGGAGAAAGAAAGAAATGGGTAGGGTTTACTGTGTTTTATTCCTTGCCTTTGCATCCTCTTCCTACCTATTCATTGTCATGTGTTCACGCTGGGTCACCTCTGCTTCCTGTTGGTAAGAAGCAGTATTACTGACTCGGTAGCCTGCCAGAAGCGCAGGCATTATTTTAGAAAGCCCAGCTCCTTAAATGACCAGAGATGTTTCCTAGCCAGGGGTTGGGAAACTCCCTTCAGAGGCTCTGGTAGTAAATATTTTCAGTTTTGCAGACCATATGATCGCGTCTGCGGCGAATACTTAACTATCATCCTAATGAACGGGCAGTCTCAGGCGATATGCACATGATAGAGGTGACCGTGTCACAGGAAAACTTTACTTGTACAAATAGTCTCTTGTTGGCCTGGAACTCTGCCCAGCAGGTCAGGCTGGCTGGTCCTCGAGCTCCCAGGTATCTGCCTACCCCTGCCTCCCATCCCACTCCAGTGAGATTGTAAGCTTATGTCACCGTGCTCAGCTCTAGATGTGTGTTCTGGGGATCCCAAGTCAGGTCCTTGGGCTTTCAAGGCAAGTGGTTTGCCCGACTGAGGTTGTTTTCCCAATTCTGCAAGATGCTTTCTGACACCTCTCCCCTATCCCAGAAGCCCTAGAAATGTTACCAGTGGCCTCACTGCCTCAAAGTACAAGAGGCAGTGTTTTAGCCATTCTGTGACTTTTCGACAGCACTAACCATGATGCCCTTTTAAGGGAATGCATGCTGAGAGATACCCAACTCAAGATTTGACCACCATTCATTACGCAGTTGAGCAGCATTGAAAGCATTCACAATGCTGTGCAGCCCCCACAACTATTTGTTTCCAGAACTTTCTCATCATCCTCAACAGGAATTACTTGTGCTAAGGTATTCCTCTCTCCATTGTCCTCGGTAACCCCCACTCTATTTCCCATCTCTATGACTCTGCCTATTCCCAGAAATGGAATGACACACGTTGTCCCCTTCTGTCTGACTTGGCTCACATACTGTTTTCAGAACTTACTTATGCTGTGGCATATATCAAAAATTCATTGTTAAAAGCCTGAATAATATTCAGCTGTATAGATACAGGACATCGTATGCCCTCTTGACAATGGTACCACTACAGGCTATGAGTATGTGCCGGAACCCCTGCTTTCAGTTTGTCTGGACCTAATCTAAGAGTGGAGTTGTTGGACCCAATGGCGACTCATGGTCCTCCTGCTGCCGCCTCTGTGGTGTATCCTACTGGTACGTGCCACCACAGATGCCATCACGCAATGTTTAACTTGTGGAGCATCAGCCACACTGTATTCCATGGTGGCTGTACCATTGACTTTTCTACATGCAATGTGCAAAGTTTCAGGTTGTCTTCACCCCTGGTCAGTGCGTGTCATTTCCCACCTTCTGATACCAGCTGTCACAGTGGGGTGACATGTGTGTCCTCTTTGAATCACTCTCTTCCACAGCTCCCTCGAGAGCCCGGCGTGCTTATTTTTTTCATCATCCAACATTCTCTGAGCACCTGTAATCATAGCACATTCAGGCTGTGACTCATCTGATGTTGACAACAGCCTTACTGTGCTAAATAACTTGTCCCATGCCATACGATGTGTACAATGGGTAGATGGTAGTACTGGTGTTCTGGTCCTAACACCCACCTTGCACTCCTAGAGCTCATTAGGAAACGCCAGAATGGCACAGCCACCATTTTACTGAAAGTCCTCTAGTCTCCACGACACCTCCTGGGCTGAGCTTCTACACACCTGTATTTTAGACATTTCCCTTCTATGTTTGCTCTCCTTGGGCCAGTTCACTATTTCACAAGGGTGGTCCTCAAGCAAGCTTTATACACCCATGGCTGCCCCTGACTAGTCACAGCCAGGACTTCCCCCTGACTTTCAGGCCCACAGTTGTCTAGTGTATAGATCTATTTCCCTGGTGTGTCCCAAATTCAACAGGTCTAAAACAGAACAGCATCCCTGAAGCCCAGTCCTCCTCCTGCTTCTTGTCGTCTCTCCAAGAACGACATCACTATGTATGGCGGTGTTACCTGTGTGATTCCAGAGGCTGGCAGTGGCATGAGTCTTCCCAACCTCTCCCTTCTTTATTTAAACCAGTGCTGGGTCATACAGAGATTCTGTTTGGCCGCCACCACTCTGAAGCCCCGCTGTCCTGCTCCCTTCCGTCCCTCCACCATCTCAGTGTGAAAAGTCACCCCTTTTCTTCTTCCAGCCTTCTCCAGCAAAAAGTGCCAGGAAGACACAAGACTCATCATGCTGGTCTTCTGAGCTTCTAAAACCTCTTTAGACCTGGAAAAATATTTCTGACAATTCAATCTCGACAGAAGAACAGTTGCGCAGGGAGACAATACGAGTTCTCGCCATTGCTAGGATCTTAAATAGCTGGGATGCAGTTATGAAAACTGAGATGTTGACACTGTGCAATAATATTAAGTCAGCTATGGACTTACTTCTGATTTTTCCCATAGAAGTCTCCATTTCCTGTTTTACAACCCAACCAGGATCACAGGTTTGAGGAAACAATACCTCAGAAGTGACATGTCCACCTGACTACATCCACCAGGCGTGCAAATATCGGTGTGATACATTGATGGCAGTGTTGACCTTGACCAACTTGGCTAATGTGGTATCAGCCAGGTATCTCATGGGTAAAAGTTACTGTTATTTTTCTTTTCCTTTTCCAAATTCTACTCATTATAAATGAGTCTCTAAGTCTCATGGAATTAAGCTCCGCTTCCTAGAAAGAAAGTCTCAAAAGATATTTGGATATGTGTTTCAAGCATCATTATAATTAATAAATATGTAGAGGAGATGTTTTGAGAGCAGACAAGTATTCCATTTCTTCTTAAGAGTTCTACCGATTTTAACATCTATCTGTAGATCCTGTCTGCAGGTGGCATTCTGGGGTAAGTTTTCTGTTGCTCTCATACTTCCTACATAGATGAAATAGAATTCGCCAGTATGGAAGGTTGGCTGCCTTCTTCCATTTGATCCATAATTCCATCATTTATGCTCCCTCACTTCTTTAATGGCTCTCCCTTAGGGCTGGTACCCAAACTCCTTAAATGATAACTGTGATCTCATCTCTTCTGATCTTCCAGCTCCTTCCCTCTGTCTTTGGTCCATAGCCACTCTACTCTCCAGTCATCTTTACCCACAAGGAACCATCCCCACTTCCATGTGCCCCTGGATCCTGAGATTTCTTCAATGCTAGAGCCTTCTAGGATGCCATTTTCCAACCTTCACTGCCCGAGCTTCCTCTGCTCAGTACCTCTGACCACTCAGGTTGGAGAGGTTGGATGCACTGCGTGTTGGCAATCATTTAAACACCCACTAGGAGGGACACAGGGGACAACTGGTGACATCCACAAAAAGAGACACTTGCAGCAATGTTTTCTGGTTATTTATTTTTTCAAGTCAGGGTTTTGTTCTGCAGCCCAGTCTGGCCTTGAGTTTTCAATCTTTCTGCCTTAGCCTCCAGGTTACTGAGAGTTCAACATCACAGTCTGCTCTGCAGCAATCACAACAACAACAACGACAACAACAACTCCGCCATGTTGTTTCCTGTGTAGTGATAAGAAACATTAAGATTGACTATAAAGGGATGAAGAAAAGGCACGCCACAGAGCACCCGCCAACTCACACGGACACGCTTCTAAGTGCTCATATATGCATTAACCATCTGTGTTCACACACACGGAGATGCCAATGACTAACAGGAAGGAGGGGGACAGAGAGCTTCAGAGAAGAGAGAGGAGCAGATGCATTACTGCATATCTATGTTTTCTTATGTGATAGATACTTAGTCACCTGTGGAGACTTGAGCACTTGAAGTGTGGAGAGTCCAACATGCAGTGTGTTGTAAATGTTAACGTTGGGTTACACAGAGGATGATATTATATAACTTCATTTCATTTTTTTTTCAGAATGGCCATTAGCAGAATTTTAAACCACCTCACATTTCTATTGACAAGGATTTCTATATTCCCTTCACCCTGAATGTTCAGGCATGAATACATTGCTATTCAAAGTTAAATAAAAGTGGAGTGATGGTAACGGCAAGAGTTAACAGTCAAATGAGTTACCACACGCACTCATTTCCACAAGCCTAAGTGGCACTTTTCCCAGGAGTTACACTGCATCAGACGCCTGCCCAGTTGAGGCCGGTGACCCTGACCCCTGGCTCCTGCGTCACCTTCTGCTCACTTTCGGCGTAACATTTACCATCCTTTGTGCTAACTGCTATTGAACGCACCTTGCCCTCTGTGATAGCGGATGTGTCTTTGTGCCCATGCACAGACTCTGCAGGGGCTGCCCTGTTCAGGGTGGGCTGAGGAAGGGAATGGAGGCATAGGAAGGTCTCACAGGATGCTCCTGTTTCATTAGAATAAGTGCACAGGGCTAAGAGTTCATCTTCGAAAGCAGGAAAGGTAAAGGGGATAGGAGAGCATCCAGAATGCTGTCAGGGAACACCTAAGTGACAAAGAGAATGTGTGTGTGTGTGTGTGTGTGTGTGTGTGTGTGTGTGTGTGTGTGTGAGAGAGAGAGAGAGAGAGAGAGAGAGAGCGCGACCATAGGTCTACAACCATATCATTATATTTTGTGTACTTCTGTCTTACTAAGAATAAATTCACAGTGCATTTTCCCCTCTAAAGATCTTATGTCTTGCAAAGAATGTCACTTGAAGGAAGATGGAAGATGCAGCCTTCGCAGAGGCACACACTGCATATATATTGTATCGAATACACCAATGGCAAGGGTGGGGCCGTGGGTCAGGGAAGCTGGCCGAGTGCATGCGGCGTGCAGGAGGAGAAGCAGGTGTTAGTAATTAACTCCCCCTTTGTGCGAATGAAGAGCCACTAACTGGCCACAGAGTTGGGAAGTGGAAAGCACCGTTCTGTCGCATTTCTAGCAGCTTCTCTCCATTAGAGGTAAGGGAAATGCTGAGTGCCTGTAACAAAGGGAGCCACCTGCCCTCGTCTCTCTCTGGTTTTGGCTGAAACCTGGCTGTATGAACACCTTCAGTCGGCAGGGCAGCTATGTGGGCTTACAGAAGGCAGGGTCACTGTGTGGCTCAGCTCAGCTGGGTTCAGGAATGAGACACAGAGCCGAGAGTAAAGACCTCAGCAGGACAATGTTCATGTGCCGTGGTTCATCCTAACTCTGGAGACACACCAAAGAATTGCCTTAGAAAAGGCGGCAAAGCCATGCACGAATTGGCCACATTTGTTATCTCAAAAATTTGCTTGAAAGTACAGTCTCAAAATGTATTCTTTGGCAGAGATGGTTCAGTGGTTAAGAGCACTGTCTGCTCTTCCAGACGTCCTGAGTTCACGTCCCAGCAACCACATGGTGGCTCATAACCATTTATAATAGGACCTGATACCCTCTTCTGGCATGTAGGTGTACATATAGATAGAGCACTCCTATACATAAAATAAACAAAATCTTAAAAAAACAAAAAACTATAAAACAGAAAACATGTTCTCTGGATTAGAATCTTCAGGGAACTTTGCAGAGATACAAATACCTGCTTCCCACCTTTTATTTACAGAACCAGGAATTCAAAGAGCAGGTCCCATCAGCTGGTTATAACACAAGTAGATGCTCATCAGGGCGCCCTCTACAGGAATTTTCTGCTCATATGCACTATTATACATCACTACTAAGTGATAGTTTTGTCTAGTCAACCTTATTTCAGATTTCAGAGCATGGTATTATTTTACAAAAACTCTTTTTCTTTTAAGATGAGCCTGCCAGATATTATAGCATAGTGCCAATCTACAATAAATAAAAGAAGAGACAAGCTCTTTCTCCAACTAAACATGTCAGAGCATTGGTCTGTGATCATCAAGCCAATTCAAACCAGCACGGGAAGGATGGAAAAGGTTGGAGACATGGCTAACCATTGGGAAGCAGATGAACTCACTTATCTAATTTCCACCATACGCCAAAATAAATTTCTGATGGATTAAAGAGCTCAGACAAACAAGTCTGAAAACTGCTTAAGAAGATGGGTGAGTATTTCTATATTCTTGAGATGGGAAAAGACTTGTATGCACGGCTCTAATGAAGTTTTAATTAGTTTTAAAAATTATGTATTCATATACGTTTTTTTAAATTCCCATCCATCACATATACCATAAACAGAATTAAAAGTCTAATACAGAGTAAGATACATACTTCACTTGTTCATTTTCTTAAGATGTCAGTTCTTTTTATGGGGCCTGAGAATACAGTAATCAGCAAATCAGACATAGTTCCAGTCTTTGTGGAGCTGACTGGCTTAGGAGACAATGCTAATGAAATCCAAGAAATATGCCTGATACCGCAATGCTAAGGGGGCTGCAAAGGAAAGCTATGTGGTGGTCTAAGAGGCTTGTCCTCATTAGGGGGATTGCCTTGCCCTGGGAGCAATAATGGCTTTTATGACAACCAGAGAGGGAGCAGGTGTGGATGAATAGAAAGTGAGCAAGAAAGAGGCCAGCATCAGCTTGGGCTGAAGACAAAGAGACACACCATGAAAGAGTTTTGTCATTCTTCCAGTAAGCATCTGATGAAAGGGCAGGGGCAGCAGTTACTAGGACAAAATTTGCATTTCGCAAAGACTACTCTGTTATATGGAGAGGGATCAGAAGGCCTGAAGAAAGGAAGCCAGGAGAAGACTCGGAAGATTATAGCCATGATCTGGATTAAAAGGGATAAGAGCTAAAACCAGGATGGTTGAAAGGGGTGAATACAAAATTAAGAGTATATATCATGGGAAAGCAGCCATGCCAGTAATATATCGTTTTTAAAGTGTATGATCACATAAAGGCAATTTCAACAGTGAAATGTCAGATTTGACACTCAGACACAGGGGAGTGCTTGAATAATGCTTAGTATGCCCCAAAAGTAAAATCCCATCCCATCACCTAGAGTGAGCACAGCATTTAATTATTGATATTGGCACATTTTTTATGCTATGCTTTAAGGCAAAATGAGCCCACACAATGAAGAAATCTCTCAATTAGTGGAGTCAGGATAGATGGACAGCAACATCTGAAAGATGGAAGATGGGCCCTCTACCTTCTACTGCACACAAGATGAAATCAAAGCAGATCAGATTGTCCATCTATGTGATCATAGTATATAAGAGCCTATGTTATATAGTAATACAGCCTATGTTGCACCTGTATATAATATTGTATAGTGTACAGTAGCATACTATATTATGTTATATTCTTAAAAGCTATTCTCAGTAATTTTTCAGTACGAACCATAAAAACCAGAATGAGACAAGTATGTCAACAGTTTGATTTTGTCGCTCCATGACGTACACATATATCAAAGCAGCATGTAGCACAGCATACATACACATGATTTTTACCTATCAATCAAAAACAAGACAGAAAAATCCCAGACTGAGGAAAGCCCCCACCATGTCTACATCCTAATCCCTGGAGTCTGGGAACTTGCTACGTGTGCTGGTCAGCATTTTGTCAACTTGACACAGCTGGAGTCATCAGAGACTAGGGAATCTCAATTGAGAAAATGTCCCCATGAAGTTGGTCTGTAGGCAATCCTGTGGGGCATTTTCTAGGTTAATGCTTTGTGTGGAAGGGCCTGTCCCATTTGGGGTCACTGCTATCCATGGGCAGGTGGTCCCGGGGTGATTAAGGAAGCAAACTGGGCAAGCCAGTAAGCAGCGTTCCTTCCTAGTCTTTGCTTCAGTTCTGCCTCCATGTTCCTTCCCTGGCTTTTCTCGATGATGAACTGAAAGCTATAAGCTGAAATAAACCCTTTCTCCCCAAGGTGCATTTGGTCCATGTTTTTCTATTCTTAAAAACATGGTTTAGATTGATTTATTTTATGTGTAGGTTTTGCTTACATGTATGTATGTGTATCATGAGCATGCCTGGTGCCCATGGAGATCAGAGGAGGTAATTGGATCCCTGGGACTAGTGTTATAGATGGTTCTGAGCTGTTATATGGATGCTGAGAATGAAACCAGGTCCTCTGCAAGAGCAACAGGTATTCTTAACCACTGAGTCAACTCAAGTCCCATTGGCCAGTGTTTTACCACAGCAATATAAACATAACTAAGACATGGCAAAGGGAAATTAAAGGAGACAGTAGACGTACCATGGTTAACCTGGTGAATTTATAAAAGGTAGGTTAGCTTGGATTATCTAGGTGGACTCAATTAATTATAAAGATCCCATAAGTATGGCAGAAGTGGGTAGATGATTATGTCAGAGAAATTTGACTTGAGAGGAACTCAGCTAACCATTGCTGGCTTTACAATTGAAAAGAGACCTGGGCTGAGCATATGCAGTCATAGTCCTGAGCTGAGCATGTGCAGTCTAGAGAAGCTGCAGGAGACAAGAAGGTAGAACTCTTCCCCTGAGTCTCCCAGGTACCCAGTCCTGCAAACACATTTATTAATTTTATTATTACCACGATTATGTTTTATTAATTATTTGTGTGTATGTGTATGTGTGTGTGTGTGTGTGTGTGTGTGTATGTCCTGCTCACATATGCCACAGTACACATGAGAAGCTTAGAGGGAAACCTTTCAGGAGCCAGTTCTCTCCTGCCATCTTCACATGGGTTGGGGGTTCAAATTCAGGTCACCAGCTTGCATGGCAAGTACTGTGATACTTGGATAGAAGAGGTGAAGCTACGCAATGAAGTACCCTTGAACATATAAAACTAAGCGAAGGAGGCTAGTTCCAAGAGAGCATTTGTTGGCTGATCCCATTTATGTGAAAAGTCTGGAATACACAAATTTATAAAGACAAAAATTAGATTAGCACTTTTCTAGGCTGAAGAGCTGAAGGGGAGATAGAATGACTGCTAATGACTATGGGATTATTTGGGGGGGGGGACGGTTACAGTATGTATGTATATGTACACATATGTATTGTGTGTGTGTGTGTATGTGTACACTTTAGTTAGAAAACTGCATGATACATGAGGTAAATCTCAACTAAAGCGATTTTTGTAGCAGCCAAAATGCAGTGTTCTTAAAATTCTCTTTTGGGTAAGCACCAAAATTATTAACCCCATTCTTGTTTTTCAAATTTTAGTTATTTTCTATTTTTCTTTCATACCGGGCCAAAATAAACAAGTCAGTTCAACCAACAGACAAAGTTATTCATTTTGGAAAAATATGAAATAAAAGTAGGGAAGGCTATGAATGAACTATCAGTAAACAGAGACTGAATCATGCAAAAGAAGTGGAATACAGAAGATATTAGAGGTATTCAAGGAGACAGAAAACGGTGAGCTTCTAGGCTCACCCCCTCCACCCCCACAGAAAATGATTTACCTGGGAAGCAGGCAGTGAGAAGCACCTGGCACGTCATAGGCAGTACAGGCGTTTCCAGCATGGGCTTCTCAAATGCACTGTGTACAACAGGTCCCTGGAATCTTTACATCAATAGACTGAGGTGGGTGATAATGGTGCTGGTAGTCTTTACTTGGAGGGGCGGTGTCCACACTTTGAGTCATAAAGCCTTTTAGCAGGCAATATCAGAAGACTTAACTAATTCATATGTTTTGAAATGATACCAATTCTGTATCTAAGAATGACAGGATTCTGAATTATCTAAGGACAGTTTTCAGTATTGTTTGTAAGAGGGAAAGACCTTAGGAATGCAAATGTTTAACCACAGGGTCTGAGTCACCTTTCTGTTTAATTTCTACTACCACTTGCTTATATAAACAATGTGTTACCGGCCCACAGAATCAACTACACTGGGCTCATAGGAGCTCAGAGAGACTGGAGAGACAACCACAGAGCCTGTGTGGGTTTGAGTTAGGCCCTTTGCATATACGCGATGTTTTATAGCTTGGTGTTCTCGTGGGACTCATGAGCAGTGGAAATAGGGGCCGTCTCTAACTCTTTCACCTGCTCTTGGGACCCGTTTCCTCCTCCTGGGTTGCCTCCTCCTGTCTTGATGAGGCGTTGTGCCTTATTGTAACTTGTTAGGCTGTGTTTGGTCGACATCCTTAGGAGGCTTGCTCTTTTCTGATGGAAACGGAGGGGAGTGGATCTGGGGCAGAGGGGAAGTGTGGTGATGGGGACTGGGAAGAATGGAAGGAGGGGAAACTGCAGTCGGGATGTAACATAAGAGAGAAGAATAATAAACAAATAAAATGTTTCGGTATTGTCACTGGGGTTTACTCTATTGGCTGTCAAGTGAAGAAAAGTAACAATGCACAGTTTCGAGGATGGAACCATTTCATCATGAACATACAGGAAAAGGTACTGAGAAGGTGGCTCTCAGGCGCGCTATTGCTAGTTATGTCTAAGGTGACTCTCGAGCATGATATTGCTAGTTAACCTCTGAGTGGTAATTTTGATTTTTTTTCCTACTTGTGAATCTACTTGTGAGTCTCTTAATGTTCCCACCACAAACTCATGAAATTTTAATAATCTTAAGTAGTGAATTTTATTTGAATTCAGCTTAGATCCTTGTAGCTCAGTTCAGCAAAACATGCAATAGCGCCCTCTAGGGTTTATTCATTCAAACTGCAGACACCTGGTCCCAGAAACTCAGTGAGAACCATCACTCAGTCCAAACATTTCACTTTACAGAAAGGCAAGCACACAGTCAGGTATCTCAGAAGCACTAAGGTTGTTTTAAACCAGTGCTGTTAGTTTTCTGTGTAAATGGGGGGGGGCTTTTAAACCTCTTACCAGCAGGGCTGAGACATATTTCCAGTGTGCTAATTGATTGCTTGCTTTTCTCCCAAAGATCCCAATTATCACCCTCTTCTAATGTTAATTTGACTTAATTAAATATGGGCTAATTTCTCATTTGAAAAGAACAGAGGTGATTATTTTTCTATGGCTTTGAATTGACAGGCCTGTCAAACTTCTATGACAGTAAAGAAATAGCCCCACACCTATGTTGGTAGAATGGATTAAACCTGTAAGATAAACTTTTTTTTGTTTTTGTTTTTCAAGACAGGGTTTCTCTGTATAGCCATGGCTGTCCTGGAACTCACTCTGTAGACCAGGCTGGCCTCGAACTCAGAAATCCACCTGCCTCTGCCTCCCAAGTGCTGGGATTAAAGGCATGCGCCACCACCGCCCAGCTGTAAGATAAACTTTGAAATGAAACAGTACTACCTTCAAAGTTGTTCTGACTTCATTGAAGTCATAGCTAGCATAAGAAAATACCCTGAGCAAAAACAATTTCACTTTATAGCCTACCACTGAGGGGAAGCCAAGGCAGAAATGTAAACAGTTAACCACATCCTCAGTCAAAAGCAGAGAGAAATAGACACACTCATGTTGTCAGCTTGCTCTCTGCTGCTTATGCTGAGATAGAGGCCATCATGATACAGTTCAGCACCCAGCCTAGGGAATGGTTCTGCCCACAGTGGGCTGGGCCAATTAACAATCAAGACAACCCACCAGATATGTCCATAGGCCAACTTTATCTAGATAGGTCAACTGAGATTTTCTTCCCTGGAGATTCTAGGTTGTGACATGGAAAAACTAACCAGTACGAGAGCTCTGGTCGAAGCCAAGAGTTTAGTCTTGGGACCATCCATCATGCCTGTCTGCCTTCCTGCCTCACTTCTTCTAGGCAAAGGCTATGGGATAAGTGCCAAAAGTTCCACAAAGCTCTGTTGCATTTCCAATCATGGCTGAAAATCTCCATGGCACTTCTTAACATTGTGTGGGTCCTTATTTCAAGATACAAAGCTCACAAAACTTTCTGAGGGAGTGTAAAAATGTAGTATACACTGTAGAAATGCTCTTGTAATCAGAGCTTCAAGCTGTTCCTACTAGTGAGCTAGAAAAGTGGACAGAAATTGGAGTGTACTGATGAGTACCAAGTTTATGAAGGATTTGGATGCAGCCCTGGGCTTGCTATACTAACAATGCTCACCAGAATTTAGGAGCCTGTTTCCAAGTTTTTGCATGTTTTATTAGTCAACTGAAAAATTCATGTGGTTTGCTGCCCCAAGAGTCTATATGATAAGGGCTTGGTGAAAGCACATGTGTATGAAGGTCAGAGGTCAACCTATCCTGAGGTCATCTCAAGGTGTCTTCTTCAGTCATCCTCCACTGTGTTTTTTATTTTTTTAAGGACAGGGTGTGTCTCTTTTACCTGGAACTTTACAATTCATGCTGGCTGGGCAAGGGAGCTCCAGGGATCCACTGGGTTCTGCCCTCCCAGCACTGGGATTATGAGAGTGTGTTCCAGAGTTTTTATTGAGTTCTTGGGAAGGAACACAGGTCTTAATGCTTGTTGAGTAAATACTTTATTGAATGAACCATCTCTAAACCTAGTATCTCCTCCTTATAACTTGCTTCTCTTGAGTATTTTATCACAGCCACAGAATGCTAACAGATCTGAGGTAGTAAGTCGTAAGTAATAGCTTCATTGAGAGGTTACCCTTCCCTGACTTTTGACAACAGAAAAATAATATATACTGAAGACTTAATTTAAGTCACTAAAACTGTTAAGGGAGCATGATGGCACTGTACCAATTACATCACACATCAAATCAATCTTTCAGTTCTTTTTGCAGATGAAGGAACAAAGGCTCAAAGAAATTCAACTGGTGGTCAACAGGCTGGCCATTAATGGGTAAGGGAGAAATTCAAACCCCAGGGCTCTATCTCCACACTGTGCCCTCAATAACCCTCAACTGTGATTGAATTCACCCACTTCTAAACATTTCCACTGCCTTCACTGGACAAGCTATCCAAGTCCCCAGATAGTTCCAATTGACTCCTAATTGGTCTCTGAGATTCTGCCCTGACACTGTAAACTGAGAGTGGAAACTGGGTTGTCCCCTTATTACCTTAAAGTTTCCTATTGACTTTGAGATAAATGAGAAACCTTTAGACCTGAATTAAGAGGTCCATAGCACTGCAGGAGTAACCACATTCTTAATACTGTAAATCTGGCCAAGAACCAGTTGTGGGAAGCACTCAGCAAAAGGGTAAACCTACTACTATAATTTTGCTGGATGGATGTAGTATTATACTGCTCTCTAAATTCCTATCTTTCTACCTAGAGCACAGTGCCACTCTCATACCTCATCAGAGAAGGTTCTTTGTGCAGTGGGTGGTGGTTAATGTATAAATTCATAACTGGTCAAATGCAGAGAGTGTCAGTGGAGTGCTCAGTCAAAAATGGGACATCTATGTGCCCCCTCCCCTAAGTCTCAGGGACTATAGTGGAAGAGGGGACAGAAAGACTAAGATCCAGAGGTCAGGGAGAACCAGAGTAAAACCATGTCTCTAGACATGACAGGAAGCTGAACTCATGCACTTACAGGCTGCCCACATGAGACTTGCATAAAAGCAGTCAACATTCTAGTGTGGCATGGGAAAGGGATTAGAAAACACCCAACCCTGAGGTTCTAGGGAGAGTTGGTGGCTTCTGGGGAGGGAAGGTCAGTGTTCTTTAAGTGTGTCTCTGGTAGGCTGATCATGCTTCAGTGACTGGCCCCATACCCTGTGACTGACACTGTATGTTTGACCCCATGGGCAGCAGTAGTAGAACTAGATAGGCTATTGGGTTTTAAAAAGCATAGAGTCTGAGGGGATGGATCTAGACGGAGTGATGGGGAGGAGTTGAGGGTAAGTCTTATCAGAATATAAGAAATTCTCCAAGAATTAAAATATTTACTTTAAAAAACACAAAATTGTGGTGGTAGGAAGGTCATGGAGAATCTGGGAGGAGTTAAGAGTAAGAATAAACAGAATACATTGTATGAAATTCACATGGAACTAATAAAAATATTTTAAGAGAAGTCCTTAGCAGAATAGGAAGTACAGTGGGACCTGGCTCCTCCCACCACACTCAACCGCCATTGATACCTTCCATCTCTGAGGCTGTAGCTCCTCCCTGCTGGAAACTCCACCCTGTCTCCTCCCCTTTCTCCCTTTGGCAAGGGTAACTTCCTCTTGGGTCTTATTCTCCATGAGGCCTGCTCACGTCAAATCTAAGTGGATGCCCTGCTCGCCCACCCCACGGACCCCAGCATGATAATTATTTTCCTTGACTGTACTTTTCCCTCTGGGCCCCTTTCCCCATCTACAGCACAGATTTCTCACGTATTTAAGATTAATTAACTAGACTATGAGGTTTTGATGACAGAGCCCCACATGGGATTTCTTTGGAGGCAAGGGGCGTGTCATACAGTGGAGGTCAGATCCCCTAATGAAAGAAGACAAACATTACCTAGATCCAAAGAGGTTAGGTGAGACTTCCCTGGCCAAGGCATACTGGATTATTTGAAGGAGAAGTTTCCACGAAGTCCCTTAAGTCACTGGAATATCAACTGACTCTACCCTGAAAGCATCAGTATATTGGCACAATTCTGCTGGGTAAACAGATGGTGCTTCTGTTGTTGTTTTAATGCCTGGACACATCAATTTTAGCTTCAAAGTTATTTCAAACCCTGGACATCTTTTTCTCCTTACCTACTTCCTTTCTACATTTCTCCTAGCCGTGGATGCTGGGCTGGCAGTGAGCCCAGCAAGACCAGTGTGAGGACACAGCTCTGAGTTCTGCTGACCTCCACCCGTGGAACCAGCCACTCTTGGCTCTAGGCAAAGCAACAGCGGCTGTTTTAAAAGCTCTTCCAACCTTTAACGATAATATCTTCCGTGGGTATTTCCTATTCTTCCCCCTAGAAGAAGGTGTTTGAAGAAGAGAAAGGCCATGGTGAACAGCCAAGAGTGGCCAGAAGAAACTGACCAAAAGGCAACGGTCAGTGTGATGATAGAGTCGCCAGCACTGCTTAGTGTGTGTTCAGGGAAGCAGCCAAAGACGATAATCCAACTTCATAATGCCAAAGCAAATGTCAATGAACAAAGCCACTAAGGAAAGGTCAAAGGCCTTTATATGTACTGTGTGTATTATTTACATGCATCATGTCGTGCATTAGGCTGGGAAGTAGATGTGATCCACCCTCAGTTGCGTCTCTTATATTTTTGGTTGTGAGCCTAGCCTTTAATGGCTGAACCATCTCTCTAGCCCCCAAATGCTCTCAATCCTACAGCATGATAGCCTTCATTTTTTTTTTTTTTAGACTTGCAGAAGTTCAAGTCTGGGAAGATAAAGTTTCTTTCAGTGTGCTTTGTTTAGGTCACTATAAATATAAGAGACCAATTGAAACAAGTATTTAGAGCAAAATTGGGTAATTTTCTAATTTCTGAGTTTAAGACTGAGAAAAATAATACAGTTGTTTCTCCTGTTCTTACTAAGGTGCCTAGCTCAGCCCTGCACCTGGCAGCAGGAGTGTTTAATCTAATTTAAAGCACAATTCTTATAAGTTAATCACTAACTCCAGCTTTCAGCTGAAAACTGCTGGGAAAAAAAACCCACACAGCAGACCTCTAGCTGACAGAGACCCACATTCCATATGTCTTAGGATCAATAGACAGAGAATATTTTAAATAAATGGTAGAGTTAATTTTTAGGCAACTGTGAAATTTTTTCTTCCTTAGTGACCAAACATAAAATGTGACACTCCTCTGTTCGGAGGAGTGTCAAGTATTATCCTAAGAGGGGGATGTTTTTCAGAACATATCCCTTGTCTCAGCAGGTTCATCACTGAAGGAAAGCTAGCATGTTTGCAGGCACTCCTTGAATCTCAGCAGCATGGCAGAGCTCACTCCGACTTAGCTCAAGCCTAGAAGTTGGAGCAGGAGCATGCCATTCCTCAGGGCCTCTGAGGGACCCAGGTTTCCTGATGCACTGGAATTTGAGCATAACATTTCCAATGTCATCCTAGACTTGCTACCCACCTGGCAAACAGGGAGGGGAGATGGCAGAGGGTTCTCAAGACAGGTTCACCTTTCACAGATGCAAGAGGGCTGGAGGACCAATAAGAAAGAGATGCAGGCATAGGTCCAGCAAAGACTCTGGTCCCCACCATAGCAGTCAGGATGTCCTGAAGCAGACATCTCAACCCTGTATTATATATATCTTAAAAGTGTGTTTGTGCCACACAGTCTTCCTTAACTTCTATGAGGAATAAATAGCAGATACATCCAGTACTAAGATTTTCCTCTGCTCCTGATTCAGCCACATCCGGTCAAAAAAATGGGATGATTTCCTTTAAGAAGTATGTCTCACCATCCCGACAGCTACTGTGTGGCTATTTCACACCCAGAAATAGAATCGGTAGCCCACTGAGGGGGTCTCAGCTTACATTATCAGGAGCAAGGAGGAAAACAATCATTGAAGGCTTGCTCTACAGATATCAGGGGACATCACTGTATTTAACAGCATTAAGAGAAGAGATTTTATGCCTATTTTCCAGATGAGAAGGGTGAGATCTCTGGGTGGGAGGACTCTGCCAGCATCAGAGTAGTGGACCTAGGTAGGTTTATGTGCTTTCCATGACATACTGCTAATCACTGAGTCCCTGTGGTAGGGCCTAGAATGGGAAGTTACTGACAAAGTCCTCTGGAGGCAGCTCCTGATATTCTTATGTCAACTCTGAAGAGTCACAGAGCTTCATCCATCATAAGAACACTACAATGCACAAACAAGAGCACTTGCCTCTGACCCTTTCATGGCCTCTGACAATGGCAGAGATGAAAGATGGCTGTGAACATCCAAGTCAGCTGTCTCTCATACTCAACTTTTGTGATTTCCAGTAAGGAGCATTATGAAACTTAAAGGGTTTTCCAAAGACCAGGTATGGTGGTTTGAATAAGAATGAGCCCACAGAGAGGCAAGTAACCCTATTAAAAATGGGGTACAGAGCTACACAAAGAGTTCTCACCTGAAGAATATCTAATGGCTGAGAAGCACCTAAAGAGATGTTCATCATCCTTAGTCATTAGGGAAATGCAAATCAAAACAACCCTGAGATTCCATCTCACACCAGTCAGGATGGCTAAGATCAAAAATACAGGAGACAGCAGTTGTTGGCGAGGATGTGGAGAAAGAGGAACACTCCTCCACTGCTGGTGGAATTGCAGGCTGGTACAACCACTCTGGAAAGCAGTCTGGCGGCTCCTCAGAAAACTGGGCATGACACTCCCGGAGGATCCGGCTATACCACTCCTGGGCATATACCCAGAGACTTTACCTGCATGCAATAAGGACACATGCTCCACTATGTTCATAGTAGCCTTATTTATAATAGCCAGAAGCTGGAAAGAACCCAGATGTCCCTCAACGGAGGAATGGATTCAGAAGATGTGGTATATCTACACAATGGAATACTACTCTGCAATTAAAAACAATGAATTCACAAAATTCCTAGGCAAATGGTCAGAACTTGAAAATATCATCCTTAGTGAGGTAACCCAATCACAAAAGAACACACATGGTATGCAGTCACTGATAAGGGGATATTGACCCAGAATCTCGGAATACCCTAGACACAATCCGCATATCAATAGATTTCTAAAAAGATGGAAGGAGAGACCCCTGGTCCTGGAAAGACTGGATGTAGGGGAACGCCAGGACAGTGTAACGAGAGGGGGTTGAATGGAGAAAAGAGGGAGGGAAGGGGGCTTATGGGACTTTCGGGGAGGGAGGAAACGGGAAAGGGGAAGTGATTTGGAATGTAAATTAAAAAAAAAAAAAAAAAAGAATGAGCCCACAGGCTCATACGTTTGAATACTTGGTCCTCAGTTGGTGGAATTGTTTGGGAAGGATTAGGAGGTGTGGCCTTGTCAGACAAGGCACATCATTGGCAGGGGTGGGGAAGCTTTGAGGTTTCAAAAGTCAATACACTCTTCTGTAAGTTGCCTTGATCACAGTGTTTTATTACAGCATTTGAAAAATAACTAGGACAACAGGAGAATCTGACTCCCTGCTTTTTCTCAGGCTGCCTGGGCTACATTATAACACCAAACCCAGTAGCATAAATCAACAAAAACATGGTTTTATCAGTGGAAAAAAAATCACTTGGGGCTAGGACTATAGCTCAGTTGGTTGGGAGTTTGTCTGTCTAGCATGAGCAAAGCCCTGGGTTGATCCCAACCTAGCATTTCATAAACTGAGTGGAGTGGTGCACATCTGTGACAGTGCTCCGCAGGTAGAGTCAGGAGGAGCTGATGTTCAAAACTGTCCTTGGCTATAGCGAGTTTGAAGCTAGCCTGTCACAAAAGTGAAAAAAACCCTACAAAATTTGAAGAAAGTCCAAAACATATAAGTTACTGGAGGGGGATTCTAGGAAGGGAAAGAGAGAGGAAAAAGAGAAAGGGAAAAGGAGAGGGGGAGAGAGAGAAAAGTTGATAGATGATTGATTTTGTTAGGTTTGCAAGCTTTTTATGTGTGTCTATCTATGATGCTCTTTCAAATACTCAAAAGCTGTACATATAAGGGCATTAAGTAGTATAGCACTGATTATAAAAATCAGTTTCATGAAGGTGCAAGAACTTGCCACCATTGCCACAATCTCCATCCTGTGGCCCCTGCCATTTGAAAAGTATTGTTTTACTGTCCTTCCCACAATGTTCTTTCTTATAGTCATGGGAGGAAGTATTTGCATATTTCAATAAACAATTCTGTCCATGTATACTTCTATAAAAACGTTGAAACTGACTAAATGACCAAACTTAAAAGTTCATTTCTTACAGTTCCCAAAGCCAAGATTAGGGTGCTGTCAGGCTTGGTGTTGGTGGGGACTGTGTCTCCCAGGGAACTGGGATCTTGTGGCTGGGTTTCCACGGAGGTAGAAGGCAGAAGAGGAAAGACCTTGTGGCTCCATTACCTTCGAAACCTCCTGCACCTCTTCACACTAACACATTGGGGATGAAGTTTAACACAATTTGAGAGTCATTTGGCTCCTAGTAGCGGCCATTTCTTACATGTGGTAACTTGACATGGTATCATGGCCTGGCATATTGTGCCTCACTGGATGCCATGCCCATAACCCACTCAGACACTAGCAGGCCTATTCTAGGTTGAAGTAAAAATAAATTTTACACAGAGACCAAAGCTTGGCAGAATTGCTGTTGTCTGCTAAGTGGTGATCCATCACCAGGCTGGTTTTAAGGATCTGCATCACCTAACTGGAACTATGTCAAATAAGATCCCTAGCATTGGCACAAGTGATGAATAAAGCTTCCTTTCACGTGTCTGGCCTGTCATCCAGCCCATAAACATGCCAAAAGAGATTCAAAGTTGTATATCCAATGCACACTGAAGAACTCATTTCTTCCAGGAACAACCCCCACCTCCCAAACACAACCTTAAAAACATCCTCAAATAAACCGAAGAAAAGCACAATGCAACTAACTGCCAAGAATGCCTGCTGGGCTAGCAGGGAGAGCTAATGTCTGTCTCCAAACAAGGAGGAGGAACTCGAGAATGCCCTGCTTGTGCCTGTGTTGTGTGATTTAAGAGAGGAAATACTTAGGGGCTTAGGAGGCCTTTGCAGGGATCCTGGAAGCTGCCTGTGAGTTTGAAGACACATCCCCCTGAATCCAAGCTCCTTTCTCTCTGGGAGCCCCCAGGAAGCAGAGTCCATATGCTGAGATTTTAGAAGGACTGTAAAGCAATGAATCCGAACAATTGAAACTCTGTTCGAGTAGATAGCAATATATTGTGGTGCTGTCACGGGCTGCAGGGAGAGAAGCTAGACTTTTACAGTGAAATAGTGGCGGGTCACCAAAAAGCTTTAACCCGGGATAAGGTATCCAAAGGCAGATGCAACTGAATGGGCCGGGCTCTGCTTTTGCAACTCCAGGAGGAGTCTGCAGGGTGCCAGGGGCTAAAGCCCCTGGACAAGCCACACTGCCCCTGCTCTCTAGAGTACAAAGGTGACAAGGACTTGGACAGTGTTTCAACAGTTAGGGATGCTACAGGAAGCCACAGAGGTCAGAGCCTTTCAGCAGTATTTACCAAACACCATGGCTTTCTTTATGTACATCTGACAGCCTTGGGTGTCATGCCTCAGGTACCACCTACCTTTCTTCTTGAAAAGATTAAAAAATGTTGTGTGTATGTATGTGTCTGTGCATGGTTTTATACACATGAGTACAGTACCCAAGGAAGCCAGAAGAAGGCATTAGGTCGACTTGCGTTACAGGCTGCTGTGAGCCACCTGACCAGGAACTGAAATGGGTCCTTTGCAAGTGCAGTATGTGCTCTTGACTGCTGAGTCACACTCCAGCATCCCCCTTTCTTTTGTGAGACAGGAACTTATTTAGGCTGTCTAGTCAGTGAGCACAGTGCATCTGTCTCTGCCTCCAAGCGATGGGATTACAAAGGTGTACTATCATGCCCAGCTTTCTGTACAGGAGCTGGGAATTAAAATCAGGTCCTCCTGCTTTCCAGACAAACACTTTATTGAATGAGGTATCTCCCCAGTTCAACATCATGTTTTACTTCTGCACATGAGTTAAGGGAAATTTCTCTATTTCTCAAAAGTTTCACTAGATCCTGGCACTTAGTGGGATTTCCCCTACTGACTTCTGCACCTGGGTCCTGTGAAATAGAACAGTAAGAATGTTCTTTCTGCCCATGGTATAGGATAGCAGTAATCAATTCTTTGACACTTATTACTAGGAAAAGCACCCCACTGCTACACAAAATGCATGCTTAGGAGTGTTAGTTGTCTCATTCAATTGCCTTGAATCAAATGTAGGTAATATCATTTCCTTGCTGTGTGTCCTTGATAGATTTACTTAATCTCTGTGCTTATGTTCCTCATCTATACAACTAGATGAACAACAGCACATATACCTTAATGATGTTATAAGAATGAAATGAAGCTGGGCATTTCAGCACTCAGGAGGCAGAGGCAGGCTGGATCTCTCTGAGTTCAAAGCCAGCCATGTCCCTAGAGTGAGTTCTAGGACAGCCAGGGATACATGGAGAAATATTTTTTCAAAAAGAACAAAAACAAAGACAAAACCCCAAAAATGGAAAGGAAAAAGAAAAGAATGATACCTAATGCAAGATAAGTGACTAATAACTCTAGGCTGTGGGGGGACAGCAGTGGGGATTGAGCCTGGGGTCTTGCTCTTATTGGGCAAGTGGTCTATCACCAGCTACATTCCCAAACCTCTTTTTACTTTAATTTTTACGTTAATGTAGTCTCACTCAGTTGCATGGGCCAACCTTGATTTCATTCTGTAGCCCAGGCAACCCCTGAACTTGCAATCTTTCCAGTTCAGACTCTTGAGTTGCTGAGATTCCAGGCTTGTGTCATCAAACTGGCTGTTGTCCCTTCTTACTCTTTATTATAAAACTGATGAGTATGTTTCTATTCTGAGGAGCCATGATTTTCCTTCAAAATGAGGAAAGTATGCTGGAGATTAGAGAGTCTAAGCCTAATGTAGCTACTGCTGGTCTTGGCTGACCCCTTTGATATATGCAAAGAAAGGGAGTGGGGTGTGTAGTTGTCTTTTGCTACTTTGTGGGTTTTTCTTTCTTCTCCCTGTTGAACCTTGTAACACTAGATAAGATAGATAAAAGGATAGAGAGAAAAGGAAAGATATCCCTGAAGAAAGTCAGGGGTTGGAAAGGAGGTGACATGACTGATAGACTACTTCCTGATGATTAGAGGCATTGAGTTTCTTGGGGCAAGTTTGATCTTCATCATCATATCTATTTTCTTCTTCTTTGCCAACAACTGCTTAACAAACCTCGACCAACATCAATCAATAACAACCGACAACCCATCAACAACAACCAATAACCTACCCTGCCTCTATGGGCCCTAGCATTTATATACTGTCTGAAAAGGTCCCAGAATTCCACATGTCACACAATGGCAGAAACTATCTGCAGCTGCCAAAACCTTACACCTCTACTAGAGCATTAGACAAATCACAGTCAGCAGCTGTGGACAGCCTGAAGCAGTCCCATAATCCACACCTGGGATTACAACAAGAACATATTCTTATGTCTGTGTTTTTCAATAAATAATTCAAAACTACGAAATTGTCACTACAGGGCTGTGAACGAGATGAGGTCTCAGCACCTTGCTTTTTTCCTGTACTCATGGCAGACACTGCTGGTCACCTGCAGCCTACGCTCTCCCCAACCAGCCTCCTTACATCTCAGCAGCTTAGCTTCCTCTACGGTGGAAGTCAAGCCACCGAAGGGATGGGAATCACACATAGGTTGCAAAGTGGCAGCTTCTGCCATGGAGAAGGTTCTAGAGAAAGACAAAAACTAAACCCACACAATAGCTATATAGACTCTGAAAAACTGAAATGGAGTCTCTGTGCCAGTCTGCGCATGGCTTTCGGCAGCTGCCATCTGCCAGCGTATGTCCCTGTGGCTCTCCTCAAGGCTGGCAGAGAGTTAAAGAAGAAAACCTGGCCTTCAGCTGCCACCTGGTTCAATTTTTCTCCCTTCCATCTTTCTGGGGCCTCACATAATCTTTCCTAAGAGGGACAGCAGGGAGCTACACAGCAGTACCTTCCAGAGGTATGAGAACCATTTTTTTCCCCAGATAACCTGACAAAACAGGTCTATGATAAACATGTTGAAAGGCTGTCCCCAGAAACCTTCCTAAGGCCAGAACAATAAACATCACACTAAAGGCCAGAAATCCTAAAGGTCACAGGTCTGCCCTGTACAGGATACCCACTGGCCCCTCTTCTCAACCAGTGCCTACACATGTGGCTATCACATCTCAAGACCCAGTATTCCAGAGCACACAGTTTCCAGTAACATGTCTAATTAAAATGCATTCTTTCTTATATGAACCACACCCGTCAGTCACCAAGCAAAGTCATCCATAAAATTTCTCCTGGTTCTGTATCCTTTCTGTTCCCGTGGCTTCCACTTGAGGCAGCTCTCTATTGATTGGAGCATTCCATGAGCCTGGGGTTTCCACCTGTCTTCTCTCATCACCCTTGCCATCCTACATCCCCACTGAACTAACTTTCTAACATTCAATGTCACTAAGATGTACCCTTTCCCTAACCCTTGGAACCTGGGAAAGGAACCTTATTTGGTAAGAAGGGTCTTTGTAGATGAAGGTAATGAGATCATTTTGGATTATAGGGCTGGGCCCTAACTCCAATGACAAATGCCACGTCTGGGTGTGTTTATGTTTTTGTACATGAGTGTGGAGAGCAGAGGTTGACCATGGGTGTCTTCCTTACCTTGGTTTTTTGAGACAGTGACTCTCACTGACTCTAGAGTGCACTGATTTGTATAGACTGGACAGACAATGAGTCCCATGTGGACATCCCTTTAGTGCAGGGACTACAGACATTTGCAACCATATCTGGCTTTTTACTTGGGTACTGAGTATCCAACCTCAAGTGCCAGCCTCCACACATACAGAGACTGAGAAGCAACCAGAGGACATGTATGTGTCATGTTTGCATGTGTGTGTGTGGGCATGCATATCCCATGGTACATTTGAGGAGGTCAGAGAAAACCTCTAATGTTGATCTTTGCCTGGGTTGAAATGGGGACTTTTGTGTTGTTTGTTGCACCATGCAAGCTGGCCTTTGAGCTTCTAGGAACCCTCCTGGGTCTGTCTCTTATTTCACCTTAGTGCACTAGGATTACATGCTACCAGATGCATGCTACCCTGTATGGATTTTACATGAGTTTGGGGGATTCAAACTTAGGCCCCTAGGCTTGCACAGTGAGTGCTTTATAAATCATTGAGCTATCCCTTCAGCCTTAGAGGACAGTTTTAAATTTATTTCAACAGACACATTGTTGTGAGAAAGACTGGCTAAATAAATCCAGGCAATGATAAATAAACAAATTGGAAAGGTTTGGAGACACACATAAAGTACACAATGATTACACAGGATTCTAGTTTAGATAGAGGAAAGGGTTCTAACAGAGTATCAAGGAGTAAGTCTGAGATATGATGATCTGATTCTAGCTGGATGTCTCTCTAGGTTCCATCATTCCTTAAAAGGCAAGAGGGCTTCAGAATCTATAAAGCCATGACCTGTAGTGGGCACAGCTATTGGAAAATTATGTGAAATGTTCAAGTAGCCCCAGTTGAGCTAGGTATGGTGATGCATGACTACAAACACAACATTTGAGAAGTTGGGGCAGGAAGACTGATTGTTCAGGGTTAGCCTGGGCCATTTGGCAAGCCCTTGCTCAGAAAACAAAGCAAACTAAAGCCAAATAAACAAACTGAGATTGTAGTGGTGTGATCCCACAAAAGGAAAAGGACCACAGACTGGGTGACCACACAGGTAGGTATCTGGAGCTGACCTCTACAATCAATCCTTCAGGCAACAGCTCCTGAGAGGAATCTCAACTGACTTACCTTGTTAAGTCTGGGACAAGTAGGTAATCTATACACATTTGTGAATGTTGAACAAATGTCCCTATTTGTAAGAATTTCTACCTGGGGTTGGTGAGATAGCTCAATGGTTAAGAGCACTGAGTGTTCTTCCAAAGGTCCTGAGTTCAAATCCCAGCAACCACATGGTGGCTCACAACCATCCCTAATGAGATCTGACTCCCTTTTCTGGTGTGTCTGAAGACAGCTACAGTGTACTCACATATAATAAATAAATAAATCTTTAAAAACAACAACAACAAAAAAGAATTTCTACCAAGAAACTCAAGGAAACAGTCGGTTAGTACAAAACCTCATCCACCACTGAGGCCAAAGAAAACTGACTGGCACATTAGCAAGTGAATTCAGAATAGGACAAGGGACAGAGAGCAGCTCAGGGCATCATCATCTTTTCTGTCACCTAGTATGATAGGCAAGGCCTCTCAGCAGTCCAGTTGCCCATGTGGCTAGAGACGTCAAGTCAGAGGAACAGGTACATGATCAAATCATTGCCATGATCACAGAGCCCATGGAATCTGAGGTCTAACCATTCACCCATACTTTTAAATAGGAATAGATCCATGTCAAAGAAAATGTATTTTTTAAAAAAGTAATGAAATAGATTCAATTAAATATAATGCCTATAGAATCTTATTTTATTTATTTAAACAATCTCTTTTAGAGATACTTAGTATTTGGGGTTGAATATGAAGTGTCCTCCTCAGGCTCATGTGTTTGCATACTTGGGCTTCAGCTGGTTGGTGCTATTTGGGAAGGTTGCTGAACCTTAAGAAGATGGAGTCTTGCTAGAGGAGATATGCTACCAGGGACAGCAACTGTGGTTTTATAGCCCAGTCCTATGTGCTTTCCTCTCTCTGTTTCCTAAGTGAGGAAGAAATGTGATTATCCAGCTTCTTGTTCCTGCCGCCATATCTCCCCTACTGTGATGGACTCTACCCACATGGAACTGTGAGCCAAAGTAAACCCTTTCTTCCCGAAGTCACTTTGGGTCAGTGTATTTTATCTTAGCAACAGAAGAAAAACTATATGTTTGTTTCCTTTAAATTGTCCATTTTGTTGCCTGTTGCTTTGTTTGAGGGAAAGAATGGAGATGTGGACAGCATTCTGGGTACTTACTGGGTAACATTCAGAGGACATATGTGGACAGTGTGACCTCTAGACTATGGTTAGAAAACAGGGAAGCCAATGGCTTTTTGGTATTTACATCACCTCCCCCTCCATCCTTGTTTCCCCCAAGGCAAGTACCTTTGGCTCTTTTCCTTGCACTAATGTTTCATCTATTAACGTTTTAACATCTGTATGGTCACAGAAAGAGATATTGGCTGCTCTTCTCCAAGCTTCTCACCTGGTGTTTTAACATCCTGTTTCTTCCTCCCAGCATGAGATTCCTGGGGAAAACCCCAGTTCCACAGGACCGTTGTTTTGTTAGTCTGGTGATTGAAGGAAGTGGGGAGGGGCAGGCTTCTCTTTAGAGCATCCTCCTTTCTGCCAGAACACTTACATCATCACTGTGCATATCATGGTGTTGGGCAGTGGGCTGTGAAAGTCCCTGATTGAGCACAGGCTTGAAACCCCGGGTACCCTGCAGGGACGCTAGGTGTTTTGCCATGCTCCTGGGCCCCTGACTCCTGTCAGGTAGCTACAGCCCCCCCCACAGTCTCCCCCTCCCCATAGATAGGTTTGTGGCCATCAGTCAAGTAGGAACAGCACCCCAAGCCCTCCCACATGCAGATAAGTTGTCTCCAAGCTCTCAGAACAAGCCAATGGGAAGTACCTGCTGTCAGACCCTGACCCACCCCCAAACTGTATGTAAGAATCCTATCCAGAAGGAACAGAGGTGTGTGAGAACTACTCTGTCATCGGAGAGCTTCTGTCATAAGAGTTGTATCACTACCATTTGGGAAGAAGTCTGCTCTCCCGAAAAGCTACCAGAAGCTCCCCACACTCCTCACTGGCTACTTATCCTCTCATTGGCTCAGCCCAGCTGACTCAGCACAGGGCAACTGGTGCAGCGTCTTGGAGCCACTGAGGCAATGGCAGAGACAGAGGTGGAGGCAGCAGCAGCAGCAGAGGGGGCAGAGGCAGTTCCCCCTCCCTGCTCATACTCTCTCCCCTTTGCCTGAACCCTTGCGCCCGACCGGGCCAGACATCTCCATGGAAAGCCTCCAGTACACAGGTCCACAGCTTGGGGGATCCATTAGAAAAGCGAAGGATAGCAGCTATGACACAAGAGGATCCTGTTTACTGGTGCGATTGCGCATGCCCAGTGCCCAGCACTGAATCCGGTACTTGGAAGGCTTAGCCATCCCAACTGTTCTTGTTCTGGAGAATGGCAGCAAAACACCTCAAGTTTAGCCAAGCCTGTGTTTTCTTGCAAGCCAGAGATAGTAGGATAGGAGGGAGTGAGATTCTCTCTTGCTGAGAGGAAAGTGGGGAGGGGCATAAGTGCCCCATAAGTCACCTAAGACCATCCTTCGAAGGACGTCCTGGCGCCACCCTGTGGAATATGCAAGACACAGCAGCTGGTGGGTGGCAAACTTCATGTTTAAACGTGCCCCTGTGTCAGTCACAGTAATTGGGATCATGGGTCAAGCTTTCTTACTTCCACCAAACCCCATTCACTGCTGTCACTCTAATCTCCATAGCGTCCCACCCCCTTAGTGAACTGGCTCGGTGTCACTCTCTGATGAACCCTCAATCCTACTCTGGCTCTTGGATGTTCCAGCCTAATGCTTAGCCAGCTTCAAGTTTAACTTCATGCCTCATTTCCCCACGTCAAGTGGGCTTATTAACGCTGTGCAGGTCAGATTTTCATGGCTGTGGCCAAGTGCCTGAGAGAAACTACTGAAAGGAGGAAGACTTGTCTTGGTTCATAGTTTCAGGCCCTGGCTGGCCGACTCCAGGACTATAGGCTGGTGGTAAGGCAGAACACAATGTCAGCAGGAGACTGTGCCAGAGGAGGAAGAGAGGGTGGGGGAAGGGAGGGAGGTAGGAGGGAAGAGGGAGGGAGAGAAACAGACAGATAGACAGAGACAGACAGATAAACACACAGACAAGAAGGAGCCAGGGCAAGATAAAGCCTTTAAAGACACCTCCTCAATGACACTTCTCCTAATCAGATGCCAACCTCTAATGGCTCACCAATTTCATCAATAGATAAAGTTAGTATTCTTCCGATCCAATCATCTCTCAGTAGGACCATCACTTGGGGACCAAGGCTTCAGCACAAGAAGCCATTGGGAGGACAGCTTCTTATCTAAACCACAACAAACAGTATGACTGTGAGACCTAAGCCATTGCACGAAAGGTTTATGCTGCAGACACATCGGCATAGGAGAGAATGCCCCCATCACTCCGGTTTCCACCAGCACCATGGCAATGAGTCCTCTATAGTGCTGCCACTCTTCTCACTGCTCCCCTCTCACCCACTTAGAGTGCCTTACCAGGTTCTCAGAGGCCCTTCTCAGCTTTCAGACTTAGAGGGGAAATAAACAGACTTTAAAAAAACCTCCCTCCCTAGCTCCAAAGAATTAACCCCAAAGCCTTGAGTCTCTTTCAAGTTCATATTCTTCCAGACATTTCTTTTGCTGTCTTGCTCATAGTTGCTTCTGCACCCCACATGGAAGTCAGAGTGACTGCTCCAATTGTCAGTTCAGAATTAACTTTTTGCTTTAGGAGCTGTGGTGGTTTGAATAAAAATGACTCTCCATAGGCTCATAGACTTGAATTCTTGGTCACCAGGGACTGGCACTACTAAGAGGTATGGCCTTGCAAGAGTCGATGTAGCCTTGTTGGAGGAAGTGTGTCACTGGAGGTGGGCTTTGGGATTTCAAATGCCCAAGCCAGGCTCGCTCTGTCTGTCTGTCTGTCTGTCTGTCTGTCTGTCTGTCTGCCTCTCTCTCTCTCTCTCTCTCTCTCTCTCTCTGTCTCTGTCTCTCTCTCTCTGTCTGTCGCTCTCTCTCTCACATCTACAATAAAAACTTTCCCCTAACCATACCATCTAACAATCATGTCAGCAGTTTCTTTACTGCACCCCTCTCACATAAGTCTGGTACAACCCTTGTATATGATTTTATTTTGTAATTTATTTATTTTTTTTTATTTGTGTGTACATGTATGTGCGCATTTGAGTATGTGTGTAAGTCCATAAAGAAATCAAGGGACAACCCAAGTGTCATTCCTCAGGTACTTTCTACCTCTTAAAATATCTATTTAATTATTTTATGTGTATGAGTGTTTTGTCTGCATGTGTGTAAGTGCACCATGTACATGCCTGGTGCTCAGAGGTCAGAGAAGGGTATTAGATACCCTGGAACTGGAGTTACTGATAGTTCACAGCCACCATGTGGGTGCTGAGACTAGAACGGGAACCTCTTAACCTCTGAGCTACCTCTCCGGCTCTATCTTTTTAAAGTCAGTCTCTCACTGGCCTGGACTTTGCCTGACCAAAAAGCTAGGAAAGATACTCAAATCTTCCTTCTAGTATTAGGATTACAAAAATGTGCCTTAAAAGTGTGTGCGCGTGCGCGCGCGCGTGTGTGTGTGTGTGTGTGTGTGTGTGTGTGAGAGAGAGAGAGAGAGAGAGAGAGAGAGAGAGAGAGAGAGAGAGAGAGAGAGAGAGAGAGAGAGAGAATTCTGTTCCTCAAAGTCCACTCTTTGCAAGCACTTTACCAACTGATCCCTAGTTTGGATTGCATCTTCATTGCTCATTATGGAAACTCTTGAGCCCAGACTAGTGCTTGGCCTACAGTAAACCTCAGTGAATACTGCTGGATGAAAAAGGACAGGACGGTGCAATTCAAATACCACAGAGCTCTGACATTTGACACATTTGGCTTTGGACCTATTTTCTATGTGGTTTTTGACAACTTAATTTTCTGCAGCTCAAATTCTGACTAAAACAAGGAGGAAGGAGAATGCCATCCCTAGGCTGTAGTGAGAATCCATGAGGGTGTGTTCACCACATCTACCACAGCTTCAAGGAACAACTATTACAGTAGCTATGATCCATGGGAAGGATGAAAACCTTAAAAACGGTTAACTAGCTATAGGATATCTGTACCATCCCACCCAGGTACAGACTTCACTTTTGGAAAATTGCCTTCCTTTGTCCAAGTAAGGTATCAGCTCATCATGCAGCCTTTCCTGATAAAAACCAAGCCCATATTTTAGGACTTAAGGCTAACAGATGCAGGATCCCCAGGTATCCTAACATCTTGTATAAATTAGCTAGAGGAACTAAATTTTCCATCACCTAATTGAATGTTTTAAGAATAGGGGGAAAGAATACAGAAACCTTTCAGCTTCATGCTCCCAGGGAATGACTTATTTTGTGCAATCAAAAAATACATGCACGTTCTGGGAGTCTCCTGCATCTCTGAGGCTTCCCAGAGCAGCCTCTCCTGTTCTTCTCTGCCTGGGGTCCTGGATAATTAAGTAAAGAGAAGGTCTGGGCCATCCCATTTGCCAGCATTCACAGCCACCAGAAGAATCATCTGTCTCACAATGTTTTTCTCCCTCTAGGGACCCTCATCAGCTTCACAGCTCTGGCAGGAATTCTTTTTTAAATATAAGTGATTCAAGTCTGGGGCTGGGGAGATGGCATAGTTGGTAAAGTTGCTTGTTGCATGAGCATGAGGACACGAGTTCAATCTCCAGCACGAGCCCAGCACTGGGGAAGGGGAGAGAGGATGGTCCCCAGGGCTCCACAGTCAGCCAGCTTAGTTGGAACACTGGAAAAATGAGGCATGTATCTCCAGGGGAATGACACCTGAGGCTGACTGGGAGAATCTGCATACATATTACACACACACACACACACACACACACACACACACACACACACACCCTCCACTGAAGCTCTAACAAGACTCTTGAGTCCGGAGAGTAAGAAGAGTGACATTTTAAGTCTTTGTCACTTTAAAGTGAGTGAGCAGGGAAGGGGGTAGTGACTGGGTGACCTCCTGAGAAAGTGGAGATGGTTAAACTGAGCTCTGAGGAGGTTATTGGAGAGCTCATCGGTCCACTCACCGCCAATACTGGGCAGATGGTCAGGACTCCATCAGTGTGGAGCTGCTAAAGTATGCCCACAGAGCCTGCAGACTGCCAAGTGCCAAGTTCAAATGTCATTCTGCCTGATTCTCTCCTTCCTTCACTTGCTAACATCTCAGGATGCCACACAGACTGTTTTAGTGGCCTGTGAATGCTTTTGTATGGAATATAACCTATGTAAGCTTTTAGCTCTATGTTTCCTATGCTAGGATGGCCAGAGTGTTCCCACTTGGTCGCAACCCCTACACAGGCCCAGAGTGGGTACCCTGTAAAAGCCTGGCCTCCGACTGCATTGTGAATGTCGAGAGTGTGTCCTCTTGCAAGGAGGGCATCTCGCAAGCCATTACATCTGCTGATCCTTTGAAAAACATGCCAGGGTTTTGCCAGAGTGTGCCTTGAAAGATAGCCAAAGCACAAATTAACACCCACTTTCCGGCAACGGGAACTGTTCCTGAAAAAGCCACTTGCAGAACCGGAGGCAACCTGGCATAATCTGGGAGCCAACACACGATTTATTACTTCACAAAGAACAGAATTGTGGTCCAGTGGCAAGCTAGCTGCCGGGATTTTTCCTTCCCCACCCAGCTGTATTTCAAAGGTCTGACACTCAGTTAACAGGCCTGGCCTTTGAGAAAACAGCAGGCAGCTTACAGGATGCCATAACTGAAATGCACATAAAGTCTGTGTCCTCCTCAGTCCCTCACCCTAGGGATGGGAACCCAGGGGGCCAGAGGGTTAGGTTGGGCACTTGCCCACAATCCCACAGTAATACACTGTTGCAGCCAGCCCCCAAACTAAAGTTCCAGGACCACAGAATCACTTTGTTTTAGCTCCTCCAAGGTTTCTATAGCAGTCAACCCCTCCATATGTCCAAATCAACATTTTTAAAGAACCATTTTTCATCTTAAGGAAGCAGGGAATGAAAGGCATCACCTGAGAGTTGGAGCTGAACAGTATCAAAATGGACTTCTAACCCCAAGAGATGATGTTTCTGTAGGGTACTTAATACAAACATCGAGGTGCTGCCTAAGAGTTCAGGGGACACGGATGAATCCACTCACTGCTGCAGAGTATCCAAATTCTTAAAAACCATTTAAAGGGAGATTCTGATAACATCATCAGGTACCTTAAAGATAGCACAGCCTTTAACCCAGACTTGGACTTTTAAAACTTTCCTTAAAGAAATTCTGAAAAATTGAGCAAACCAAATGTTCTCTCACAGAAAGGCATAGATAGCAGCAACATGCTAGAAAAAAACAAACAACAAAAACAAATAAAACCTCATCAAAACCTTAAGTATATAATAGCGGAGACTTTGCTTAAACAAAGTTGAATATAATTATCTATGAAGTTATACATCTAATAGCAATTTACTTATTAGTGTGTGGACATGCCCCATGATAGAAATGTTTGTTGATTGCTAATCAAAAGACACTTTATAAAACTAGTATATATGCTATGAGCCTATTCTTGTTAAAAATTAAAGTATCTTTATTTGCTGGAACTGATAAAAAGATCATTTATTATTTTTGTTCTAGGATATTATCTTTTGGTTTATATTTCTATTTTTTTGAAATAGAATGCATTGATTGCATCACGAAGCTTTTCTATGTCTATATGTAAATGTGGTACATGTGTAGTATGTGTGTGTGTGTGTTGTATATGCATTACATTGGGGTGCTGTACATGCAGAAGCTAGGGGAGGGTATCAGGTGTCTTGTCCTACCACTTTCTGCTGTATCCCCTCAAAACAGGGTCTCTCGCTGAAACTGAAGCTGGGTAGGTGACCCACGAGCTCCAGCCATCTTCCTATCTCTCTGCTCTCCACAGCACTGGGATTATATATAGATGTGCACAGCTCTGCATGCCTTTTTACCTGGGTGCTGAGGATTCCGTCTTGGGGCCTCATGTTTGCACAGCAAGCACTCTTTTCTGCTGAGACAATATCCAACATGGAGAGATGCACTACCATACCCAGTTTATGCAGAGCTAGGAATCGAACCGAGGGCTTCAGTAAGTCAGGCAAGCACTCTTCCTACTGATGCCTCCAGCCCATAGTGAGGATGTTTACAAAGGTCTTAAGAAGTGGGTCATGTCTCTTGCAGAGAGACAGTGTACAGGTCATGGGTTTATTATTGATAATCCGAGTAGATTCCTATAGAAGAGCCACTTTAATGCCTACTCTTCTGGCTTATACCTGCTCAGATGACAATGCAGATCTCTGCTCTGACATCTGTCAAACCCTCTATTCCTGGAGGTGGCCACGATAGAACTGGCATTTCTCATATCAAGTGCCATGCCGAGGACAAGAATATGGTCTTGGGGGTTATTAACATTCCTTTCCCTGATACCTGTGTCCTTTCCCCTCTCTGGCTGCTAAGCCTGGTATCTCTCACCTACTTCCTACACCACAGTGTGAGTCCCTGACTCTGATGTTAGATGGCCCATGTCCAAGCACTGGCTCCTTTGTTCATTTCCTGCTGGACTTGAGACCTTTTTGAACCTATTTATTTTGAAAATGGATAATTTATACACCACAGGACACAAGCCCCTAAGTGCATAGCTTGCTGGGTTTTGACAAACATTTACAAATGTGATATGTTTATACATTTGATTCTACAACCATAATCAAAATATAGGATATTGCTATCATCCCAGAAAAACCATCCCTATCTATTTCAAGTCTGTTCCCTAAACCAATGTGTCTTAGAGGTGCAGGCAAATTGAATCCTACAGATCAACTTTAGCATTTTGATGGCAGCAGCTTCTTCCTCCTCCTTCTCTTCTTCCTTTTCTTCTTCCTCCTCCTCCTCCTCCTCTTCCTCCTCCTTCTTCTCCTCCTCCTCCTCCATTTTCTCCTCCTCTTGCCCTCCTTCTATTTATAAGTATGTTTTTTTGTGTATGTGTATGTGTAGGTGTAGGTGTACGTGTGTGTACCATGTGTATGGGTGCCCTAGGAAACCAGAAGAGGACATAGAACCCTTGGAGCTTGAGGAACAAGTGGCTGTGAGCACCTGACATGACATGAGTACTGGGAACAAAACAGAAGGCCCTCAACTGCTGATCCATCTGCCTAGTCCTACACTGCCCTCTTTTAATCAACATGATGGTTTTGAGATGCATTATCCACACTGTTGTATCTGCTAAGAGTATCTTTCCTACTAATCAGTCACAACTCATTTACTCATCCACCTACTGAATGATGTCTGGGTTCTTTCCATTTTTGAGTTAAGAATACATCTGGTATTAATAGCTGTGTCCACATTCCCCCTCTTCTCCTCTCTTTATCAATGTGTGTGCACAGGCACGGTTTGATTTCTTTTCAGTAAATATATAGAATGGAAATTGCCAGGGCCTTTCTCCAATGGGTTGTGCAATTTCACGTGCCCGCTAGCAATGCATGCTCTTTAGCCTCCCATCCCTTTCAACACTTAATATCTCAAGGGATGTCATCTTATGGCATTACCAGCATTCCAGATGGTTTAGGAATGTTGAACATCTTCATACAATAATTGGCCATTCATATCTCTTTCAATGCTGCACATTGATTTGAGCCTTTTGCCCCTTAAAAATTTAAGTCTTAAATGTTAGTCTTATGATTCAGATTTTTGAGTTCTTTATATATTTTGCATATAAGTCCTTCATCATTTAAAATGGTTCTAAGGATACTTTCTCACCATCCTTAAAGTTGGGACACCTGAGATGATGCTATGACATTTATGAAACTTTATCCTGCTATTTATAAGCACAACAACACTGAGGCTGGGAACAACACAAGAATGAAATAACCTCTGTGTGCAAGACAATGGGTGCCAACAGCTCTTCCCATCTTGGGAGGCCAAGATGGCATCTTCAACTATGCAACTGTTGCAATTCTTCTGCCCCACACGACTTCTCCATCAGTTCCTGTTGCTGTGGTAAAATACTCTGACCAAAAGTAACTAAGAGATCCAAGCTAGGTCTCTTGCTTGTGAAGTAGGTGCTTTAGCCTCTGAGCCATCACCCTCTCCTGGAAATGCAGTATTTAAACAGTGCCAGAATAAGCAGTAATACTTCAGAAAATTAAGGGTGGAAGGAAACATTTCCAATACACCTGCTTCTTCTAACTCTTAGGGAAACCCTAGTTCATATAACCACCATGTCTAGGGTGGATATTTCTTCAAGTATTACATTTAAAGTGAGTACATGAGCAGAGAAAACAGGGAGACACATAGCACGGGTAGTCTCAGCCACAGTGTCCTGTAGTATAGCACTGGGCATCTTGACGGTTTGACTAACTTCAGATAGACTATATGAAACAAAGCCTAGGCCTGTCTTGTTCATTGCTGTGATTCTCAAGTTGAGCTCAACACAGCCTTGTTACTTAACAGTTGATAGAGAAATAGGTGCATGAACCCCTAAATGTGAGATGCTAGAGTGGTACTGCCCTTCAAGCAGAACACTGCTGCGGGTCACACGACATTCTATAGCACTCCAACTTCCTTTTTCTGCTCATGCCTGTGCTAGCATTTTGATTCTTGTTTTTCATATTCATATTCATTTACTACAATCTGAAAGTAAACCTAGGTACCTTATGCCTGTTTGAGAAAGGACATCAAGGGTGATTCCTTTTGTGGAATGAACTCTTAAAAATCCACTAGGACTTCTATGATGTGCTTTTCAGGTTATTTCCTAGAACTAGCTCATATGGGCTAAGTCCTACATTCAAAAACTCAAAACCTCAAACCTTATAAGTGCTGTCAGCATGATGCTACAAGTGGAAAATTCCATACCAATAGACACGGACGGGGAACAGAGTTCCAGGACTAACGTGCCTGCCCAGCACACGTGATCCTCTGCACTAGTGCATGGTAATGCCTATGATCCTAGACCTCAGGAGGTGGAGGCAGGAGGATCATAAGTACAAAGTCATCCACAGCTACATAGTGCATAGTGAGTTCGAGACCAGTCTGGGGCATAGGAGACCTTGTCTCAAAAACTAACTCTGCTTTAGGCACAAACTACTAAAAATACTGCATGAATTACCTTCAGGCTAGTTATATAAAAGGTAATTTTCAAACTACAGTGCATACTCTATGGAAAACAGTCTGGCAGTCATAGAATGGCAGGAATATACTTACCACATGAGCCTTTGTGAATGGGACTAGAACCCTTAATTAAAGAGATCAATGGGGTCTGTTTGTCCCCATCACCATGCAGGATGCAGCCAGAAGGTGCCACCTGCACAGTAGAGCCCTCACCCTCACCAGACACTGAGTCTGGTAGCACTTGATCTTAAACTCCTGGCCTCCAGAATTGTGAGCCATGAGTATCTGCTGTTTATAAATGATTTAGTCTCATAAAGTTGGGTCATTGTAATCCAATGTACTAATACAACAGTCAAAAGTTAAATCAACACAAATGACATTGGTGAGTAGACAGACAACTACAACATGTGGAACTGTATTTTGTCATATAAAGGAATGAAATACTGGCACATGATATAATATAGATGAGCTCAGAGAATACTTTCCTAAGTGTAAAAAGCCAGTCACAAAGACCATACAGTGCTGGATGGTTCCATTGAGTAGGCCAATCTAGAGATAGGCAAAGGTTAGCGATTGTTTTCTTTTTCTTTCTTCCTTCATTTATGTGATAAAATATCCTGACAAAAACCAAATCAGTTGAGGAAGGGACTTAATCAACTTATAAGTTCAGGTTACAGTCCACTGAGCAGAGAAGTCACAGTGGCAGAAAGCCAAGGCAGCTAGCCATATCATAGCCACTCAAGAGCAGAGATAAAACAAATGCATACGAGCCTGCGTGCTTACTTTCTCTCACACAGTTTGGGGTCTCCTGCCCAGAGAACTGTGCCACCCACAATGGTCTGTGTCTCCCTCCAATCCATTAATAGTCGAGATAATGTCCTGTGGGCATCCCTATAGGCCAACCTGATCTAAACAATTCCTTAACTAAGGTTCTCTTCCTGAGTGAATCTTTTGGGTTGCATCAAGTTGACATTTAAAAAATGAGCCAATGAGGTGATAGTCTAGTGCTGGGGGGGGGGGGGTTGGTGGGAAATGAGGAGTGATTCCAAATGAGTATAGGGTGCTGTAAATTCTATAAAAGTAATGGCTATGAAAACTTATACACACATACACAGACAGACAGACAGACAGACAGACAGACAGACAGAGAACACCAGAGCCAGAGTCAGAGAGTCAGCAATAGTGGACTACGGTAAATGCGAAGGCTAAGTTAAGCCACAAATGGAAGACCAGGTAGCAGTTGCTACTCCAAGGTAAGGAGGGACTAACACATGAGCCACCATTAGTTTTGAGGTCCTTTTATAGATGTTTAAGCTAACTCTTAAGAAAATACCAGCATGGTCTAATACAGAAGTTGCCACCCTGGGATGGCTAGTTTTAAATTATCAACTTGCCACAACCTCGACTCACTTGAGAATGGTGTGGATCAGGTTAGCCTGGAGCATGTCTGTGGATAATTGTGCTGGTTGTCAATCCATGTAGGGAGAGCCCTACATTATGGGCTGCACCATTCTCTCTGGGAGAGGTTCCTGAAACAAAGAGAGGGAGCCAACAGCAGCATCCATGCATGCACATCTTTCTGCTCTCAGCGGGAGAGTGATGTGACCCGATGCTTGAGTTCCTGCCTCAGCTTCCTTAAAATACCATAAGTCAGACAACTACTTAGCACTGTAAGTCTTGGTTGCTTCTGGTCGGGGCATCTTATCACAGCCATGGAAATGACGCTGGAACATACCCACACATGGCTATTTACATTTAAGTTCTTAAATATGAAAATGATTCAGAACTCAGTTCCTATTCTAACACTCGGTGGCCATGAGTGATTCGGCACACAACAAAGACCGCCAGCCTGGCAGAAGGTTCTGATCAAACAGGGCTGCTCTAGCTGCCTCTTGTGATGACCTTTTGCCCTCTACCCTGGGAAGTAATGGTGCTTTCTCCAGCATGTGATAGCTAATGTTGTATGTTTGCACCACACAAAGAAGCAGGTCCCTGTGAAGCATGGAGGCCCAATAGGGCCTTCTCTGCATGGGTGTTGCTTGACACATATGCTGTTGCCCTGTCTTGTGGCAGTACTGAATGATTTCATTCATTTCTTTAAAAGAAACACAGGGAAAAAGGCAGCAAAGAATCCTGGTCTTGTTTTTACAATGCTGGTGGAATAATAAACAACTGTTTAATGTTCTGAGTAGAAAGCCTGAGCCCCCAGGAGAACAGGAGGGAAGAGAGATCAATATTTACCAGCAGCCCTTATCCCACATTAAATATTAGCTTAAACTTAAAACCCAGGCTTCGGGTGCCACCTTCCCTTCAGCTCACATTGCAGCTGTAGAGAAGCAATCACTTCAGAAGCAGTGGGAACAGTTTGAACTACGGCCATTCTAGATATTTTACTGTCGTCTGTGATTGTTTCTGTAAATACAGGGATCTCAGAGAAATACTGCGCCCCTGAAGTGGTTCAATCTCTGTGACCTGTAAACCTCAGGGGAGCTGTGGGCACAGCTGACGTGCTGAAGGAGAAGCAACGTAAAAAGTGATTTGTGGGCTGAGGGGAAGGCTGGAAGGCTCAGTGACTCAATACTCCTGCAAATGTGAGGGACTGAGTTTAATTCCTAGCACTGGGAGAGAGCCAGATACGGTAGCACCCGCCTGTAATCCTAAGGCGAAACAGGGGGCAGAGTCAAGAGACTATCCACAAGTTTACGGGCTGGGAAACCTGACAAGCACTGTCTCAGGATTTTCCCTGTCCAATTACATTAGTGCAGAGGAGGCCTGCGATTGGACAGGGAAAAGGGAGGCAGTGTGAAGAGTTGGAGAGACAGAGAGCCTCTCAGAGGAGAGAGAAGGGAGAATGAAGGCAGACGTGAACCAGCGTGGCTTGAACCAGCCACAGGGAGTTATGATATCATAAGGTTAGAATAATTGGGATAAAGCTTTTGTAATTATCAATTGGCTCTAAAATTATTGTATTGGCATCTTGTAAATTGTGATTTTATTGATACATAAATCTGATTGGTTAATTATAAGGTTCAAGTGTTTAGCTTTACTTGGTGACTGGAATGTGTGGAGAGGGAAGTAGAGCCACCAGGGACAAGAGAGCCAGATGCTGGGGGAGGGGGCTGCCTGGAGAAAGTTGTCGGTGGCTGGAGTGTGGGAGTTGGTGGTTTGAGAGATGCAGGAGTGTGGAGTGGGGTTTTGTTGTTGGTGTTTTTTTTTTTTTTTTTTTTTTTTTGGTTTTTCAAGACAGGGATTTTCTGTATAGCCCTGGCTATCTTGGAACTCACTCGGTAGGCCCAGGTTGGCCTTGAACTCAGAAATCTGCCTGCCTCTGCCTCGCAAGTGCTGGGATTAAAGACGTGCTACTCCTGTCCGGCTGGCGGGTTCATTTTTAATATTTACCACAACAGACACACACAGCACCAAGATCAGGCTGCAAGCAAGATGGAAGACAAGGACCCACTCTTGAGGCTGTCCTCTGACCTTTACACATGCATCAGAGCAGGCGAGGGTTCACATGGGCACACAAGCATACACACATGTACATACAAAGAATACAAGTAATTCGCTGGCATGATCGAGAAAACCATGAGCTAAACTGGAGGTCTGGCTCTATTTCACAGCTTTTTGTGAACCCTCAAAATGAGGAACATTAGCTGCTGGCTGCTAGGCCTCTACTGACAGTATCAGAAATCCACTGAACTGGAACCTTCATACCAAAGAGGAACGCATGAAGAAGGGTAGAGAACTGGCCCTTTATTCATCCCTGGTGCCAATGACAAAACTTCACCGTCATTCTTGTAAGTTTGGACTGGCCAGATGGTACAACAGGTCAAGTTGCTTGCTGCCAGGCCTGATGACCTGAGTTACCTCAGGAATGGGTCCCTTCTACATAGTAGGAGAGAACTGATTTCCATTTAAGTTGTCTTCTGACTTTTACATGTACACAATAACATGGATGCACCCACAAACACACACTCAGAAAAAAAATATATATATAGATATAGATAGATAGATAGATAGATAGATAGATAGATAGATAGATAGATAGATAGACAGACAGATAGATAGATATGATGATAGGCAGGCAGGTAAGCAGGTAGGCAGGTAGACAGGCAGGCAGGCAGGCAGGCAGGCAGACAGACAGACAGACAGACGTATAAAATAATTCTAAAACCTCCAAACTAAAAAAAAATTATTTTAAAAAATCTAGTCTTTACCGCTAAAGGCTCAGAGGTTTTCTGTGGGGACTCTGGAATCAAACAAGATGTCATTCTAGAACCCTGAGAAAGTGCCAATCAGCAAACTGCACATTGAAATATTTGCAGATGTCACCCTGTCCAGGGCCTTCCATAAAGATCCTTAACAAACACTGAATGAATATACCTCCACCCCCAATGCCAGCTCTGTGAATGTGTGCATTAAATCCCAGTCCTTAACAATGGTCCAGTGGTGAGGGGCCTGGCTTTAAGTCCCAGTGGGCAGGCGGCCCAGGTGCTCTGGCATCTCAACATCTTTGTTGAACTTCATTGCAATCACACAGAACCTGACAAGAAACAGTCATGAGACAGAGCACTCTGGAGGCTGAGCAGCGATTTAATCAAAGTAGCTTAAATGATGCATGGTTGAAAGGCTCAAAGAATCAATGTTGAAGACAAAGCAGAAAGCCAAGGCCAAATGGGGGGCAAGGGTTGAGGTTTGGGGGATCTGGTTTCCCCACAGAGACCACTGATGAATTTGAACCACACAAATGCTCAAACATTTGTAATGAAACTTTTGTAAAGACAGGGTCTCTTGTAGGCCAGGCTGACCTTGAATTTGCTGTGAAGCTCAGGATAACCTTGGACTTCTGATCTATCTGCTTCTCCCTCCCAAGTGCTGGGATTACTGGCATGTGTCACCATTCTGGATTTATGTGGTACTGTAGTATGGAACCCAGGGCTTTAGGCACGACAGGAATGCAATCTACTAACTGAGCAACATTCTTAGCCTATTAAAGTATGTTTAAATTGTCTTCTCTGGGGGAAAACATCTTTTATGGTGTTCAACTCAGTGAGAATATTCAGGTTTAAAAACTCCTCATCCTGTTACCTTCATTGCCAACTCTCACCTTGATGTGGATGGAGAACTGCCACATCTCCTTTAGTGTGTAAAAAAGAAAGCTCAGAGGAGATGTCCCCAGTCCCTACCTTCACTCTATTCCAAATGCACATGAAGAACATACTTATGGTCAATTGTGTGACTAGGCCACAGACAGCACAGCCCTTCCCTGCTCCCAGTGACCCCTGTTCTTCATTCCATTTGACTCCTTCCAAATCAGGGTCCAGAATGTATCCATCTTTATCCTTGGTCAAACCTCTCCCTCAGATCACTTAAACACATGCCCACCATCATCCACTGTGCAAGGGCCTAGAATGTGCAAGACTTGTTAAATTCAAACAAGAACATGTTTTCTGCCCTCTGACAGCACCTGAGCAGCTGTCCTTCTGTGGAGGCTCCTCTGCCTCTGGCTCTGGGTCCTGGACAGTGAGGACTGAGGTTTAAAGGAGACCTGGATCCAAAAGAGAGAAAAGAGTGGGCTGCAAGCAAACCTGTCTCCTTTTCAGTTCAGTTTCATGCTGTTCTAGATCTGGGGAGTGTGTTTCTGGGTCTCCAGTCCATCCCCCCCCCTTAGTCATGTTCTCAGCATGGGCACCCTGACCATACAATCTAAAACAGATCCTTCAGTTTCTTTTTATTGTAAATGCACTTGTATGTACCTGTGTGTGCATGCATGTGTGTGTTCCCATGTGTTGTATAGGTGTGGTATATGTGCAAGTATGTATGCATGTGTGCTTGCACAGATGCACACATTTGGAGGGTGAAGTGGCTATTCCTGGTTATCAACTTGACTAAATCTGGAGTGAACTAATCAAGAATTGGAAGGCTCACCTATAATCCTAATCTGGAGACTCAGAGATACAAGTTTCTGACCTGAATCTTGGCATGGAGATCTTGAAACATAGTGACTATGAATTCCAGAAGATTAATATAAGGAGATATCTGGGTTCAAGGTCATCTGGGATTAAAGGCACAGTGGCACACGCCTTTAATCTGGGCCACACCCTCTGCTGGAGACCTATATAAGGACATTGGAAGAAGGAAGATTCACTCTGGCTTTTCCTGGCCTGCCTTGTGGTTCTGAGCAACTGCTAGATCCTTGGACTTCCATCCACAAGTACTGCTGACTATTGTTGGGGAGTTGGACTACAAGCTGTAAGTCATCGACAAATTCCCTAACTATATAGAGACTACCCATACGTTCTGTGACTCTAGAGAACCCTGACTAATACAGAGGGCAAAGGAAGACCTTGGGCATGTATGCGCCATGGCACGTGCGTTTTTGGAGGACAACTTTTCAGTTCTCTCTTTCTTATTCTGAGGTAGGTCTGTCTTGATTTCTGCTGCTGTACTGGGTACTGACCCTGATAGCTTCAGCAAATTCTCCTGTGTCCACCTCCCACCTCCCTGTCAGAGTGCTGAAATTACAGACACACACCACAGTATCTAGTTTTCCTTTAAATGAGTTCTAGGGGTTGAACTCAGGCAGTCGGGCTTGCCTAGCTTTTACTCACTGAGCCGCCTGTCTGTCCAGCTCCTTAGAGATCCTGCTGAGCTCATCAATATTTGATGTTGTATACTTGCCTACTGTTACCCTTAGTAAGGGCAGTGACTTCAGCCTCACCCACTGCTGTATCTTCCATGCCTAGTACAGTGAATATCCTTTTAATAGGTGCTCAGTAAGGCCTTTGGGATGGATGAGAGGATCCACAGGCAACTCTCATTCACTGGGAGAAATGGTTGCCAATCCCACGTCCTAATTATGACTACCAGCCGCTGAATGCTTTCTAGATGTTAGACCCTATGCAGAGTCCCTTTAACAAGTGGCTCTCTGGGTGTTCCAGCAAAGTGATTTTTATATCAATGGGCAATGCTCTGTTTTTAATTAATATACAACCTCTTACCCTAGCACAACAGCGTCACATGTCCCTAGGGCTGTTTATTACCCCGCCTTCACCCTAGTCCAGAGAGCTTATACTTTCTGCCAATGTGTATTAGAGTGATTCCTACTATATTAGTTTCACTTTTAAGAATATTACTGGAGAAAAAAATATTTTTAAAGCCAATAAAACACCACAATAACCAGATTTAGATGTTTTCACTGAATCTGAATGAGCCAGTTGGGTGGCTTGGTAGATGAGTCCTCCAAATAAGTCACAGATGGTAAATGTTTCCCAGGGAAGCAGCCTCAGCCCTGACACCTCGCTAAGGTCAATGATTTTCCTTATTGAAGAGCCCATCTCAAGGGCTCAGTTCATTTCACACTGAGTGTTTACTGACTGTGACTGCTCTAACATGGAAAAGCAACTGATAAAACTTGTAGGCTTTGGGGTCCTAAAGGCCCAGGTTTGGTTCTAGTCCTGGTATGCACTGCATAAAGTCAAGGGGGTGCTTTATCTCTTGAAATCTTGAAGGACTTGCTGCCCAGATGTCCCTGTATAAGCACTAATTACTTGGTCCAGGGGTTGATTCTATCCCACATACCAGCTGGGCAAACTTGGTGAGGCTTCACAGATACTGACAGATCTGAGATGGCCGGACAAGGAGACAAAGGACTTATCTCCATGTGCCTCAGTAGGCAGCATGGGCATCCACACTTGCTCTCATCATTTTTGTCCCAACTTCCTCTTGTGGTGTGTGTATGTGTGTGTAAGCATGTACGTGCATGTGTGTGTGTGTGTGTGTGTGTGTATACATGTTCATATGGAGGTCAACACTGGTTGTATTCCTCAATCACCTTCCACCTTTAATATTTGAGGCAGAATCTGATACTGAACCTGGAGATCAGGGGTCTGCTAGACCACTGGTCAGCAAGGCCAAGGGATCCTACTGTCTTAACTTCCCCAGTGCTGGTATGGTAAGAACCTGCTACCATATCCAGCTTTTTAAAGTTGGTCCTGGAGATCAGACTCAGACTCTCATGTTGATAGAGCAAGCACTTTACAGACAGAGCCATCTTTCCAGCCTTTGGACATCATTATGCTATGTTGTCATCCTCAACGTTTACACGTGAGAAACACACAATCAACTTATGATTTTTTCATAGTGTTATAAGGTGGTGATTTGTGTTGGGTGGCATTCATAGCTATCTTAGGACACATGTGGTCCACAGATTCTGGGTTGGACACTCCTGGCACAGGCTGCCTGTGCAGCATTCTGGCCCTGCAGCAGTAGAACACAACTTGGAGATGTGAGGCTTTTATAGCAACCAGTAAACAAGACTTGGGACAAGAAAGTCAAGCAGGAGTTAAGAGTTACTGTTGTGTTGTCATGAGGGCTGCAGTTCAGATCTCGGCATTCACACAACAAGCCAGGGAGCCCTGTGCACACCCACAACCCCAGCTCAGAGGTGGAGACAAAGATGGGAGGGTTACCCAGTTCACTTGCTTCCGGCCTAGCTGAGAAAATGTGAGCCTTGGGTTCAGAGAGAGACCCTGCCTCAAAGGAATAAGTAGAGAATGACAGAGTCCGGGACTCAACACTAATTTTCTGGAGTCTATGCCCTCAAGCACTTGTCTATATACTCACAGACACAGACACAAATAAGTAGTGAATCTCAAAATGTAAGCCTGTTCTTCACCCTAGAAGATGCCTTACTCTGAACATAATCTTGGAGAGTAGCTCAGGTAAGAAGCAGCTATGGCTCATAATCTTGGCATACCAGGAAGACACGGGCATGAGCCACCATGGGGAACTATCTCCCAACACTGAAACGATGTGATGATATCATGTTCTAAAGATGCGATCTCTCATTCTCGTGAAGGCTGACCTCTACAGAAGAGCTCCTCATCACCTCCTGTATCACTCCTCAAAGATCTTTAAATGTTTCTTCTAGAAGCCTATCTCCAAAAGAGTTTAAAGTTTTAGGAAGTTATTAAACGTGATACAGGCAGGGTTGTGGTGTGTGTTGGCGAGATGGCTCAACATTCCAGACTGTGTACTGCTCTTGAAAATGACCCATGCTGAGCACTTCCCAACTGCCTGGAACTGCAGCTCCAGGGGATCGATCTGGCTTCCTCTTCTCCTACATACATATAATTTAAAAAAAAATAAAGCTTTACAATTGCATAGGGAGGCTGAGAGATGGCTTGCTAGTTGAGAGAAGTGGTTGCTCTTCCAGGAGACCCGGGTTTGATTCCCAGCACTCACACAGTGGCTCACAACCATCTGTAACTCCAGTTCAGGCGATCTGACACCCGTTGCTGCCCTCCATGGGCACCAGGCATGCATGTGGTAAATAGGCATTCTTGTAGGAAAAACAAATATAACTATATACATATTTTTTTCATTTAAAAATTGTATTGGGGCTGAGGAGATGGCTCAGTGGTGAAGCGCTTGCCAGGGCAGAAATGAGGAAGAGTTTAGATTCCTAGCACCTGTGTAAATACTGAGTGGACATGGCAACCTAGTTGTAATACCAGTGTTAAGAAGGTGGAGATGGAGGATCTCCAGAGCACAGCTAATACATGCAACATGCCCACATACATGCAAAAATCTGTATATATAGGTCATATTCCACACACACTTACACAGTCATGCAAAAGTTTGCTCAAAGTGACATCTTTTATCAGTTTGACTGAGAAATGTCCCCTATAGGTTCATGTATAGGTCCCCAGTTGGTGCTGTTTGGGAAGGTTATAGATCCTTTAGGAGGTAGAACTTGCTAGAGGAAGTAAGTCATTGGGGGTGGGTGGGCTTTGAAGCTTTATAGCCTTACCTCACCTACCCCCACCCCACCCCCGCTTCCTGACTTCCAGGCCAGCCTCACACTCCTGCTGCCTCGATGGACTATGTTAGCCAAAATAGATCCTTCTCCTCTAACCTGCTTTTTGCCAGTGTTTTGTTGCAGTGAGAGAAAAGTAACTGATCCAGACACAGTTTTGAGTTTTGTTCATAGACTGATTCATTCACGAAAATACAAACTGCAGGATCTTGAACTGTATTAACAACATTTACAAACCCATTACATGCATTATGTGTGTGTGTGTGTGCATGTGTGTTTTATAGATTTGACACTGATGATTTATCATCCATCCTTCTACTCAGAAGAGCGAAGGAAAAGCTCTGGTTCAGCCCCTCTGCTTCATCAGCAAGGTGCAGCCAGCAAACTTTTAAATGACCTGCTTTAGGTTCCCAGCAGCCCCATTCACAGAGCTCTGTGAACCTAACCTCCTTCCCCAGAGATGTGGCTTGTCCCTGTCCTCTAGGGATTTGGGAGAGGCAGTAGGGCAGAGCTAGGAAGGAAGGGTCTGGCCAAAGTCATTGTGACTATCTGCACCTGGGGAAAGCTTCTTGGCCTATGACTGCTGGCAGCTGGCGGAAGCTTCCTGCTGCCCTGAAAGTGAGGGGGAGCCGCATTCCCTCAGGTCTGAAGAGCTGATGGTAAGCCGGCATGGTTAACAGGTGGCGGCTGACAGATATGGTTTCATCCAGAGCAAAATCAGCTGGAGACTGGTCAGCAGGGCCGGAGGTGGGCTCTGGTGGAGACACCGAGAGCCTAGCTGCGGCCTCTGCTACCTGACTTATGTATCCGTTCCCCACTCCCTGGATCATGAAATCCTCTTTCTTCCTTGTGAGCAGGGCTCAAACTCACAAGAAACACTTTGCATCATACACTGGCCTCCCTCTTCTCTCTCCACTCCTATCGTTCCCGGTAACCCTACTGAGTCATTGTGACACAACAAACTTGTTATTTAAGATTAAGGTTTTGGTAGCAATGCCCTGGCTGCTCCTCACTTGCAGAGGTGTCAGAGGACGGTGGTGCCACACATCCTTATATCCAACTGGGTAATGATTCAGTTGGTTACAGTCCGTACTCTGGAGCCTCATGGAGTTAGGCCCTAAAAGTGTGATTCTGGTCCTGTTTCCATGGGAACCACATCTGCACAGACCAAACTCAAGGATCCAAGCTAACTCGGAGCCAGGTCTGAAGGGCATGGGGGTCCGAAGATTTAATCTTTGCCTTTGTGGAACTTGAGGTGCACAGGGAAGCAAAGGAAGCTCAAGATGAGAATAAATGAAGCCGCTGCTAAGAATAGCGGTTAGTGGTGAGTTACAACAGCTCGCTGCTTTTCTTTTACAGTTAGGGAAGATGGAGAAGATAGTGTCTCTGGCCCAGACTGTCTGCTTTGTGGTTGGCAGGGAACTATGTGGCTAAGTGCAAGTCTTTAGGCACATTCCCAGAAAAGCCGTGTATTCTAAAAGCAGTGGTCTGAGATAGTGCCTGTAAGGGAAAACAGAAAGGGCAGAAGTCTGAAGTCAGCCTCGGGGGTTGTTAAAACATGAAGAAAGAGAAGGTTGTCTATTGGCCTATGGCTACCAGGAAAACTGAGGATATGGAATTCTGGTCTGCTGAGGCAGCCATAAAAAAATTCCAGATGGGAAGCCCAGCCGGCTGCAGACCTGGAACTCCAGCAAGTTAGAGGGAGCCCAAGGCCTCTTTCCCCCTTGACTTTGATTAAAGCAGATATCAAAAAGTTCCTGTGTACTTAGCCTCCTCTGAGTTTCTCTCTCCCTCTCTCCCCACTGTGTGTGTGCTCACATGTGTTTCTGTCGAAGAGAATAATTCAATGCTCACTACTCTATCTCTCATCGTTTATGAAATAAATTATAGATATAAACAATAGATATAGGTATAGGTATATAGATACAGATAAATATAGACATACCCTTTCCCCATTGTTTATTAACTGGCATCATAATATGAGATGGAACAGCACAGGCTGCACTGTCTAGAAGGGGCTGGCAGGAGGCCCTGTCATAGAAGAAGCATGTGATGGGAGGAACAAGCAATCATCTTTCACTGCAACAGAGATGCTATTTCAGAATACATGGTAACCACCTGGACTGCAGAGGGGAAACTGAGAACTCTAAATAAGAACTTGTCTGCAGGGCTGAGGGTGTAGTTCAGGAGAGACAGTGCTTATCAAGCATTCACAAAGCCCTGAGTTCAATTCTCAGCACCACGCAGACCAGGTAGCTCACATTCATAACCTCAGCACTTGGAAGATGCAAGCAGGAAAATCAGACGTTCAAGACCATCCCTAACTATATCAGGTGTTCCAGTTTAGTCTGAGGTACATGAGACCCTGTCTCAGAAAGCAAGCATGCAACAACAATTAAATTTGATACCAGAGATATGGTTCCCAAGACATGAATCCTCAGAGCTGCAAATGGGAGTTAAGTAAGAAATAGATTTAAAGTAATTGCACCATGACTTCTTGTGGGCAGAAAACAACCCTTGACACCATGCCTGAACAGACAAGGTCACAGCACCTTCTCCTAGAGGAAAGAAAACATTATGACTCTGTGGGCACAGGCCATACTCAGCAAACACTTTTCTTGCACTTCCTCCCTCAGATTAACCAAGCAAAACACCATTTTGCTGACCTGGTATTTGTAAAAGATTTCTCGAACTTTTTTTGAATACTTTTGCTGTTTGTTTCTCAAAACCAAACAAACATCTGGACCTCCTGATTATACAAAGAAAACAGGCCTGAGTGCTAGCCCTCTGGATCGTCCTTCAGCCTCCTCCTCCTCCAGCCCGAGCTAATGGCTATTAATCACCTACAGCTGCCAAAAGGCTGTTTATGCTTTCTAAATTATAGCACTTTCCTTCAGCATGATCAGATAACTGTATTATTTGGCATTTCATTAAAAATCACTTTACCTATTGGAAATGTAGTTTTCCATCCCTGTTTCTATTCCTATGCAAACTTGAACCACTTAAATTTCCTCTACTTTTGCAAAATTTTAAAGTTGGAAACTCTCTCCCTCTTTTTTTTTTTTATTTTTAAACTTCAGCTCTTGACCATGGCTTTTCCATTTTGACATTTGCTATTTTAGTCACTAACTTTGGCCCTGTTTGATTTGGCGGCCTGCTTTTGGCCACCATCTTGTTCCTTTTCTCTATCTAATTTAGCATTTCAGCTTGTTTTCTTTCCTTCCCCCAAGCCCTCAGAGACCCTCCTTCTAAAACCTTTCTTACTTTCTTGGTAAGAAAGTCAAACATAATCCTTACAGGCATAGAGTCTCAGTGAGATCCAGAAAGACATCCCTGAGCATCCCTTTACTGCCTCTGAAACCCTTGAAGATAGTGCTGGGTAGACAAGACTGTAGCTAAAACAAATCAATGTCATCATCCTCAGCAGCATTGTGTGTGTACCATGCACCCTCTAAAACCATGATGAAGGAATTTTACCTCTCTGGTTCTCTCCCCTTAAAGCTATCATTCCAGTATGACTTCTGGAAAACACCTGAAAAGTTCAAGTATGATTTCTGGAAAACATCTTGATGGACTGTCTACAACACACCTGCCCACATTCTTCAAAAAACATCATGACCATAAAAGAAGAGTCTAAAAACTGCTACAGACCTGAGCGGACTATGGAGACACAATGATTCAGGAAAGTTGATCCTGGGACGACAAACAAACCTGAGAGACTGAGAAATCCAGAGGAAGTCTAGAGTACAGTTAACAGAAAAGTACCGAGGGTGGCTTTGGTCTTGAGAGACATACCATGGTAGCCTAAGGAGTTTAACATGTTGGCACCAGTACCAGTTGAGCTATCCCAAAATAAAATACCTATCCAGAAGAGGTAATCTGAGCATTATAAGGAGATCCTCAACTACTTGAATGTGTGGCATTAGCCACAGGTTCTATTCTCTACCGTTCCTCTTCTGTTCCTCCTGTGAGCATTCACATAAGCTGTTGATGAGATGAACGCATGGGCTTTGTTTTCATTTGTCTGCAATTTCTTAAGATCTCCTGTCTTAGTCCAGACTCTTAACTTTCATAATTGGTCTAAGGGGATGACTTAATTGTTAAAGTGCTTTCTTTGTCAATATGAGGGTCTGAGGTCAGTTCCCAGGATGCATGTGAAAAAGCCAGGAATGGTGGGTGGTCTGTGCTTGTAACCTAGCACTGCCGAGGCAGGGATGGGGGTGGTGGTGGATCCCGGGCTTGCTGGCCAATGAACTTCAAGCAAACGTCAGACTAATGAGAGACCTTGCCTCAAAGGAGATGGTTGGCTCCCTAAGAATGTGAACCAAAGTTGTTCTCCAGCCTCCATGCATGTGCATATGTATGAATACACATACATGTACACTTTGTGCCATGTATGAACACACATGTACACTTGCATAAACACATGTGTGTCTGTACATGAACACACACATCTGCATGAATACACATATACACACATGCAAAAAAGTTCCATGGTGCTTCTTAAAATCAACAATGGTGACTATCTTCACCACTAATGGTCTCATGGTCTTTAACCTGCACACACAAGTGTATACATTTCCTCATGTATTCATGCACAGACTTGGAATCTACCACAGGCTAGGTCCTGAGCTACACCCTTGATCTGATCTGCTTCTTGGAGTGCAAGCCCTCACACCATCATGATAAAGGATACAGAGCTTTGTGGTGCTTGCTTATAACAAGCCAAGGGCTTTCTCAGGCCACTGCTGAACTGGCATGAGCACTGGTCGGATCCACTCTTCATAGATAACACAGCATAGAACCCCGTCCTTGTGCTGTGCTTGGGGTATGGCTTTCCTCCCTTGAGAGCCACAGGAAGGGAGGCTCTGTGAGCAATGTGTTTGCCTCAGTTAATGTCGAATCAAATGCAGAAGTTGAGGCCAACATGTCTAGCTTTCTTTAAGGAGGTGGTACCCTTGTGTGGGGGTGTAACGCAGTGTTCAGGAGCAGAGCACTTGCCTATCAAGGCCTGGGTTCAATCTCCAGCATGAAAAAAGAGGTGAAACTGAGTCCTCTTCCTTACTAAAGATGCCCTAGGGCAGCCCCCAGCACACAGCACAGAAGCTCTTGAACAGGGTCCTAAGAAGGCTCGTGGAGTCCTGCTAGCTTCCTGCACATTGCAGACATGGAGGGTGTCTTGGTTTATTTTCAGCTGTGGACTAGATGGGCTCTCAAAGGGCAGGCTGAGAATCCCAAAGTAGAATGGTTCCCTACAAAATCCAGGTCACAAGGCCTTGGTGATGGGGTCCAGGGATGATGGGAAAGTATGCTGTACACTTGAGTTGAGGAGAAAACAGTAGGCTTCATGTTCAACTTTAGCACAACTATCTGCAAAGAGAGGGATCCACTCACATTTATTTAAAGTAATCCTTCCTCTGAACCACTTCAGTGGTTCCCAAACTGTCTTGGTTTATGGCACTCTAATCCATTTGCAAGTTAGCTCTGAACTGTGTATGTTTAACTCAGTCATGAACTTCACATACACATAAGCACAATACATATATATGTATATACATACACAGATATCTAAAACAGAATATGTATTATACTGTGTTCTATATAAGCTCACATACCATATAGGAGTTCATTTGACTCACTATGATTTAAGTAGACAGAGGACCCTCATGCACACAGGGAGCAAGATACAACATATTCAGTTTTCGGACCAAGGACTCTAATATTTTGGGCATTTGTCAAAGGCTTCATTTCTCACTTAAAATATTCCCTACCTTTATCCATATAAAGATGGCACTTGAACTTATCTTCTGTAGAGCATCTTGCTTCTATTATGTATGTACATATGTATGTATGTACATGTGTGTATATATACATATATATGTAATTTTATATAGCATTAAATTGATGGCATAGCATATGTGATGATTTAGAATGTCATGCCGGCTCTTCGGATTCTTCTGATGCTTTAGTGTACAGTGTTTCAGAATCTTTGTCTTCCCCTCATTTGCCTTCAAGGTCCCTGCTTCTCTCTAATGTGTGAAGCAGTAGACACACACGTCATCAGGACTGCATACAGTTCAGGTTAGACAACAGGAATAGACTGTACCATTGCTAAAACATCCCTTTTCTCTAGGACATGCCAGAGACCTGTGATGGGGAAAGGCCCCAGAGAGTCTAAGGGGACAACTCTATCTGAAACTCCTAGCAGTGGGGGATATGGATCCTGAAGAGGCCAGTTCCTGTAGCAGGCAGGACTCTCAGTGGAAGGATAAGGATAGCAACACACCCACAAAGACTTCAACCCAAAATGTGCCCTGACTACAAAATGTGCAGGGACAAAGAGCAGAGACAGAGTGAATGGCCAACCAATGACTGTCCCCAAATTGAGAACCATTCCATGGGCAAGAACCAATCCCTGACACTATTAATGATACTGTTATGCTTGCAGACAGGAGCCTAGTATAACTTTCCTCTCAGAGGCTCCACTCAGATCCAATGGAAAGAAATGCAGAGACCCACACCCAAATTATAAATGGATCTTGGGGAGTCTTACAGAAAAGCTAGGAGAAAGACCGAGGGACCTGAAGAGGACAGGGACTCCCCAGGAAGACCAACAGAGTCAACTAACTAACCTGGACCCTTGGGGGCTCCCAGAGACTGAACTACCAAACAAAGATCAAGCACTGGCTGGACCTAGGCCCCCTGCACATATTTAGCAGCTGAGCAGCTTGGTCTTCATGCGGGTCCCCCCAAACAACTGGAGCAGAGGCTGTCCCCAAGCCTGTTGCTTGTGGATCCTGCACCTCTAAATGGGCAGCTGTGTAGCCTCAGTGGGTAGAGGACATGCCTAGTCCTACAGAGACTTGTGTGTGGGAGGAGCATGACACCCAGAGGGAAGCTTCCTCTTTTAAGGGGAATAGTGTGAGAACTTGCGTGAGGGGGTACTGGGAGGAGAGGAAGGGCTGATATTATAAAGTGAATAAATAAATAAATATAATAATAAAACAAAACAAAAATCCCTCTTTTTTTTTAAAGAAAGCTTACAATTACATTTATTTATTTGGGCAGCATGTGACATGGTGCATGTGTATAAAGGTCAGGGGATAACTTACAGGAGTCTGTTTTCTCCTCCCACCATGTGTGACCTAGATATTGAACTCAGGTGGCCAAGTTTGATGGCACTTTTACCTGCAGAGCCATCTCACCAGCCCCTTCTTTCTGGCTTCTCATGCCGATAGGTTCCTCTTTACTTATGGCCTATAAAGACTTCTAGATATATATTCATTCTCTCTCTCTCTCTCTCTCTCTGGTGTTTGTGCAAGCGCACATGTTCATGCTAGAGTACACTGGGCTCCCTGCTGTCACCCTCTGCTGTAGCCCCTTCAGCCAGGTCTCTCGCTGAACCTAGAATGAGCCTGGCAGCAAGGAAGGCCCATCAGCCCCGCCTCTACCTCACGCAGCACGGGAGATGCGTGTGTACATGGCCATACCTGATTTGAACCCAGGCAAAGGCAGCTCTTCTCCTCACTGAGGAGGCTCCCAGAGCCCTTCAAACTGTTTTTTACCATAAAGTTTACCTGGAAGAGTATGTGTTATTTTCATTCATTTCTTCACCCTAGTACTGCAAGTACTGTTACTATTCCTAATAATTTCTGAGACACATAGAAAGTGCTGAGGGGCATTCTGAAATACTGCTCTGCCAGAAGTCAGGCATCTCTAAGCAGACCTGGCCCTGCTATGCCATTCCTTTCAGTAACTATATCAACTCCAGAGACTTTACCATTGATCCTTGTACAATGGGGCTCTCATGAAGGCCCAGTTCCCATAAATGGTCTATGATTTTATAAAGTATGTCTCTATGAGAGCAGTATTGTGGATTAGCTCTACTTTATTCTTGACATCCATCACTGTCCAAGTCCTCATTCACAGCCTCACATTTACACGAGTTCTACATTCCTGGGCAGATCTGAAACAGAGAGCGGTCAGTGTGTTTCTCTGCATGACACATTCCTTCTTTGGTGGTAGAAATTATGTTATGTGGATTAAATCAAGGATGTAGAGATAAGAAAGAGGAGCCAGGAGATATCCCTGAAGGGTCACCAGGGGCTGGTGTGAGCAGGGTTATTTGATCCCAGCCATTCTAAAGACAACAGTCAAGTGTGGGTTGAGCCAGGCCACCGGGCTGTTCTAGCCACGCAGCCTCACCCTGTTGACGGGCTTCCTCCCTGTGGCCTAGGCATTATCTAGCACAGGTATAAGGACAGTCAACAGCTCATAGTGACTGACCTGGAAAACAGCAGCTTGGAAAAGGGGAGGTAGGAACCGGAAAGGAGAGATTGGAAGTGAGAAGGAATGGGAGCCATGTTGGAAAGACCATCCTGTGCTGCCACTGCACAGTAGCCAGACGGCTCTTGCACAGACAGGTTATTAAATGTGTGTCTTGGCTGTTTCCTTTGTAAGGAACACAACCACACATTGCAGAGCTTTACAGTGAGAAGAACCATGCACACCAAGTGTGTGAGACAGTGATTGTGTGATATATGTATTAGCTTCTGCCTTCTATCTTCTCTAGAGAGAAAATGGGGGTGGGGCATGAGTGAGCCTTAGTGGCTTTCTAAACACTATCCTATCATCAAGAAGTGGCTCATTGTTATATATAAAAATCTATACTAAATAAAAATGCCCCATAATTATGGATTATAAGACTCACTGCTGGGGCTAGAGAGATGGCTCAGTGGGTAAAGGTGCTTGCTGCCGAGCCTGACAGTCTGAATTTGATCCCCAAGAGATACACCCACACCACATGGTAGAAAGAAAGAACCAACTACTGTAAGGTATGTCTCCCCCTACCCACCCACCCCCACACATGCATGCACACACAAATGGGCCAAGTAAATCTCCAGGTAGAGCAAAGCTTGTGTGTGTGTATGTGTGGTGTGTTTGTGTGTGCCTGTGAATGTGCATGAGTGCATATGTATATGTCTGTGTGTGTGCATGTGTATCACATGTGTGTGTGCATTTATATGTGTTTGCATGTGTGTGTGCATTTATATGTGTTTGCATGTGTGTGTACATGTGTATGTGTTTCCATGTGTGTGCATGTGTATGTGTGTGCATGTGTATCTATGTGTGTATGTATATGTGCACATGTATGTGTATATCTCTGCATGCACATGTTTATGTGTGTGTTACTATAATCCAAAGGAACACTAAGGGCTGTTGTAACTCAATGGTACAGTACTTAGCTGGTATGAGAGGTCCTGGGTTGATCCAAAACAATGTGCCAATCACCAGAGCAATTGAGTTGTTTGGAAGGGCTGGAGAGATGCTCATCCAGTAAAGCACTTTCCCTGCAGGACTTGAATTTGATCTCTAGAACCATGTGAAAACCCAACTCTAGTGGGATGTTCTCACAGTAGCAGTGTTGGCAAGATGGAGAAAGCAGGTCCCTGGAGCTTACTGGCCAGACAATCCTGACCAAAACTGGTTATCTCCAAGTCAGAAAGAGAATCTGCTTACAAAAACAAAATAAAATGAAAGATGGACACCCTGAGAACAACACCCAAGGTAATTAAGCCTCTGGCCTTGACACACATGCACACACATGTGCACCCTCATGTACTTACATGTACACCTATATACATCTAGACAATATGGCACATGGTTTCCTATGTGACATAGTGAGAACGTGCTGGGGGGCAACATGACATTCAAACATGGAGTCTGCTATTCCTTGGGTAGCCACAGCAAATGGAGAAAGGCTTTTTCTCAGGGCCTCAGAGGTAGGAGAACTGAGAAAATGGAGCATGAGGAGGACGGTGCTGGTGACAAGGAGTGTACTGTACAGACTGCAAGGAGTAGACATTGAAAGTCTGTGCTTGGAGGTTACAGGAGATTGAGGGGGAAAGGCTGGAACCCAGGAGTGACAGCACTAAGCACTAAGAACCCAGTCCACCATCAGGTCAACATCAATTCTCTGCAGCCTGCGATCCAGTGACCATGACCTTGTCACATGAAGACTTACCTGGTGATGATGCTGAGATTTTTATGGGAAAAGAAGAACTGAGGGGCAGAGAGCAGGCCCAGAGGCTCCTGCAATGTCTGGAAGCCACTGAGGAAGTGTGGACTTGGAACATGAGAAGTGGGGGCTTACAGAGAGCATCCAGGGAAGACCCCCACAGAGGGGGAAATCAAGACATTAAAAAATTAAAACAATGGAAAGTTTCCCAATGGCTATTAGACAGGGATCATTAACTCGCAAGTACACCTAGAGCAGAAAAATGGAAGAAAGAAAGAAAAATAATGAAGAAGAAATATTCCAGCATCCATTGCTGGCACTTGAACACATAGCAGAAAGGCTCTGTGGGTCTTAGCTTGCAGCAAACCCTAAAATATTAGCATTTTTAATTAGGGGAGAAGTAATCAGCTTTCTCAAGAACAAGTCATTCCCTAGAAAGCATGATAAATGATTATGTCCCTAGATTCTTTCTATTTGTAAAGTGTTACAAAGCTTAACATCATCTGGGTAGTCTAATCCGGCAGCAGGGTTTCTATTTGTTAAGCAGTACTTAACTGTTCAAGTGCTCCCAGTATTAGATTCCCAGCAGCTACCTTCCTGCTGCCTTGGTGGGTTAAACACCCTAATCACTGGCTCACTCACACCTGGCCTCCCTTCACAAAGAATTCAGATTCCTTTGAATATGATTTTAACTCCCAACAAAAAACAATGTGGAATTCCTCAGTCTGAGAAACTCAGTAGCATGGCCCAGACATTTAATCTCAGCTATAATCCATTAAGTAGATGGTCCCAGAGCGATACCCTGACTCACAGAGCATAAGAAGCATTTATCTTGCTAAATGTGGCATTAAAAAACTCATTACGAGAAATCTGTCACCCCCATGGTTACATGCAGAGGCTGACAATCTTATGCCAATAAATGGAAAGAAAATGACCTCAGGTTCCACACAGGAGGAGAACATATGATATTTATCCTTCTGAGTCTTGCTTATTCCACTCAATAGGATGAGCTCCAGTTCTGATCATTTTTCTGCAAATGGTGTGTATTTTTAGAGATTTTTTAAATTTATTTTTAAGTGTATAGGTGTTTTGTCTGCATTATGTGCATGCAGTGCCTGAGGTGGTCACAAGAGAGCACCAGATCCCCAGGGCTCTAGTCATAGATGGTTTTGTGTCACCTAGTGGATGCTGGGAACTGAAACCTAAGTCCTTCCATAAAGTAACATGTCTCAACTGCTGAGCCACCTCATCTCTCTAGCTCCCAAGTGATATATGTTTTATATTTATACTTGAAAAGCTCCATTGTGTAGATGTCTCTTATTCTCTTTGCATAGTCACTTGCTTATAGACATCTGGGCTGATCCCATAATTTGTCTATTGGGAACACACACACACACACACACACACACACACACACACACACACACACACACACACCTGAGCAGGAAGAAAAGGAGGCCAGTAGAAGGAAGAGGATCAGAGGGAGCCAACATAATAGTAATTTTTAAAAAACCTTATCAGAGGCTTCACGAACTGAGGACCCATGAAGCCATTTTGGCAGTGATAACAAGATTTAACCTGATATCTGTATATAAGCTTCCTGGTATAAGAAGCAGGTTGCTTAAGCCCTAGAATACAAGCTTATCTGACTATGCATTTACATTCTTTCTGTTTGTTTGTTTTGGGATATAGTCTCATATATCCTAGGCTGGCCCCTGAACTGTTATGAAGCTGAGGGTTATCTTAAACTTCCAATCCTGTCTTCAGAGACCCAGTGCAGGTACTACAGGCATATGTTCCCACACCCAGTGTTTATGTTCTATCTCTATATAGTCTTTCAAGGACACACACACATTCAGATACACAACCAAACACCCTTTCTGTCCTCCTCACTAAGGAGACATTTTGTGAAACCTTCTAGCGGGTGCAACTGTCTTCTCCTTGTGGAAGTGTCCACTCTGTGGGTGACAGCTTCAGAGCCTAAGCACGGCCTTTGTTTCTGCAGACCCCTGTCTGGAGTTAGAAGCTGTTAGAATCCTCGGCTGGGAAGGTCTGAGGTCTGCTCCAGACTCTTAAGTTCTCTTCTTGTCATTAATTTCATTACTCCATTCAGGACTAAAAGGTTTAAGAAAATGCTCCCAGGGTGACTTCTGTCAGCCACTGCCACACCCAGGCAGAGTGGGAGAGGGCATCCCAGGCTCCTTTTGTTGATACTGCTGTGGCAAGTGCTCTGAGTCACTCCCAGGCTCCCATTCTCCCCTCTTCCTGAGGACAGAAAACCAGTCTTATTTTATAATCAATATGCCCGCATGGATGATTGCAGTTTCTGTCCCCTTCCTGAGGGAAAGGCCTTAGTCAAGAACACTGAGGAATATACTCTTTACTTTTCTCCTCTCCCATTAGGCTGGCAACTGGACTGCAGTTCTGCTGACAGGAACTCCAGCAGCCACCATGGGATCTGAAACCAACTGGCTGAGAAGGACACGCTGGGGGGTGTCAGAAGAAAGACAGAGGACTCCAGCATGGTGGCTGCCCACATTCAGATCCCTTCAAGTAAAACTACTTGACTATGGAACTGAAGGTTACCTTTGAGTCTCCAGTCTGTGCATTTGATTCTAATTCTAATCAATACAATATTTGATTCCAGTAGTGCTGTGTTGTACTATAAGTGACAAGTGGTATCAAGATCAAAAGCTGTCGCTCAGGTTATACCTCAGTGACAGGTATGGTTGCACACACCTAAATTGGCTTACCTCAGCTTAACCCAAGAATATCTTAGATTTCACACAGAACCAGGGTATATTCGTAACTTAAGCAGTAGAAGTGGGGTATTACCCATAATCCACCTCTTCCTGCTCACATGCAGTTGTTGCTGCTAGGCAGAAACATGAAGAGTTGGGTTGCAACAATCCTCTCTGTCCCTTCGCAGTACTGCCTCCAGAGTCTGGACTTTGAGTTGGCCCCTCCAAAGAATGCCATAGGCTTGTAAGATGTGCATCCATCTCCTGAAGAGGGATGCTCCTGAAAGCAACTAAAACTGCAAGAACAGCACTGCCGCCAGGTGAGATCCTGGGAACGAGGAGCACATGAGAGAAAGAACTTTCAGGAGGAATCGTTAGGCTCACTCCTCTATGGCACACGAGAGGGTTCACATTCCAGATGTGTGCACACCAGCAGGCCTGTGCACATGGAAGCCAGAGGACCAACCTCAAGTGTCATTCCTCCAGAGACATCTACCTTGGTTTTTTGAGACAGGGACTCTGACCGGCCAGTGAGCCCCAGGGACCTGGCCATCTCTGCCTCTGCGGTTCTGTGGTCAGTCCTGGGGTCAAATTCAGGTGCTCACACTTGCACGACCAACCAATGCTTTATTGGATAAGGTACCCCAAAGCCCGCACTCCCAGACTCCTATCCACTGCAAGAACAATGGCACTGGTCCTCTTCTTAACCCTGGACATTATGCAATCCATACCTATTTTATGTGTGGGTATCAGAAGCCTTGAGCATAGACATTAATGCTCTGTTCTCTCTCTTGCCATTTTCCAACAGAGAGAAATGACATGGTTAGGATTCTATTTCTGCTTACATGGTTATGGTTGGAGCAGGGGTAGAGAAGGATATTTAGGGATAGCCCATTCTCAGAGTCCTCTGCTGTCCTGGCATGCCTTGGCTGTGGGCTCTGGGCTCCTGGTTGTCCCTGAAAAAGGAACTTGGGTGTCTGGATCGAGGGCCCTGTACTTGAGGGCAGGGCTGGCACCACTGCAAGCCATAGGAGGAGAACATTCATTTTGACATTTTTAAAAATCACCGGGATGCCACAAATTTACAGCAAGAATGGTAAAGCCGGGTCACTACGGGAAGCAGTAGCCATTTCTTCCTTTCGAGGAAACCAGCTCCAGTCTCTCCCTCCATGTCTCCCCATTTTCTGAAAATCTATAAATCATTCCTGTTTCCGCAGGCTCCCTCCCCTCACCCTGCCAGGAGCCAGGTCAGCTGTATCAATATGAGGGAAGGTGCTTGGCCCATTAAGTAGGGGAGCCAGAGGGGTCCTGTCTCCCAGCACCTCATCAGGTCCCATAAATCACTTCCTAGGCCCTGGAAGAGAAAAATACACCCCCAAAGCTGCCGGTTTATAAAATGTTTTCCTATCTTTAGAGTATTCTATTCCTCCAGCTTCGTGTGACAGAAATAGTGTATAACCTGGACGCTGGGTTTTTCTAATAACCAGCTGTGAAATTTCACTAAGCATTGGTGCAAAGTCAAGGGCCGAAAATAACTCATCCCAATGTATGAGCCCTCTGTCTTCGGTCAGGCTTTGATTTGCGTATGGAGGCCATGCTTCTTCCTGGATAGAGGCGGAGCTTCAGAGAAATATCCAGTGCTCTCAATGGCACCCAGCCAGAGGGTATTTCTTTGGGGGCTCATCATGAGGTGGTGGAAGGAGAGAGCTGGGATAGAGGATCATGAGGAGGAAACACTGTATAATACAGACTTAGGTTTCTTGAAAGCTTTTAGAAGCATTTAATTGAAAGCCAATGCCCTGGACTAGGGATGTCGGCAGAGTGCTCGCCCTGCATGCATGAAACCCTGGGTCCCATCCATCCCCAGCAATGGATGAGCTGGGCATGATGGTGAACACCTGGCATCCGAGCATTGGCAGGTGGAAACAAGGGGATCCGAAGCTCAAGGTCATCTTAGGTCATCATACCAAATTTGAGGCCAGCCTAGCTGCATGAGGCCCTGTCTCCATAAAAACGTCCCGAGCATTTCTCAACCATCCTAATGCTATGATTCTTTAATGCAGTTCTTCATGTTGTGGTGACCCCCAATCATAAAATGATTTCATTGCTACTTCATAATTGTAATTTTGCTACTGTTAAGAATTGTAATGTAAATATCTGGTATTCAGGATATCCAGAATGTGATATGTGACCCCCCCAAAGGTTTGAGAACCATGCTAGTTTAGGGGCTGTTATGTTTCCTTTGAATCTGTGGAATGTAATAGCAACTTGTGACCTTTGACACATCCAGGGCACAGGTTCCCAGACAGTGGATCAGAGAGGAAAAGATGAGGAGAGAGATGAGCCCAGGCCTCCACTTTCCATGTTATTGGTGTTTATATAACGCCAACCCTGAGCAAGCTTAGTTTCCAAACACAGACAAGAAGAGCTCACCTGGAAAGTCTGCATTTGCAAGGCTTTGGGTGTCAGTTTTCAAGCCTCCTATCAGTCTATATAATTTCCTCAGAAAAGTCAACCCTCAGTGTGGTGGCTTAAATAAAAATGGCCCCTAGGCTCATAGAGACTGATACTATTGAGAGTGAGGCCTTGTTGGAGTAGGTGTGGCCTTGTTGGAAGAACTGTGTCACTCTGAGTTCTCAAAAGCTCAAGGCAGACCTAGTGTGTCTCATTTTCTTCCTGATGCCCGTGGATCCTGATGTAGAACTCTCAGCTTACTCTCCAGCACTGTGTCTGCCTGCATGCCACCATGCTTCCTGCTGTGACAATAATGGACTAAACCTCTGAACTGTAAGCCAACCCCAATGAAATGATTTCCTTTATAAGAGCTGCCATGGTCATGGTGTCTCTCAGCACTTGTCGGAAAAAATGACTTTCATAACTTTCAAAGTAGAAGTAGATCAGGCCCAAAGCTGCAGCTGTCACACCCCTAGGATCAGAGCTACACAGAACAGACTTCTTATCCTGTTGAATTTCCAAGCAATAGTGCTATGGCCCTGTGAGGATGCTGCATGGGGCATCCCTCTCAGAGCTGTGTTGTAGCTATAGCCTCTCTGTCACGGGCAGTTAGGCTAACACCATAGGCTCTGTGGAAGGCACCCAGATGAATGTCTAGATCTCTGTGAGAATGCAGTAGATGCCTGCCTTTTGGTTGGCAGAAGCTGATCTCAGCTGGCAACTATGGGGTGTCTCAAGTGAATGCTCATCGTTCATAAGAAATATGGAGGTCCTAGAGTAAACTCAACACTGGTTCATATTCAGATGCAGATGTACACTGGCCATGTGACCCACAATAGCAGGTGAAGGTTCTGGGGCCTCTATTTATTCCGTCATAAATAGAGACAATGGTTACGTTTCCTCACACATGATAGAGGTTTCATGCAAGAACTATGGTGGGCATTGTACAAGCATAGGTCATTATAGAGCAAACTCTAAGGAAAGGATATAAATGTGTCAAAGTTGTAGGCTGGGTGAGAATTTAGTAGCAATGGGCTTTGTCTTACAAGCATGAAGACCTCAGTTTGATTTCCAGAACCCACTTAAAAACAAGCTGGGGCACAGTTTTGGGCACTTGCTATCCTAGCAATGGGGAGTTGGAGACGGGCAGATGCCTTGGGTTCCCTAGCAGGTCAGTCTTCCATTTGATGAATTCCAGGTAGTGAGGGATCCTGGCACCTGGAGAACAGGTGAGACTGCCCTCTGACCTAAACACACCTGCACACATATGCTGGCATCCATCACACACGTACCCCCTCCACACACAGACACACACATACATACAAACACTCACACATGTATAGACATGTACACAACTCAGAGCAGAGGCCATGATGCAGGCGTAGTTCAATGTCAAAAACTTCTGACTCTGACACAAAAATTCTGCCACTGTCACGCTGCCCAGAGAATAGGGAGTCTGGAGAAGGGCAGGCTGGTCTAGTACTCATGCCTGTCTTCAAACCCCACTGATAGCTTCCCAGACAAGTGTTGCATAGCAACCCAGACAGCTTATTTCTTTCAACACATGAGCAGCACCCACGAGTCTCAGAAGTGCCTTTCTGTGGACTCTTTGAGGCCAAGACACCTAACTCAAGTCACACTTTTTATTTGGAAAGTCTGAGGCCTGAAGCAGTTTTTTCAGGGGGCAATTTTACTCGTTACGGAGATTAACCCTTTTTAACAGCTCATTACACAGTGTCTGAAAACACATAAAAAAGACACAAATATGGTGTATTCAGGATAATGCACGCTGTAAGCAAAATGACGCCAGTTACTGGGCTCTTTGCGCATGGAATTGATTTAGGGGCTTCTACAGGAAAGTGGGGGTGCTTTTCTGTCTTGAAGAAATGTTGTGTTAATTCTAGGCCTAAAAAAAGAACAGAAAAAAAAAAGAAGTTGCTTCCTCTTAACGGCAGCCATTTTCCTGTAAGCCTCCTTTTCTCAGGTTAAGAGACAAAAAGAAGTTAGAGTCTGAGGAAGGCAATGAGTTTCCAGTGAGGGTAGCAGGGCCTCAGCCATTGGTTTCCCTCCTGACCACACTTCAGGGAGTTCCTTCAAAGCAACACCACATGTAGGTGTGTTGACACACACTCCCAGTCCCAGTGCTGGGAGGCAGAACAGGTGGGTCCTTGAGGCTCACGTGTCAGCCAGCCTCGCATTGCAGGACAGTAGGAGACTGTGTCAAGAAAATAGTCAGATGGTAGCACTCCAGAAAGGTCTGCCAGGGTTGTTCTTGGGATTCCACATACATATGTGCACACAGTGTGCCTACACACACACACACACACAGTGAGAGCTGCCTTTAGAAGAACAGGATCCCATCAACTGTGGAAACCAACACTGACAGCACCATTGTTGTGAGAAAAGCAAAGCTACCAGTACTCAAAGCATCAATACCAAGAAAATAGACATATATTCACAGAAATAATCCTGGAAAGATTTTTTTTTTGCTCTAGTACAACTGTAAGGGAACTTTTATTTGAAAGACCAGTAGTTTATATTTTAGGCTTGGCAGGATTCTATGTGAGTATTCAACTTTGTCATTGTATCAGTGAGCTTGCCATTAACAATACAGAAATAAATAGGCATGGCTGCATCCCAGTAAAAACCAGGCACCAGTGAATAGGTTTGGTTTATAAACTATAATTTTCCAACCTGAACAGTACAAATTATAACTTAAAAATGGAGCCATCTACATTTCCACCAATCTGGAAATGACAAAATACTTCATATGGACAATAAAACCTTTTCTTAGGGGTGTGGGGATGCGCTTGTGTGGGGAAAAAAAAATCTGGACACAGGCCGTAGGCTTAGAATAAAACTAATTCCCAAAGGGGAAGAAGCTATGTAAGCATGGAAAAAGGATTAGAAAGAAATGGACAAGATTTTAACAGCAACGGTGGTTTTAATTTTCTTTTTATACTTCTCAGGCTCCAAATTCCCTATAATATGTGTGTGTGTGTGTTTAATTTTTTAAATTGAAAAAACAAAGTTTGAAATGACACAAGTGGACTTCTGCTTTGAACAGTATTGCATAAATCGGTCATTCCCTAGGTTCATTTGGAAATAATCCAAACTGGAAAATAAAGAGGAAAAGTTCACCATTTCCCATTTCTGGCAGAATTGGGAGATAAACAGCAAAATTTTAAAATATTAAAAAAAAGTTGTGTGTGTGTGTGTGTGTGTGTGTGTGTGTGTGTGTGTGTGTGTGTATGCTTGCAAGCGCACATGCACATGTGTCTACGGAGGCCAGAGGAGGACATTGTATCCTCAGAAGCTGGAACTGTAGGTGGTTAAGGCCCAATATGAGTGCCAAGAACAGACTTGGGTCCTCTGGAAGAGCAGTATGTGCTCTTAACCACTGAACCATCACTCCAACCCCTAACAAACACAAAGAATTTTAAAAAGAGATGCATATAGCAAACAAAATTTCTCCAGAGGTATATGTAAGTAAGAATAAAGAAGAGAATTTTATAAAACCATAAAAATAATGCCATCTAGAGATCTGTCTCTGCCCAGCCCATTCCCACAATGCCTCATCTCCACACATAGCTTTCCCTATTTGTGTATACATAGTCCTAATTACATGTTAGGAAAATACACTTTAACATTCAGGAACTCAGAAAATACTGCTCCCCTGAGTCTTCTGGAAGAATTCCTAGAAGATAACCCCTGGCTAACTGAGAAGTAACAGGGTAGAAACTGGGACACTCTAGATACACTAACAGTAAAAGCAAGACCGCAGAAACTGTGGGCTTTGGAAGTCAGACTAGGAAAAACAAACTAGGAGCAGCAGGAAGGAATTAATAAAAATAACAGCAGGTATTAGAGGGGTGGAATAACCCACTAATAGTAGAATAACAGAACTAAAAGCTTTTAGAGTGGAGATAGCCATCTGCTAACTAGCTTAATCAGGGAAGGGGGCAGGAATAAACACTGCAAGGAAGGCAGGTTCTGAAGAAATAACTATAAGATCTAAGCAGGGATCATAAAAGACTACTTCACTAAAATCAAGACCAACACTTGGGAAAACCTAGAAGGATGGGACAGTTTTCAAAATAAGTAGAATATTCCTAAACTGAGTCCAGAAGAGCAAATGTAAACAGACTGATTCTATAAAGGAATAAAATGAAGATCGTTGGTAAGGAGCCTCTTCCACTAAAAATATGCCAGACTCAGCCAGTTAGAAGATCCAGATGGATAGAAGATTCAGCTTCACAGAGCATGAAAGGTCATCAAAGCTACTCTAGAACGTAGATGTGAGACACATCTCCCACATAGTCCAAAGCGAGCGCTAAAAATAATATGAAACCCCTCAAAGTAGAATTACCAACCACTTTGTGTACATATTGGTGTAAAAATCATGAGGTAAATATTAACAAACACTCCAGGACACTGACAGAATTATCATAATCAGATGATGTTTATGACAGGAATAAAGACCATTTAATTATAGAAGATACATTAATTTGTCATACTAACTTTTTGCTTTGTTTTCTCCCTCTCTTTCTCCTTCCTCCTCCTCCTCCTCTCCTTTTGGGGTAAGGAATTTAGTCAGGATCTCACTATGTAGCCTTGACTATCCTGGAATTCATTATCTAGACCAGGCTGGTCTCAAACTTGAGACAATCCTCTTAGTCCTAATTCTCAAGTACCAGGGAAAGAGATGTACACCACCACCACATCAGTTTCACTACCTATTTTTGATAGGAACATTTCAAAATAAGAATGCTACCTTATAATATAACAATAATAACTCTAGCTATATAGCTATTATGGCAACTGCAAACACAAGTCCAGTATGAGCTACTCTAAACCACACTGATATTCTGTTGACAATTTCTTGAATGTTGTAGTTCTCAAGGCACTCACCAAATCTGTGAGTGGACATAGTCAACAAGAACAGATTAGTACTGATCTTCCTCAGTGTTGTTTCCACTGAGCTGGGGGCGGGGGGGCTAGACACTGGTCTGCTGTTGTTAGCAAAAGCCACTGAGTGCAGAGGCAAAGGAAAAACAACAGACTTTCTTGTTCCATAGTGAGATGTGAACTGACACAAATGGCCCATTTTCCTCTGCTAGGCAGATGTATAGGTTTGTTCAGATGCATACATAGATACACATATACATACACAGACATACACGCGCACACACACACACACACACACACACACACACATCATATAAAAATCTAGAAGAGAAACCTGAAGGTATTGCCAAGTAAACAGAAGAAATGCAAAGTCAGATTTTATTTAATTATTCATTTGCCACAGAACTAGGAGTTGCACCAAAGGGGTCAAACGTGGTAGACTAATGCTTTGCCACTGAGCTGTCTACATCCCTGGCTCTGGCTGCAGTTTTGAAGCAGTTGTCATGCAGTTCATGAGTGTGACTGTAGCCAGTCACTTCCACACCCAGAGAGAACTAGATACGAGGAGAGTTCTCAGACATGGAAGCTTTATGAACTCGTGGGAAGATAACAATAGTGCTTTCAGAAATGTAGAGTTTAACATCAACACTGTTCGATGGTACCCTCACACACTCACCATTGATAACCTATCTAACTCATACAAGGGGCTGTTTCTAATACAAGGACCCCTAATGAATTGGCTCACACTGTAGAATCTCGCTGCTGCCATCAAACATCAGTTATCTCAACAAACAGAGGCATTCACAGGTAAAGATTGCAGGGAGGGGTCAATCTAAAAGAGGCATTTAAAAGCTACATCAGAAATGTGTGTGTGTGCGTGTGTGTGTGTGTGTCTCACACACACACACACACATGGTCTATAAGATGGATTACTGGATAAAGGTGATTGATGCCAACCTTAAGGACCTGAGTTTAATTCTTGGAACTCACATGGTGGGAAGAGACAAGTGATTCTGACAAGTTCTGACCTTCACACATGTATCACAGTATGTCTGCTCACCTAATAAAGAAATAAATGTAATACACACACACACACACACACACACACACACACACGGGTGGGGGGGGAGGGAGAGATGAAACAAAATCAACACTTGAGGAGAAACAGACCGAGGAGTATGGGCAGCAAGTTCCCATAAAGGTTTCATTAAGATGTGGGCAAGCCCTCAAGCTACAGTCAAGGCAGTACCACAAGGGAGAATGGACACTTGCTTCCAAATGATAATTATAGGACAGGCCTTGTTCTAGAAAGTAGCTTTCTCATTTCAGTCACACAATAAGGACCCTGTGGGGTGAAAGCATTCTTCCCATTATTTTTAACGGGACTTTGGACAAATTAACTTTCCCAGAGTCACATCAGGAGAACCAGAATTTCCAAGCCAGCCAAGGAAGGGGGAGCCATGGCTAATGAAAGAATTAAGGGCTTCAAAATCTCCCCAGGAGGTAGAACAGAATGAAAAAACGCTGATTGGAAAGGAAGATAGACCCTAGTTCAGCGCTGACTACAAACGATTTTAGGATGTGGTGTGCTGGTTAGTTCTGCCAACTGGAAAAATTTTGAATCATCTGAGGAAGGAGTCTCAGTTGAGGGATTGTGCACATCAGATTGGCCTGTGGGGGACTGTCTTCAGAACTGACCCAGCCCACTGTGGGTAGCATCATTCCCTAGGCAGCTGGGAGGGCAGATGGGCATCTTGAACTGTACAAGAGTAAAGGGGGCTTGCTGAGCAAGCAGTAGCCTGAGTGCCTTTGTTTTTCTTTCTGCTCTTGACTGTGGATGTGACATGGCTAGGTTCTTGAAGCTTCTTGTCTTCATTTCTTTGAAGTGATGATAACCTCAAATTATAAGATAAAATAAATCCTTCCTCCCCTCATTTGTTTTGGTCAGAGTATTTTATTGTGGTAAGAGAAACAAAGCAGAGAAAATTCAGGAAGAGGTATTAAGGGTACTTGAGCCTAAGTATATAAAACACATAAAATGTCTCATGTACCCAAACCTAATCATCTCTAGCACAACCGTTTTTGCAAGAAAGGAGGAAAAATGATCTGACTTCAATTTGTTCAGCATTTATTTTCTTTTCTTTTTTTTAAAAAGGATATTTGCCACAAGTAATTACTGTGAAAAGGGAGCTATGCTTTGATAGAACATTTTAAATCATGAAATGGTATTTGACAATGTAATTATTCCCTGAGTCTGAAAAGGAAACCCATCAGCGGACTACAGAGTTCACAGAGCATGAGAGGAGAGTATGGTCTATAATCCTGATACCTACAGCCATCTACTGAGGAATGACATAAAATGCCTATTAATACTGATGTGCAGCTCTATGAAAAACAATGTAGGAAACTCTGTGTGTGTGTGTGTGTGTGTGTGTGTGTGTGTGTGTGTGTGTGTGTCTGCATGCATGCACATGCATATGCACAGATTCATGGGATCACTGTGTGGTAGTCAGAGAGCAACCTTGGGATTCAATCTACTCAAGTTTTTAAGACAGGAGCTCTCACTGACCTAGAACTTGCCACATAGCCTAGGCTGACTGGCCAGCAAGCTCCTGGGTTCTGTCGTCCCAGTGCTGGGATGGCAAGAATATACAACTACAACCAGCTGTTTTCTATAGGTCCTGGGGTGGGGATTAAACTAGATCCTCCTCCTTGTATTATCAACTGAACTATCATCCAAGCCCTCATTCTGCTCCTTGTAAAGAGTTCAGAACCTTGAGTAAGTTGTTCGGATGTGGTCTCCTCTTCCACTGGTGAGGTAGGAGGTAAGTCTCAGGACTACAACTTTGCTTCCAAATTCTACTCTGCTTAGGTCTTCTTCCCAGCAAGACTAGCAATGCCCAACAGTGCTGAGGCCATGACTAAGCTCAGTTTTCTCATAATGATCTTAAAGTATTTTATAGATGAATTTACATTAACTTCCTCTCCTACCACTCAGCCACAATCATTTTTTGAGTCAAAATTAGTCAATAATGGTGAATTGTAACTCTACTACAAAAAAAAAAGGAAATCTGGGGAAATTTCCTAGAGGGTTTCTTGTTCAACTGTCTCAGCTAAAGGGTAGACCCAAGGATGGAGAGGAAGATCACGACTGGGGCTAACCTTGGCCTGGAACCAGTTTCTTCTGGTTCTTTACCTAGGGCATCACATTGTGCAAATGAGAGTCAGGCCACTGAATAAAAACAGGCTGGAAAATATACACAGAGATGTTGAGTCAACAAGATCTAGAAAAGGCCACCAGCACTGGTCAGCATAGCAGAGGGCACAGTGATGGTTATTCACACCACACTTTCCCGTGGCCGGCCCCTTAGCTTCCACATCTGTAAGTTCTGGCTGGGGAGAACAGTTGAAGGGAAAATAGTAAAGAATTGGCTTGCTTGAAGATGGACTGCTGCAAACATTCCTGAAATGTCACCAAGCAGTGCCCTGCATAGCAGCAGGCTGGAGCAGAGGTTCACTCCAGAGAACATGGGGTATCTTCAGTGGTCATGAACCTAGAACATTTAGAAACCCTAGTGCATCCAGAAGAGTTAAAAGGAATCTTAGCTCCAGGTCTTACTTCACAATGAGGTTCTACTCCATTGTAAATTGACAGACATTGTAAATTGTCATGTCTCTGAAACTCAGTTTCCTCATATGCAAAATGAGGCTACAAACTTGAGTTCCATCACCCTTACAGAGTGAAGGAGAGGTTAACATAAGATGTCCTTAATGGAGAAGGAAGAAGAGGAGGCAGGGTGTTGTGTTAACGTTACCTTTGACACCAAGTTGATGGGTAGGTTGAGAACAATGCCTTAGCAAGATCTGCCCAATGGTGCAGTAACAGCCAAGTCTGTTATAGGGGCAACCAACCACTTTCTGATTTGATGTGAGGCCCACTCCAGAGAAAAGAATCCTCCTGTGGCACTGTAACCCTGATCACAAGCACATGACTGGGCACTGTCATAGACTCTAATGGAGAAGCTACTACTTCTATTTTATTAAATGGACATGACATGCCCATCAAATTGCCTTCTAAATAAATATATTTACACCCTTAGGTTAGTGCTGCTGTCAGCTTTAATCAGAGAAGCTTCTTTTTGCAATGGGCAGGGGTAAGTGCGGAGGCTCAGCATTGGTGAGTGTGATTAGACTGAGTGACATTAGAGTGCTAAGCCAGAAGCAGGACATTTATATCATTCTCCAAGGCTCAGGAAGAAGAAATGGCAGAAGGCACGTAAGAGCTGAAGAGGTGGAGGTTACTATGGAATGCTGGCCTTAACAATGACATGGCTACTGCATTCCTGAACGTATGGCAGGTGTGATTCACCACGCAAGAGTTTCACATTGTTGGGATGTCAAGATGCTCTCATAAGCAAGGAAGAGCTCATGTGGCCATCTCTTCCTTGAAGGCATGTATAGTTAGTGAATACTGGGGAGAGAGACACTCCCCTCAGTGGTGGAAACTGGTAAGGTATCCGTGCTCCTGTAAACAGCCCTATCAGAGAGACAAAGAGAGACAGAGACACAGAGTCAGAGAGAGACACAGAGACACAGAGAGAGGAGAAAATGGTAGCACCACTAGATGGGAAGAGAAGGATCAGAAGGAATAGGAGAGGCATAAGGGAGAGTGACAGGAAGTAGAATGATTAAAAAAAGCATTACACAATATAAAAAATGTTTAATATATGAAAAACATGTACTAATACAAAATAGCTCTACGTCAGGGTAAGACAGATTGTGTTTAAAGGCCAGGCTTTGAGCATCTTAACACCAAGTTGTTTTCCTATGCAAAGTGCCAGCCGGCTAAACACTTCTCGCGGCACTTCTCCATCCATTTGGCCAAGGCCTATGATATCACTCTTTCAGGAATAAAGCTTGCCCAATCAAAATCCAAATGTGCCTCAGATGTGAGCAATTAATAATCCCTTACCTGTTATGAAGCCAACCAACATATATACATTAAAGTTGAGATGCAGTACAAGTCACAGTTCACATATGTTGACCCACTTAGAGTTTGGGAGCAGTTCCAGAAGATGATACTTGTGTTAGTCAGATTCAGGTTGCTATAACAAAATCCCTGAGATAAATAACTTATCATGAAAACAGGTCACTGGGGCTCAATATTTCAAGGTTCTGGTCCAAGACTGGGTGGATTCACTGATTTGGGCTTCAGGTGGGAAGAGTAATGGTGAAGAGTAAAGGGAGAGCAAGATGCTCACATACAGCCAGGGGCAAAGAGAGACAGAAAGGACTGCAGGCCTAAGAATGTCCACTGGGCTCCTCCTCCAGCAAAGCATCTCCCAATAGCATCACTCCAAGTACCAAGTCTTTTAGCCTGGAACCTCCAGGAGGCAGTCAACATCCACACACATTAGTTCTCAAGAATGTACGCAGGCACAGGAGATAGCTCAGTTGGTAACATAATAACCCCAAGCTCCAGCCTCAGAACCCATGTGAAACAACTAAATAAACAAGCAACCCCATCCCCCAACACACACAATGACAGACACTTTAACCCAGTGTTGGAGAAGTACAGATGACAGATGCCTGGCTAGCTTACCTTCCTTGGCAAGTCTCAGCCAATGAGAGACCTTGTCTCAAAAAACAAGGTGGATAGTGCCCAAAGAACAAGAGTTGAGATTAACCCTTGGCCTCCACCCATACACACACATCCCCAGGCACACACACACTAAGGTATTTGATAAGATATAACCAGACCAGAGAACTGAATCCTCCTTTTGTGTGTCTGGATACCAGGAATTTTTTTTTCTTCTATTAAAGACAACACTCGAGTATTCTGTATTCCTTATTGTTCTTGACTTTTGTTTACAGGTGATATAAGACCAACAATATTCTCAGTACTTACCCATTTTTGACATCTTCATTCAAAATAAATCCCATTTTATGGACTGGTAAGGTGGTGGCTCATTAGGTTGAAGGAAAACTCTACAAAGTTGTCCTATGATCTCCTCACATGTGTACCATGGCATGCACATGCCCATACCTGTGCATATGCATATAATATACATGCAATAATAGATAAAAATTTAAGATAAATGCTCATTTTCCTAGCCTCTGTCATCACTAGTAAAGGGAATGGCTAATAAGATGTAAAATGAACTCAGCTGGGCAGGGGCTGGCAATATGCTTGTATGCATGTGTGCATACGTGTGTGTGTGTGTGTGTGTGTGTGTGTGTGTAAAGTGAGCTCAGCTGGGCAGGAGCTGTCAGTATGCATGCTTGTGTACATGTATGTGTGTGTTTGTGTGAATTGTCATAGAATGCTTGCTTAGCAAGAGAGATTGAGGCCCTGAATTTCTTTCTCTAACAGTCCACTCTCAACCAATTAATAACTTAAAAAGTAGCTAAGAGTTTCCAATCAATGGTTGGAAATGCACCAAGAAACACCTGCCTCACTCGGGGGGGGGGGCAGGGGAGTGGTACTGGAGACAACCTGTGGTAGAATAGTGTTTGGAGATGTTTACTGTCTATTGGTCTCTTTTCATGGACCCTGGGTACTTTCTTCTTGACCTGAAGCAAATCATGTATCTTACTTTGACCAATGAAGCATTCATGCCCAAGGATGCCTTCTAAGGTGTGAACAACTCCAATGGTCGACATGTATTCCAGTACTTCCATTGATACCATGAGAACATACAGCATTAGTTGGTGTCACTAGGACTAGGAGACAACTCCAGAAGGCACAAGATACAGTCTCCAGTCTGCTTCACTGTCAATCAAGGTCATCTGAGCCATCATGAAAACTCAGGAGCATGAAAGTATGTGTTTTGTATATAACAGAGATTCTGGCATGGTTATATACTCTATTATGACTGACACACAACCTAAATTTAAAAATTAGACAATTTAGTCAGTTGTGATATATATGATTGTGGTAGTTTGAATGGCCCCCACAGACTCATATATTTGAATGTTTGATCTCCAGTTGTTAGAACTGTTTGGGAAGGATTAGAGGGTATGACTTCAGAGGACATATATCACTTATGGGTGGACTTGGAGATTTCAAAAGCCCGTTCCATTCTTAGTCTCTGTCTGTCTGTCTGTCTCTCCATCTCTCCCTCTCTCTATCTCTCCCTCCCTCCATCTCTCCCTCTCTTCATCTCTCCCTCTTTCTCTCCCTCTTCTTCTCCCCTTCTCTCCCTCTCTGACATCTGCTTATGGATCAGATGTAAACAAGCTCTGTGCTCCAGCACCGTGCCTGCTTGCCTGCCCGCCTGCCTGCTGCTGTGCTCCCTGCCACGATGGTCATGAACTCATCCTCTGAAACCACAAGCTGCCATTAAATGCCTTCTGTTATAAGTTTCCTTGATCACAGTGTTTTGTCATGGCAATGGAAACGTAAGACAATGATGTAGTAAATAGCCTGTAATTTTAATTTTAATATTAGTGATACAGAACGTGAGACATATTAAGAAAAAGCCAGGGAATAAACATAGCTGTAATAGTATGAAACCGAACTGGGGAGATGGTTTGGGCTCAGGATGGGTACTGCTCCTCCAAAGGACTGTAGTTTGGTTTCTAGTACCCACATCAGGTGGCTTTCGACCACTATAATTCCAGCTCTGGGGGATCAAGTGCCTTCCCCTGTCCTCCATGGCTATCTGCTTGAACATGCGTTCATATGCATATACATAAATAAAACTAAATCTTAACAAAAACAAGAGTACTTCGACATAAGATACAGATACAGCATTTAACATGTTAACAGCACTTCTCTCTGAGCAGGAAGAATATAAATATTTTTACCTCTTTATTTCTATTAAAATTACAGCAATTTTACTTAGGATGAAAACAAGTGATTTCATTTATATATAAAAAAATACTTAAAACCTACAGATAATTTTGACTGTGAGTTGAGAAGGTTTCACTGTCTTGACTTAGAAAGCTTTTCACAAACTTTCTAAAAAGTTACAGGTCTGTTTGGCTTTGTTTTTAATCTGGCAACTAAATATCGAAGTATGCTTCAAATGTGAAACTGAAGCCCCTTCAGCATGCAAGAAAAGAGCTCCGCCTGTTTCTTCTACAGATCTGTTTATTGCATCAACTAACAAAAACTCACTGCTTGCTTCAGCCTCTGAACAGGGTGTCCACACATGCCCCAGTGTTTCCAAAGGTCAAACTCTCCTCTTTCCCATGACTAGCTCTCAATGGCTTGCCTTGATCTACCCATAAAACCCCCAATCCAGAAGCCATGATTAGGAGACCACAACCTCCAATAAAAGCAGTTTCATGATTGTCAGGGACAGAGAAAGGCCAGTTAAGAAGGACTGAAGCTTACCATGAAGATCAAGCTGTGACGTTGTCAAGTAACACTGATGCGTAGACGGTGGCTAGTATCTGCCCTCCTAGGAATCTGTATAGAATACCTACTCTCTCTCTAAGATACAGGGAGAATGAAAACCCCTCAATTATAAAAGAGAAGGAAGGGAAGGGGGAAAAAAGGCACCCAGAGCCAGCTGGCATTAACAGAGCCGGACCAGAGCTTGCACACATACATGGCCTAATTTCCCCACACGTGTTTCTGTTCCCCCAGGACTGCTAGTCACTGCTGGGGCCCACTGTGTCCTGGCACTGAGGATTATAAGCTGTTTCAGTTACTGGACAAGAAGCAGACCTGTGGTTTCAGGAAATATTAAAACCCTGTTCACTTGTAGAACAACGGCAGAAACTTTCATCTCAGTTAACTGGTAAACAGTCCTCTCCTCTAATGGCCCACTGGGGAAGACCAGGAGGGACGGGCTCTCAGAACACCTTGCCCAGAGCCTACACAGGCCTGCATGCCTCTTGTCTCTCACAGTCACTCAGTGGGTTGCTAAGGACCTCCCATTAGCAGAAATGCAATCCTTATTTTGGTTATAGGTTGTGTAATTATCCCAGGAGTAGGTGTGTTGAAGCTACAGTGACTTGATTTTTGATTGCTACCTGCAACTGAAGTTTCTTCTAGCATGCCTAAATCTGAAATCCTCTCCTGTGGCAACTCTAGGTCTAAATCCCTTTACAATGTGGAACTACTTGTGATACTATTGCCAAAGTACTGTGACTTAGACTCCTCCTTTGGGTAGACTCCCTCAAAGTGTGATGTCTAGAAAAATGGCAAGTTTCCATTAGCAGATACATCACTATAGATAATGTATATGTATATCTACTTATAAAATAAATATGGGGAGGATAGAATTCTGTCTGTGTCATACCCCATTTTAAAGGAGACTTGCATGAATATATGGCAAGATACTAGATAATGTATATTTGAGAGAGTAGATGAGAGTACAAACTCAAGTGTAGAGTGAGCATGAGGTGGGACTGTAGGTGCAAGACTGTGCACTGTGAAAAGATCATCCATATATTATTCAAATGCTGATTTTTGTGCCCCTCATATATGGTTGCAGTCCTTATTCTGAGAACCTCCTGTCTCAATGTCGTGTATAATGCTCCCCAATTATTCCTCGATTGGTCAATAAAGAAGCTGATCAGACAATGACTGAGCAGGAGAGAGAATAGGACTGTACTTCATCCTCCAAGCCAGGGGAGGAAGGAGAGAGAAGAAGTGGGGATTTGCCATGGGGAGAGAGTTCAGGAGACACCATAAACACACACACACACACACACACACACACACACCTGGAGCCCAGAGAGCTGCATCAGTACTAAAATGCAAGTATCTTTGGGGGTGAGGAGGGGGTAGCCAGATTTTTTAGAGCATTAAAATAGCATAATACTGCTCAGTCATTGTGCCCTTAAAGTTCGTTAAATAAATAGTTCAGTCTCAATTATTTGGGAGCTAGCCATGTTAAGAGGAAAACTGCCGCTAACATGCTAGTTGGTATGGACTGTCAACTGGACAGGACCTGGAATCACCTAGGAGATGTGTGTCTGGGCATGTCTGAGGGAGACTTTCTTGATAACATTCATGCTTTGGGAAGACAAATCTCAACTGTGGGCAGCACTATTTTCTGGGCAAGGGATCCCAGACTGTACAAAACGGAGAAAGCAAACTGAGCACGATGCATGCATTCGTTGCTGTTGTCTAAGTGAAGACATAATGTGACCAACTGCTTCAAGTCCCTGCTGCCTTGATTACCCACCACAGTGGATTATACCTTAATCTGTGAGCTAAAATTATCCCCTTTCTCTCTTAAACTGCTTTTGTAAGTTTATTTTATCACAGCATCAGGGAAAGAAACTAAGATGCAAGATTTCATGGTGCTATAGGCTCTGGGATTTGTAGTGTGAGTGTCATCAAAGCAGGATAGTGACTGCTATTCCCACTCAGCCACTCCTATAGAAAATTTATCCCACTATAGGCTGCTGTGGAAAGTGGTGAGCGGCCTCTTCAAGAGAAAAATAGTACACACACACCAAGCAGGCAAGCAAGCAAGCAAGCATGGTAGCTGCTTCTTACAGCAGCCCTAACTTAAAGTCCCTAGAACCATCTGAGAGCATCCAGTCTGCTGCACACTGCCTACAGCAGAGCCAGATTCTGGAGCATGCAGTAAAGTGTTTGTGTGTGTATCTGTGTGTGTGTGTGTGTGCGCGCATGTGCGCGCTTGTGTATGCAGTGCACCTGCATGTGTGCCTTCAAGTGATTTTGGAGACAAGTTCTCTCACTGGTCTAAAAATTAACTAAGTATGCTGGACTGACTAGCCAGGGAGCCCCAAAGATCTGTCTATCTCCAGCTTCCTAGTGCTGGGATTACAAGCATGTGCTACCATTCCTGGCTTTATTTCACAGAGGTTCTGAAGATTGAACACAGGTCCTAAGCATTTATGACTGAGCCATCTTGTCAGCCCTTTGAAGTAGAACTTAAGGATTCTTTGGAAAGTCGGTTGGATGGTGTTTTGCTGGGGCAAACACATGAAGGGATGTTTCACTGAACCAGACACAGGAGAGAGGATGTTTTGCTAAAGCAAGCATGTGAAAGGACATATGATGAAGGATTCTTTGCTAACAACATGCATGTATTGGTCCACCTTACATTGCACAGCTGAGCTCCATTTGTCAGGACTCCCTAGGGAGAAATTCACACACACACACACACACACACACACACACACAACTTCTGGTGATGTACTGCAGTTTCTTGTCACTTCTGCAGACTCAGGCTGAGTGATGTCAGCTGAAGCAAGACATATGCTGAGGCAAGACCCATGGAGGACACCTGATGTTGGAGGGTATAAATAGGATTCTACGGACAGTGATAGAGGCTGAGCCAGGCTTGCTTATAGAGTTAGCTGTGCAATGCTTGTTGGTCTCGCAGTGAGAACTTCTCCTGGCATTTCTCTGGGTTGCTCCTGCTGACTCGTGCCAAGGCTGAGGCCTGGCTGTCTCTGCTAGGTAGCGCCACCACTGCTGATCCCTGTTTGCTATCCTGACTACTGAACTGACTGCTGGAGTCTGTGAAGTGTTTGTGAGGGGATCAAGCTGCCACGGCTGACCTGTGAACTGAACTGCCGATTTCCAGACAACACAGATGGGAGTTGCTCCAAAGAACTTTTCTAAACAAGTCCACTTCTCCCATAGTGGAGACTCTCCACTTTCTTTTCTACTACCTCTGGAGGGTGGTAAGCTACAAGGGAGGTTAAAGTATTTAAGAGCCATCATTAAAAGTAAGGTTTAAAAAAAATTAAAGTTACAGCCCTCTTTATAGCAATTTTTTAAGTAGCAATTTTTAAGGTGCAAAACCCAGTTCTCAAGTGAAGATTTTCTCAAAGGTTGGAAAAGTAGCCAGAGAAGCAGGATGGGGTCAGGGGAGGAAAGACAGCAGTTTCAGGAATGCTACTGGTGGGACTTTCAGCCAAAGGAGAGGCGGAGGCTGGGAGGAGACCAAGGCTACATGGTTGGGAAGCCAGGAGACTCTCCACCTCCAGGAGAAGGAGACACAATGAGGCTGGAAAGGGGCGAATGCAGGAGGAGCCAGGGGCTCAGGGATAGCAAGGCGCTCACGGTGCACAGGAAGCAGCGGCTTTAATTTCTTTTTCCCATCCTGAGCAGCAGCCTCCAATGTGGCTGCCATACCCCAAGACAACTCCTGTCCACCCACGCTTTCATCTCTTGGCACCCAAGCTGCCTTCATCTTGGGGAAATGAGTTCAATACCCATGTCTCGTGGCATGACACATCACTTCCTTTACCTCTGCACAGCTTCCAAATGGCCTCAGTGCCACTTTCCACACATGTGCACAGCTGCACTTGCTATCCGTTTATGTTCTCCTTCAATGGTACACTAAACAGAAGAAGAAGCTGGTGTCTGATGGGGCTGCTTGTGTGACACCTTTACACACGTCTGCATGGCTGGAGGGGGCACGGGTAGAGTGCTGGCTTCCTTTCTGCACCTTCATGCAAAGCTCCGGGGTTTGAGATGTCTGTGAGGCTAGATCTTTACTACAAACTACTTGTGTGTTTACCTTGGAGAATGGTGCTACTTGGGGAACTTAAATTGCATATGTATTTCCATAACTATGCGTGTGTGTGTGTGTGTGTGTGTGTGTGTGTGTGTGTGTATGTGTGTGTGTGTAAGAATGGGCATGGTCACGTTCCTCCAGGAAGCTCAGTGCACACATTGCGTAATGATGTTTTGGACAATGAATAAAATATAGGAGAATGGTCCCCAAAAGACTGTAACACAGCCTAAAAGTCCCTGTCATCTAGTGATGTCAAGACACGACAGGGTCAGTGTTTGTGCTGCTGGTTCAAACACACTTTTGTGTTTTGCACTAAGATGTGGGAAAGTACAACACACACGAATCTGAGCAGAACTTGATGCTTGATGCTATCCCATGATGCATTAACCATGCTGTAGTTTTACAATGCATTTGCACTCCTACTCTTAGGAGCAAGTGTTCTGGTCAGTGAGTGTGCTGGTTGATACTGCATAGGTAGCAGTCTCCTGCATCTGATGTGTCACTGTGTCCCTTGACTACTCTAAGAAGTCACACTGGGAAGCAGTGAGGTAGGCCAGTGAGTAAAGGTACCACAAAGCCTGACGACTGAGTTGAGTCCCCAGGACCCCCATAGTGGAAAAACTCTGAAAGTTTTTCCTACAACCTCCATGTACAAGTGTTACATCCTGCAATCCTGGGACACAGATGCATGCACACACACACACACACACACACACACACACACACACACACACAAAACGTGAAAAGTAATAAAGTGTTTTAACATAAGTCATACTGAGTCACTGAGGAAGACTGTCTAGGTTTTTATTAGTATACTCTGACATTTGCAAACAACCACGCTGACCATGGAGACATGTTGAGATTTACAGATTGGTTCAGATTTTCCGTAATGTGGGAGGGTTACTGCTCTCAGTACTTGCATGCATGGAACCCTGTGGATGCATCTATGTGAATCCTCACCCACCACTCTGTCAGGAAGGCTTTACCATCCTGCCACATAGAAAGAGAGACTGAGGAAAAGACAGCCTGGAGGATTTTTGTAAGTCATGTGGCCCCTGTTTTCCACTGGGAAGATGCTACTAGGTCCTAAAGGATGTATCCTACAGGAGAAGAAAAACCAGAGGCCTATCTGTCCAGAGCAGCTGGGCTCCCTCGGGCTCATTTTTCTAACAAAAGCAACAACAAAAATCCTGAACATGCATTGTTCAAACAGAACTCCCCCATCAAAGCAGCTGCATGGCTTACAATTGCATAACCCAGGTACCTGCCTGGGTTGCGTAAGACAGCCCTCACGGCCCCTACCGCTGCTGCAAAGATTTCATTTCCTCCTCAGGAGATGTTTGCTAAATTTAGATACAGGTCGCCAGTCACAGCTTCAATTAAGATGAGCTTTATGAGACTAACACGCCGTGAAACACCTGCAACAGCTAGCCACTCTTAACACCCGAATCGCAATTCCATGTAAGTCAGTGAACAGGGCTCCAAAGACCCATCCAGAGAGGGGTTTATCTCTGGAACATTCATCTAGGTATAGAGGGTAGGGTCCTTAGGGAGCCCAATCCTGGATTGTCTGCTGAGGAGCTCTGCCCATTACAGAAGTCAGGGTCTGTTCACTGCGAATTGCAGAATCTTTTCTCTCCAACTGGGGGCGTTCTCACCAGGAACCTCAAACAGGCTCTTAAGTGGACAGAATGGAAGGTCCCCAGGCATGTCTGGGCCTTGCTGGGAAGGGTCCCTGCCCCTGTCCTGATGAACCTTTTACAGACACTCAGCAAACTTTTCTCCAGAGGAGAAATCAACTCCTCATAGTGGTAGAGATGAGTCTAATGACTCAAAATAATAGTGGTGACATTAGCTGGGTGTGTCAGCTCAAGCTAGTGAGATCAATGCTAGAGAGGCTGAGGCAGGAGTTCTAGGCTAGTCTGGGCTACAATTTGAGTTCCTGATCAATCTGGGTTGCAAAAGAGAAAGCCCCATCTCTAAAAGTGAACAACCCCCCTAAAAGCAGTTAATATTGACTTTTGAAAGTGTGGGGGTATACCATGCAGCATCCTAGGCACATGGCTAATCTAAGTCCACAGCATGTACTTAATAACGCAGGTGTTGTTATCATGAACATTCTACAGGGGACAATTGACAAGGTCACATAGACGTGACCAGGCAGGGATGAAACCCTCTATGTGCCCCGGCTCACTGGACTGTGCCTCACGACTTAGACAACTCCCAGTGCTCGCTCGCATGGATGGAGGCCTGTGGGCCTGTCTACAGTAATCCTCACCCTCTGCTCTGTTACACAGGCTTTATTATCCTGCCACATAGAGAGGGAAACTGAGCAGCAGACAGCTGGGAGAGTCACATGGCTGAGCTATGACATAAAGCATGGCTGAGCTTACTCCTCACTACTGGACTGAACTCCTGTTACGTTATCCAAGGAAAACCATTAGCCAAAGGATCTGGAGGTAAGGCAGGCACAAAGTAGAAGAAGGGGATGTTGGCAGGAGGGGTAACTGGGGGTGTCTCAGGGAGACAGAATGGCCCCCTGAGAATCCCAAGAACACCTTGGGGCTGTCTATTCCTCAGTTTCCCTCTCTATACACAGGAGGGACCAGGAATGGGAGGGAGAGCACCGATCAGCTCCACTTTCAAGATGAAGTGGACAACAGTAGGCATATCTCCTACCCTGGAGGGAGCCAGGGCCCTGTAGGGCCACCAACACTCTAGAAAGGATCACCCTAGTAGAATATACAGGTACACACACAGGCACAGTCAGTCAGACAGACAGACAGACAGACAGACAGACAGACAGACAGACAGGATACACACACACACACACACACAATTTAATGAAGTTTTAAAGAGATAAAAAGATACAGTCTGCTAACTTCAATTACAACCTAAAGTTTTAGAACTCTACATCTGAGTGCAAAGTCCTGCCTCAAGTTATTATTGGGGTTGTGACCTTGAACAAGTATCCAGACCTGTCAGCTACATACATTACATACACATGTGCACACATGTAACATACATACGGCATGCATTTTCTCTTTGTTCTTAACACACAACGTGTGGCTCTCCATTTCGATTTTCAATTATTTTTGCATATTGTATTTGTATATTGTATTTTTGTATATTATATTTGTCACACAATGTTGATTCATGTCTTTGTTAAACAAACACTGTCTGGAAGTCTACCATATGTCAGGTCCCGTTCTGTACCTTAAAGATCGACACAACAGAGAGCAAGACAGGCACCATTTAGCTCAAACAGAGGGAGATAAAGAGACTGAGTTTCCTGCCTTCTTTCCCCATACAAAGGCAGTCTTCCAAAGGTATATTTGTTGCAGATGTGCTAAGCATAAGGTGGACACACATCTGGCTACATGTCCTCATGCACTCAGTAGATAGATCCCAGCTGAACCTCATCTCACCAGAAGGGGCCGTCAGAAGTCGTTGGCTAGTAGTATCGCTGCCAGCCCCTGGCATGTGTCTGGGGGACCGAGGATGGAGCGTCCACAACACACTTTCACCGTGTTTGCTGGTCCATGCATTTGCGATCTGCAATTCCAACTGAGCACTGGTATATCTGAGGCCGTGACCTAATGAGCAACTGTGTATCCATGAGAAGAGCTATGTGTGGGGCTCAGTTGGTAGAGTGCTTGCTTAGCCCGTGCAGAGCCCTAGGTAAAATTCCCAGTACCACCTAAGCCCAGTTTGGTAGCACAGGTCCATAAGCCTAGCGCTTGAGAGGTAGAAGCAGCAGGGTCAGAAGCTCAAGGTGAAGGTCATCCTCCAACAAAGAGCTTGAGGCCAGCCTGAGACACAAGAGATACACAGCGAAACCCCAAGTGGTGTTTGTGGTGTGAGGCACCCAAGGATGCCCACTGCTCAGACCTCCAACATCTTGATGGCCTGGGCGGCAAGGTCACGGTGGATTACTGTGGCTCACAAGACTGACTTGCCGTTTCCTCTTTGGCAGTGGGCTGTAGGTATATGGGAGAAACACTCCTGTTCTGTCCTTAGACACGTGGCCTGAAAGGAGTGTAATCACATGTCAAATGAAGCAGGGCAAAAGAGGGATAGGTGCTTATTGCTACAGGTGTGATAAAGTCAGCAGGCTGCACCCCACCCCCATATTGATTCTCCATACCTCCATAATAATATGACTAATAGGTTTTGGTGAGGCACACACCTGAAGAGAATAAAGAGTACATTTCTCAGACTTTCATGTTATTAGATATTGCCATATTACTAAGTTTCGGCAAATAGGACAGAGGCAAAGTAATGTGTCAAACTTGGGGGGCCTTTTCAGGTTTTGATAGAGATGAGGGTAGAAGCCAGGGCTTTGTGCACATTAGGTAAGCAACTCCACTCCTGAGCCACACCTCAGCCCCTTGGACTTTGAACATTTAAAACGTTTAAATTGTATGTGTATGCTTATCTGAGTGCAGGTTCCCCATGGAGACTAGAAGAGATCTCTGGAGTTGGAGTTGCAGGAAGTTGTGGATTGTCTAACTGAATGCTGGGAATCAAATCTTTGTTCTCTGCAAGAGCATCAAGTGCACTTAACCACAGAGTCATGAGAGTGTATACCCATTTCGCTGACTAGAATATGTATGGTGGTAGGAGCTGCTGCAATCCCTTTGGATGGTGAGGTCTTTTCTTCTTTTTTTTATTGGATATTTTATTTATTTGCATTTCAAATGTTGTACCCTTTCCCAATCCACCCTCCAGAAATCCCCTATCCCATCCCCCCATCCTCCTGCTTCTATGAAGGTGTTCCCCCATACCCCCCCCACCCTCTCCTGTATCCCTGTCCTGGCATTTCCCTACACAGGGCCATCAAGCCTTCGCATGACCATGGACCTCTCCTCCTACTGATGTGCGACAAAGCCATCCTCTGCTACATATACGGCTGGAGACATGGGTCCCTCCATGCATACTCCTTGGTTGGTGGTTTAGACCCTGAAAGCTCTGGTTGGTTGATATTGTTGTTCTTCCAGAAGCCATGCATACAGGAAGAAGACAGCAGAAGGCTAGCACTACCCTGGACTTCTCACTCCCAGATCTGTTCAATGTGAGACTCTATTGACCATCACCTTTTTTTTTTTCTTAAGTGATAGGTATATCAATGAGGAGAAAGGACTAGAAAGAAAGAGGGATGTGCAGGTAAAGGACACTTATTAAAGTCACTTCTGGTGGCATTTTTGGATGTGTCACTTCAAAATATAACACCTTGGCATTCTGAGCACTTTAAGCTAGAAGAACCCCAAAAATAGCATGTGCAAGAAATTCTGAGGCATGTCACAGCATTTTTAGTAAATAAATGTGTATCTCCTATTAACCTGTGTTCTGTCACAGTGACTTCAGTCATGATTTTAGAACATAGAATGGCTAAGGAAAATATGTTTTCACCACCTTTCATGCCTCATGATCACCCCCAAACTTCAAAACATTGAGTCAGTGCCATGGAGACTTTTGTGTAAAGTGAATCTGGGGCTTTATGGATGAGGACAGAGGCCAGGGCAACACCCAGGGCTGCAGATTGGCAAAGTCAGACAAAGCAAGTTCCTAGAAGTCCCTGGGATCCTTGGGAAACTTGGAGCATTCTAGACTTTTCTATCTGAGATTCTTGGAAGTGAAAGGATACCCCCCTTTGGGGGAATCTGGGTTAGAGGTGAGGACGGTACCTCAGGGGACATGGGAATAAAGGTTTGGTGGAGGCAGCCTCTGAGCTGAGCGCAGAGGCTCCTGGAGGTATTAACCCCTTAGCTTGGTTTAGGTGCTGCCAAGGTGCTAGATGGTTGGGAGGTAAGCAGAGGCCTCATCCTAAATGGTGTCACACCTTGTCAAGAGGCACGGATTTTACCTTAGGGTCTGTAGGAAATGAGAGCTTCCGAACTGGAGCACAGAGCACAGGCCAGCGGCCAGCTGGCAGTGGAGACTGAGCCAGTCGAGCAGTGACAAGTATAACTGTGACTTCCACTCCATGGGTGGGAAGCAGTGGCACTAGAGAAGGATCTAGAAGAAGAAGGAGCCTCCTGAGGAGCAAGGAAGGAAAGGTGGGAGAACGCCCCTGAGAGCCTGGCTGTGTGGCACGCATCCTTCCAGGGACAGGGCAGGCTGTATTCAGGTCCATCCCTGTCTCCCTGGGTCAGTGTCCACCTCTCAAGCCTCTGGCCTCCTTTTCTTTTCCACATCTAATTAGGTGGAAATGGAGACAAGGAAGAAGCCGTATGGTTTGGCATTTGAAGGAAGTAGGGCTCTTCCCTGCAGCCCAAGTACCTGGTTCAGCCAAAGGAACCCTGACCATCACACCATCCTAAATGGGAGGCAGACAAATGCTGTGAACAGACACTCTCTTCTTTGTCAAGACTTCATTTTTATATGTGTGCATGTGTGTGTGCTCACGTGTGTATGTGGGGTGCCCATATATGTGCACATACATGTGGAGACCGTAGGTTGGTGTCAGGTGTCTTCTGATACTGCTTTCCACTTCAGTTTCTAAGACAGAGTCTCTCACGGAGCCTGGAGCTCACCAGCTGGGTAAAGCGAGCTGCCAATGAGCTCTAGGGAGCTTCTTGCCTCTGCCTCCCAGCACCGGGGTGAGAGGCAAGTGCCACCATGCCTGGCTTTCTACATGAATGCTAAAGAACAGAACTCAGTGCTTATTCAGCAGGTACTTTACAGGTCAAGCCATCTCCCAAGCCCTCTGAATCTTATTTTGTGTGACAGAGCCTCTCATTTTTACCTGTATCTCAGGGACTGGTGGCCTGGCAGGTGAGGATGCCCCAGGCATCCATCTGTCTCTACAAGCATGCCATTACAGCTTGAGTTTTTTAAATGTGGGTTCTGGGATTGGATTTGGGTCTTCATGCTTGCACAACAAGTATCTTTACCCACTGAGGTGTCTTCCCATCCCACTCTTTGCTTTTATTTAAAAACCCACGTAAGAGAATTGGAGAGATGACTCAGTGATTAAGAGCACTGGCTGCTCTTCCAAAGGTCCTGAGTTCAAATCCCAGCAACCACACGGTGGCTCACAACCATCTGTAATGAGATCTGACGCTCTTTTCTGGTGTGTCTGAAGACAGCTATAGTGTGCATACATATAATAATAAGGAGCACTGGCTGCTCTTGCAGAGAACTGAACTTCAGTTCCCAGGATCCAGTTCTAGGAGAGCTGACACCAGAAACACAGAGTACACAGACAGATACGTAGGCAAGACACAAATACACATTAAAAAAAGATATTTTAAAACTCATATGAATTGACCTAGGCCAGTTCAGGTCTCTCGTCTCTCTAACTGATGCCGGGAAGGTTTGAAATACAAAACAAAATGACCAATCGAGCTCAGGCAAACGACCTAAGGCTGAACCTTCCTCACAGGGCAGAGAGCAGACAAAACCACTGTGGAGGTCGCACTTCTGTGTGGATGACTTGGGTCACAGTTTGAGCAAATACAGGTCTTGAATTGAAATACGTGTCGCCCAGATTTGAAATAACTATGAAGCCAACAGGAGGAGCTAGGGAGAAAATAAGACGTAAATCTCCCAGCTAGCTCTCTAATGCAGAAAGGACTTGAATCCCCCAAAAGGTATCAGGAAGAGCCTTTCAACCCTGTCTTTTGTCTATCCCAGTCTGCCTCTCAAGGGCACCCTTATTAACTGTAGCACAAGTGGCAAGCTGTAGTCCAGGCCAAGACGCAGTTGAAGTCTGTGTAACAGAACTCAAAGGGGCACCTTTGTTTATCACTATTATGCAGGGAGGCATCAATCACAGCTTGAAGGAGGCCTCGCTGCAGTTAATACAGGCCTTGTTTGCTTCAAAACCGAATGCAAGAAGAGATAGGTTATGTTTGAAAATGAGCAGAAACTGGCTGGTCTAGCAATGAAATTTCATTGGCTAACAGCTAAGATTTCCTCAGTTAAATCCTAGCAAGAATGAGGGATCTGATTTCTATCTCCAGTCATTTACCTATCAAAGAAAAGAAACTAGTTAGTTAAGTGTCACACATAAGTAGAAATTTTACTGTTTTAAATGTGTATACTTGCTTTATTATTAGGGCATACGAATTAATACTAGAAATGCAGAGGTAGGTATGAAGGGAGCACACCTATAATCCCAGCACTTGGAAGCCAAAGGTAAGAAGGTGATGAGTTCAAGTCCCACCTAGACTATAGAGTAAAATGCTGTCTTAAAGAGACAAACAAACAAAATCATTAATTTTTCTCAGTAGGGACTGAGAGTTTAAAGGAAGGGATATTTTCATCTCTTATGCTAACTGAAGTCAAAGTTTCCAAAGATCTGGAAGAGCAGGGAGGTTGGTAGCTCATTACCCAGAGGGCACTTCTTAAGAAGGCTTGTCAACACTTGGACAGAGACAGTGTGTGGCTCTCAAAAGTGGGGCAATTGGAGCATTGTGGTTTCTGATCTGGAGGATTAAATTTTATGCTTCAGAAGGAAAATGTCAGGTGGTAAATGGTGACAGTATAATCTGAAGACAGTGGATGTCCCAGAGGGAACCACCCAATCCTGTATCCCCTGTGAGGAAACTGGGCAGGCTGATAAGATGTGACTCCTATAGACTGAAGAGTTAATGCAGTATAGACGGAAGGGTTAATGCAGTATAGATGGGAAGGGTTAATGAGGTGTAGACTGACAGGTTAATGCAGTGCCAATGCACTGAAACTCAAATGACTTGCTAACCAGAAGTCTGTCTCCTAGTCCACCACTACCTTTCTGGATCTTTCTGACAGATAAAGATGTCAGGGAGGGCCATGATTGCTCTCTTTATCTACAATGATTGACTTGCTGGAAGACATGCATGATGAAAAACAAGGTCTGAGCTAGAGGAGAGAGAACCTAGGTGGAGCTGTGCAATCAGGTTGAAACCAAAACAAAGGGCACAGTCAGAGAGAGGTACCGATACACATGGCCAGAGAGCTAGGATTGTGGGAGGGGCCCAAGTTGAAAGGGTTTTCATTGAAGATGGAGCTAAGCTCCAAGATGGCTCACCCCAGACTCACATTTGGACAGTGTGGGGAGCTGGGCAGGGTGTACTCAAAAGCATTGCTATAGATTGGACAAAACTCACACAGGACCTTGCATGTGTAATAAACTGTTGGGTGAAGATTTCTGAGAAAAGTCCATGACCCTGAGGTTGGAACCATGGTATTAAGAATGAAGTTAAAAGGTGAGAGAGGGTAGCCAGAAGGAATAACTGACTGGGAGGTAGCAGACTGGGCATCAAACTCGACTAATGATACTTACAATGAGATAAGTCCTAGAGTTTGAGGAAGAGTCATCCAATAGATCTATTTATTTATGAGTCTAGAATTCTCCTCATTTGGGGCTGGGGGACTCCAACAGAGGAGACAGTTCCCAGTTTGCTCTAGCTTTTTTCTTCCTCTGGAGCAAGAAGCAGGTCATGACAATTGACAACTGTGAATGTCAGAGACCCAGAATGTATTGATTAATCAAGGCATTTGGCAAAGCCTCTCAGGAAATTCTTGTGGACAAGATGGAGAAATGCAGACCAGATGACAATATAATTTGGGCGACTCGGAGTTGGCAGAAAACCTGTTCTCCAAGAGTGCTGAAGGAAGGGGAAGGGAAGGCAGCCGGGGGGACCCTGCCAAAAGGTGCTGTCCCTGTGTTAGTCTCCTCTCATCACAGAGAGCAAACACTGAAAGAGCCAATACTGATCAAGAACACAGAGGACACAAAGTTGGGAGAGATAACTCACACGATGAAATCGAGATGGAAGAGTTAGCAAATATCAGATGAGCTCAACAGGCTGGAACAAGCTGGAACAAAGAAAGATGTGAATAGTGAAGTCTTTAATTTAGGTTCAAAGAAAGCAATTACACGCAAATCGACTCGGGAAGCTCTGATCTGCCAACAGTCCCCTTCTACAAACAGATATTAGTTCATCACAGCCAAAGATAATCCAGCAGTTTGATATGGCTGTAAAAGGAAGCCAATGGAATCTCTGGTTTTAACAATAGAAATGTAATAACAGAAATAAATGGGGTTTGAAGGACAGTTTCGCTTGCTCCATGCAGTCCTCTGCAGACATCTGGCCTGGCACGGCACCTTGCCAATAGACAGCATTCAGCAAATACTTGCTTGGCAAATGAATGGATAACACACTTTCAGATGGATCTCAATGTGAAAGGGATTTGGAGAGTGTCCTAAGAAGAGAAGCCTGAACAAACATGGAATGCACAGCCTGGAGCAAACCAAGGAGACCCCCATGAGAGGAGGTTTCAAATACTTGAAGGAATATCAAATTTGGTTTTGTTCCAAGGGGAAAATCTTAAGGATCAATGGTCAGAAGATATGCAAAGCTAAAGGTTGGCTCCAGTGAATAGGGAAAATTGTAGCTGGGTGGAGTAACACATGTTTTTAAACCCAGCAGCTGGTGCCTGAGAAGGGAGATGAGAAGAAAGGTTACAAGTTCAAGTCCATCCCGGGCTATGTACTGAGCTGGAAGCCAGTCTGTACTACATAGAAAGATGTTGTCTGAAAATATCCATTGTCCCCCTATAAAAGAAAGAAAAATATACAGAAGTGGTAGTAATGTATCTTCTTACTGAAGATACTAAAACAGAGGTTGGCTAGCCATGATCATGTCTTTAAAGTTTCTGAATACGTATACCGGAAGCCAGTCTGGACGGTCTCTACAAAAGATATGATTTTAGGGGCTTCGGAGATAGATAACACAGTAACACAGTAAAGACCTTGGGGACCTTAGTTTGATCCCTAGAACCTATATTTAACAAGCCAGGGTGGCATTGTGAGCTTACAATCCTAGTGTGAGGTAGCAGAGGCAGGTGGATCCCTGGGGTTTGCTTGCCAACCAGAGCAGCCTCCTCGGTGAGTTCCAGGCCAGTGAGAGATCTTGTCTCAACAAGCAATGTGGATGGCACCTGAAAAACAACACCCGGGTCATACTCTGGCCTGCACATGTGTATAATCCCTTGCATTAGTGTGTGTGCATGCATGTGTAACACACACACACACCACGCATGGATGTGTGTACACACAAAGAGAAGTGATCTTACGATGTTCTGTCAGTTTGTTCCTTCAGTTCCAAATAAACTCCCAGCTCACTGGCAAGGTCCGTGCCAGGCAGTCTTGGCCGTGGACTTCATAGCAGCTGCTAACAAAAGAAACTGGCTCCCATGCCAGGATGCGAACACAGCGTGGTAACTTGAGTTCTGAATGAGGCTGAGCTCTGATTTGTTTGTTTAACTTTCCTCAGCACAGACACCAGTGGAAGGGAGAAAGCTGACAGCATGCTTATGGTTCCACCATAGTGAATGAAAATCATGCCTGGAGGTTATGATTAAAAGCACCCAAACCTTGATTTTTCTATGTGTGTCTCTCAACAAGCACCAAGTTAGAAGTCTGAGAAGAAATCACTTTTAACAGAATAACACTGTTGGATAGCCATATCAAATACTCAAGGACCCCCATGTATCACAGCAAGATATGAAAGCTTTCCACTAAAGGCCTCAACGTCCTGAAGGGCCATGGGTAGTGCCATAGCCCATCTCTAGAGTGGCCTCCCGGAGCCCTGGACCACAAGCATTCACACCCACTGTAATACAGATGGACCAGTGTCCTCAAATGGCCATGTGCTGAAATGAAGGCTTGGTCCTCAGCCTGGTGCTATTGGAAAGTGATAGTCTTTGGGAGGTGAGGCTTACCAGGCAGCTCTCTGGTCACTAGGGGCATGGCCGTGAAGGAGTTATCAGGACCCCAGCCTTTTCTATTCCCCATCTCTTTTGCATCCCAAACCATGTGTGGAACAATTTTGGTTTGTGACACATCACTCCCTCCCCACCCCCCAGATCATGAAATGCTGCTTTACTGCAGGCACAAAAGCAGTAGGGTCAGGTGACCATGAGCTTCTTCAACTATATGCCCAAATAACCTTTTTTTCTTTATAAGTTAATCATCATGTATATTTGTCATATAACAGAAAATTAATGTGGGCCCATTTACAGCTCCCTCACACCTTGAGCAGAGTTGAGGAAAGAGTAAGGTATGACATCTTAGGCTAGATCATAAAATGCACTGGGCTTGCTGTTTTGGTTTACATGAATTGTTTGGAGAAGTCACCTGCCATACAGCGAAGACACTCTAAAGAGCCCCAAAGAGGCACAAAGTGGTGAGGAGCTAGGGTCTCTACCAGTCAGGACCCCTCTTGGAAGAAGCTCTCCCAGATTCAGCTAATACAATGGACCTGACTCCCTGAAAGTCCCTCAGTCAGAAGCCCTTAGTTAGGCTACCTCTCACCTCCAGACCCACAGAGACTTTGTGGGCTAATGTTAGCAACCTAAAGCAATAGGTTGCTAGGTTTTGAAGGAATTCATTATGCAACAGAAAATGTGTTGGGACATTAATACAGAGTTATCACTGGTAAGGGACAAGGTTAGGCATATAGCCCAGTGGCAGGGTATACCATGCATTGAGTATTTGCAAAGTCAGGGCTTCAATCTCCAGTACCCAAAATGACTGAAAAAAAAAAGTATTTTCTTTGCACAACCAACTGATTGGATGAGCATAGCCAGCGTCTTTTCTACGTTGACGGGCGACAATGATCAGACACTAGTGAGGTCACTTCTGACCTTGGCACTAGACCTCAGACATGCTGAGCTATCCTTAAACAGGTTATACTTACTGTTTTCACCAGACAGATAAAGAGACAGCTACCGGCACCTCCGGAAAAAAGCTTAAACCCCAGACAGCACAGTTTCTGTGGACTTGGGTCCTGGGTAAGTCAGCCCCTGCAGAGCCATGCACTTGATAGCCAGCTTCTGGCATGAGGTCAGGGCTTATGGTTATGGACTTATGAGTTGTCATAAACCATAGTGTTTCTAGAATGAGCAAATGTGTCTGCATGCCATTCACTTCTGTAGAATGTGGATTGTACACCAGCCATTAACTTTACAGGACAGGTGTGACACTTAGGTACCTCATCACATACCCATTTAATCTACCCCTGGGCTTGTGCAGGGCTAATAGAATACTTGTTTAAATTGTCAGGTAATACACATTTCTCTTCTCCTTGCTTTTCTTACATGTCTTGGCTAGTGTTGGTGATTTATTTCTTCTCTTAGTAGAAGAGGCTCAAACCACTGGTCTAACATTTCAGTCTCTTAGCTGTTCCCTGAGGGATCCCTTTGGGAATATGCTTGGAAAGGGAAATTACCATCAGAATTATGAGCCACGGAGTTCAAGAGTAAAGAGGGGCAGCTCTCAACAAGAAAGGGGTCGTGGATCTTGTTATAGAAGAGGCACAGATGTGGCCACATGTGAAAAATCAGACACCTGCTTCTAAATAAGGAGTGCTGGTCACTCCAGGGGCTCAAATGGGATTCTTGACTGGGAAACAATGAGTAGACTTTAAAATGCTTTAAGTATTTCTCTAATAATGCTTCTGTAGAATATATCATCTAACCTTGTCTCTAGCTCAAAATCATACATGTGCAAAGCCCAGTGCTTTTAAAGATAAAACATCACTCTGGAATAACCATATTATTATGCTTAACTCTGTCATGTATATAGACATGTATGTCTGTGTATATATAATCACTTCAAAGTTTATAGTTTAACTATGAGGATTCTGAGTAAATTTTTGTGAGTATATACATGCTCCTTTTTTTATTTTTCCAATTAAAATTAAAGAACAGGCTGGTGGGGTTGGTCAGTGGTTAGAGCTCATGCTGCTTTTGCAGAGGACCTGAGTTTGATTCTCAGCACCCAGGTCAAGCAGCTCACAACTACCTGGAACTGCAGCTCCAGAGAACCTGACGCCCTCCTCTGGCCTCCATGAGCACTACACCTCCCCGACACCACAACACATATACTTAATAAAAAAAAAAGATTAAAGAACAAGAATAAGCCTTGCTCCCAGTGTTCTATTTTTATGCAAGAGAAGAGCCATTGTGAAGCAAGTTTACCATATGAATGTTTCAGTCCACCTTGAAGCAGAAAGACAGACAGAGGCCATGTCTGGGACAGCATTGGGCTCCTCTGGTCACCAGCTCAGGAGATGGACAGCCAGCCAGCCAGGGGGAAAGTGGACAGCCCATATCTAGTGAAGATGAAAGGAAACTAACAAAATCAAGGCCAGGAATTTACCAGGAAGCTGCTGTAAAATGTGTCCTCTTTTCTTAAATGTAATTCCTGTTCTCAGAAAGAAGTCATGACTGGTTATTTATACAGAGCTCCTTTGCAAGTGAATAAGAGAACCAATATTCTTAAAGAATATTCTTATTTAAAAGAAAAAAGTCTGGGATGACAAGATGGTCTGGTGGGTAAAATATGCTTGCCACCAGGCCCGGCGGCCTAAGTTCAATTCCTTGGGGCCTTCATGGTAGAAGGAGAGAACCAAGTCCTGCAGGTTGTTTCTTAACCACTCACTACACATGTGCACCATGCAAGTACATGCAATGCTAAGTGAATACCCACACACATGCACAAATGTATGTGTTCACACCCAAAATAAATAAATATAAAAAATGTTTAAGACAATTCCATATGAAAGCTTAAAACACAAAGTCATAATGATCACAGATGACAAAGAATGACCTCCTCTCAGTGCCATAAATGTCATAGTACTTTTTTCTTCCTGATAGCATCTAAGGGCAGACAAAAGATTCTATCTTTATTTCTCTTGTAGAGGATTTCAGGGTGTCTGGTGTTTTGAGAGGACGACTGCATGGTCACACCATAGTGACATTATGTTCTCCTGCCGCTCACAGAGTTCTTCAGGCACCTTGCTTTATTTGAGTTTAATAACAGCTCCCAGAGGTGGGTACTATGCTTTTATGGGGGAGGAAGTGCATGTTCAGAAGTCAGTGAACACTTATTAAGTGTCTATACTGGTCTGTGTGGGGCACTTCACATTCAATGCTGCAGACTGACCTAATGCAGTCCTTTTCCAAATGCCTAAGGGCACTGATGCTTAGAAAGGGAAGCACACTGCCTATGTTAATATTACTACAAACATATGAAAATAAAGAATAAGACTAAATAACCCTTTTGAGTTCCAAACCCCAGGGATTTCTCTCTATGTAATGAGATGAACAAACTATATCTCCTTCTGTATTAATGTCACAAATCCTTGTTCCAAAGTTGTAGTGTGTTGGGGTAGTGCTCCCAGACCTGGAAGCCTCTCTGCCAGCCATTTCTACTGGGTTCGAGACCTCAGATAAATTGCTGTGCACTGGCATTCCCATCTATGAAATAAATTAGGACTGTGATACAGTGTTCCTTATAAGCTTGTTTAGGGGTTGGGTGAGTGGCATGTGGTGTGCTCACAGTATGAAACTGTCCTCTGAGCTGCTCAGTCGTCTCCTTGCCTGTGATGAGGAAAGGGTTTATTTGTTTGTTTTGTTTTGTTTTCCTGCAGGGAACACTGCCCGTTTAGCATCTTTACTATCTTACCAAGGGTGGTGACCTGCAGCCCTAACACCTCACAGAGATCCCTCTGCCTTTGCCTCCAAAGCGCGTGGTTGGATTAAAAGTCTATGTCACCATGCCTGGCTATTTCACCAATATATTCAAGTGGAGCCTTTTGCTGTGGGCAAAAATTCTCTCTGGAAGTAGAATAAATTTCACAGGCCTCGGACAGTCACAGTGTGGGGTGGGAGAGAACACACAGTGGACAATTAGGTGAGCAGACAGTGCTGCTGCCATCAGGCTCTTAGGGTGGCCAGTAGGGAATGTTTCCGATCTATTTATTTAAGTAAACCACAGAGGTCAGAGAGGATAAGAGCATGCCTTCCCCTTATCCACAGGGAACTACCCAATAGTACTGCCACCCTCCCAGGGATCCTAAGTAAGGAAGTCAGCAGGCCTTAGTTTGCAAAAGGTAGAGCAGGCTAAAAGGCCAGCGGGTGGGTCCAACTGGGCTGAAATGGCGGTCTGACTCTCTGGGCGGGTTCACCAAGCTCATTGAGTGTGGAGGAGCCTCTGCTGCTCAAGAGAAACAATCGTCAGGAAAAGCACAAGGCCTTGTGAGCCCGCTTGCCTCAGTCCAGAGCCACGTGCAGTGAAGACACCCACTGTGCCTTCGACACTTCCAGCTTCTCTTTCAGGGCCTACTCCAGCCAAATTCCTGTTCTTTGCCTCTCGTCCAAATTACAGTCCTTATGAGTTATGCTATACCCCCAATTCATGTTTACACCAGGGAAGGGAGCAGGCTGCCAAGGACAACAGCAACGTATTACAGCTTTATTTCTGAAAATGAAGGAAAACTCCTAGGGCCAGGGATGAGACTTGTGGCTAAATGGCTGCAATGTGATTTAGAATCATCCCAGAAAGCAAGCTGTAGGCACGTCTGTGATGGAGTTTCTAGACTGGGTCAACCGAGGTGGGGCGGCACCATCCCCTAGGCTAGAATTCAAAGGGACACCATGTGACTAGCTGTCTCAAGCTCTCCATGCCAGGCTTTCCCTGCCACTGAAACCATGAGCCAAAATAAATCTGTCCTTCCTTAAGTTGCTTTGCCAGTATTTTGTCACAACAAAAGGAAAAGAGACGAATAAAATGGACCTGGCTGAAGAGATGAGCTGCCATGGTGGGTTAGATGTCATTGAGACACAGGTTCCTCTCATCTAGGAAGCAAGTGACCTAAAGGAAAGCTGGGTGCTACTGCCCCGTGCTCTCCTCCAAAGCAACACATCATTGAATCACAAGACACCACCCCTAGGTCTAAACAATGAGCCCCTTTCATAATGTGACGCTGCTCTGGCTAGTCTTATGTCAACTTGACACAAGCTAGAGTTATCTGGAAGGAAGGAACCTCAGTTGAATGTCTCCTAAGATCGAGCTGGTAAGGCATTTTCTTAATTAGTGATGGATGGGGGAGGGGTGGCAGCCCAGTCCGTTGTCGAGTTGTCATCAGTGGGTTGGTGGTCTTGGGTTCTATAAGAAAGCAAGCTGAGAAAGCCATGGGGAGTAAGTCAGTAAGCAGCACTCCTCCATGGTCACTGCTTCAGTTCCTGCAGGCAGGTTCCTGTCTTGTTTGAGTTCCTGTCCTGACTTCCTTCTAAACACAGGATTAGACACCCTATCTCCCACAGAGGTACATACAACTTGCACCTTTGCTTCAGTGTGGTCCTGGTGAAAACCTTCCTTTCTTCAGCAGCTCAAGCTTCAGTCAGATCTTTCTCCTCTCCCAATACACAGCCTCCCCAGCAAGCTCACCCAGGGAACAGGAGTGAAAAAGGGTTGTATGGGTAAAGAGAAGACACCTTACCATGGAGGGTCCAAAGGGGTCTGGCTTGAAAGAGAACACACAGCTCTCTTCTCTGTCCCTTTAAGTGAGTTTTGGGGAACTTAGTTATAACAATGGACTAAGTCTTAGCAATGGATTTGAATTCATTTGGTTGTTCTCTGGCATGAATTGAGTGACAAAGATTACTAATTGCTGTTGAGGGGGGGGGGAGAGGGAGAGTCATGTGAAGAAAGTCTTCGTTTTAATTTCCAATCACCTTCCTGGCCACTCCAAATGAATTTTAACAGCCGAGCTTTTCCTGGGACATTTTTCCTTTGAACTCCCAGACTTCCCTTTACTGCCGTTGCTGTAATATGAACCAGATTCTTTTCCCTCCCTCTTGTTTGCTTAAAAGGCATTAACTATAAATTAGAGTGTCTGAAGAGCAAGGTGTCACTCGTGGGGCCTGAGCTCCTCGGGGCCCTGGAGCCTCATGGCTGGGAGGGAGGCCAGGCTGCCTCTCTCTTTGGCAGCCAGGTTCCCAGACCCAGGCCAGTGATGATCCCACCCTCCCTTTCAAAGCTATCCAGTTACATCAACATACTAACTGCCTTGTTTGAATTGAGCGTTAAACCATATTCCTCTTTTTTTCACCAAACTCTTGTCCTAGAGGAGAAGGAATAGTTTTAAACACACACTTCTGCTGAGCTATTTTCCACTTGATGCCTTTGTTCAAATGAATCTTTACCCTATATCCTTCATGGTGTGTGTGTGTGTGTGTGGTGCTCACATGTGTTCAGGGGCACAAACCCATGCATATGTGGGAGGACAGGGAACACCGCTAGGGTTTTCCTTAGTCCCTGGAGTCAGGGCCTCACACAGGAGTTTGAGCTACACTAGCCGGACAAGAATCCCAGCAATCTCCCTGCCTCCACTCCCAATAGTACTGGGGCTCCTAGTATAATCTTAGCCACTCTTGGCTTTTCCCCATGAGTGCTACAGGTCTGAACTCAGGTCTTTGTACTTGCACAGAACAGCAAGTGTTCTGACTTGCTCAGCCCCTGTCCTAACCCTAGTGTTAATTATTAAAATATGCATATCCATTAAGAGTCTGATGAGAGCAACTGCCTCAGTTGCACACACCTCCCTCTCTCTCCAGATCAGGAAAACTGTCACCCACATACAGACAATTATGGGAAAGTAGCTTAGCTATTTTTATGGCACCCAAGCTCATAGCTGTCTCTCAGTTCAAATGTAGAAAACAGTCACCGAGTAGGAGTAGCAAGGATGTTCAGTGGGTGTGAGTGGGGAGGCAGAAAGCAGAGAAATCTCTGGTGGTTTTTCTTTCTCTCGTAAAATTTATCTTACTATTTTATATGTATAGATGTTTTACCTGCATGTATGTGTATGTACCACATACATGCCTGGTGCTCAAAGAGGCCAGGAGAGGGCATCAGATACCCTAGACCTGGAATTACAGGCAGTTGTGGGCTGCCATGTGGGTGCTGGTAATTGACTCTGGGTCCACGAGAAGAGCAATTAGTGCTCTTAACCTCAAAGCATCTTTCCAGCTACCCCACCCCCCCAGTATCTTTTCTTAAAAGAACATTTAACCTAAATAGCTTGCTCAGGGATTCCTCTCAAAATACCATCCAATTGGAGAGCATCTTTGATGTATAAAAGGCATCTTTTTGGAAGTGGAAGAGTTGGGGGCACAGGGATACAGGAATGCAAAAGGAGAAACAGAGATGACTGTCAAGGAGAGGCAGGAGGGAAGACTAGAGACTGCCAGCCATCCACTGTGAATATACCTAGAGTTGCAGAGACCATGACTGGGAGAAATGGGGTAAGGACAGAGGGGATACCCAAATCCATGGGCATATTCCATAGCACTGTGACCCAGCTGGCCAGCAAGAGCCTGCAGAGAAGAGTTGGGACCAACACCTTCCCTCTGGGATCCTAATGCTTTAAGGTTTCACAGGACACACCGACTTATACTCTGATTCTACCCAGGGAAATAGACAGAGAGTGGAAGGGAAAGGACTTTTGAACAGGAAGGAAGACCACTGAGGGGTGGGGGTGGGGGGTGGTTCCAAGAGTACAAGTCAGCACTGAAGAGATCCAGAAGTGAGGACTCACAACTAACTAAGAGAAGAAATGGCATCTCTGCCTCATGCCCGTGCCTACATTACATCTATCAGGTAGAGATAGGAACTATGAGGAATTAGCTCACTTATGATCATGTGCTACCTTACAGACTCCAATGTGTGGCTAAGTCCTACTTCTTACACTATGTTTGGTGCAGGAATGGCTAATTCCATCTCAGATGCTCTGGGACCAGGAACCGATTGTCTACACGGGAGCAAAGTTGGATGTCAACTGGAATGTTCTGAGCCTGGGCTCACGTGCTTCCTGAAGGTCGCCCGTTCTGCTAGCCCCAGTTTTCTCTGTGCAGGCACAGCTCTGCTGGGTGGGAATGAGAGCAAGAATGAACGTCCCATGCCTCCTGCAGAGCCCTGGCAGGGTGAGCCCCCTCCACTCGTCTTCCATTCCAGCTGTTTGGCGGCACTTGAGACCCTGCAGTGGTGACAGGAACACTATCCCCCTGAGTTTTCAGACATGCTGCTGGATTTATTTGTCTTAAGTCCACACTCTCCTTCCCCCATCCCTGCCTTTAATTACATCTGAGTTTAATACCCATATCTCCCTTAGGCTACTCGCTGCTACCATGGGGAACTGTCCACTGTGAGAGCCCCATCCACTCTTCCCACTGTCGTATCACTTAGATGCTACATGTAGCTTCTTTCTACTTTTGACCTTAAGTGACTTTCTTTTTCCCCTGTCTGCAAAGGCTTTTATGAAGTGTGCTGCAAACTGACCACAGAATAAGGTAAAGACTGGCTACTGATATTTCTATTTATTTTTTTAAGAGGCAGGTTCTCAGGTATCCTAGGAGGGCCCTGAACTCCTTACATAGTTGAAGATGACTGTGAACTCCAGACCCTCTTTGTAGCCAGTTACCAAGTGCTGGAATCATCACCATCACATCCTGTTCATGGGGCACATGAGACTGAATCCAGGGCTTTGTGCCTGCTAGGCAACCATTCTATCAACAGGACTACATCACTAGCTGCCCGGTGGATCTTACAGAGGCAGGATGGTGTTCCAATGAGTTGCTTCTCACGTTCTAGCAGATTTGTGTTTTGGGTGCAAACCAGATCTTCCCAGTGAAACTTTATTTCAGATGTGCTGTCTCAGCTTGAGCCTTGGTCCTCTGATCAAATTTCATGTTTTGCTGTGGTCCCAATGCATTTTTTGTAATCTAGTTATAGTGATTCTAAAGGAATAATTAATTAATGGCACTGACTGCTGAGTCTTTCATGACAGAACATGCTGAAAATATTGGTCTATTTATCTTTACTAGTTTCAGTGTGGCAGGCAATAAGACTATCTCAGCCTTCATTGTGACTCTATCAGGTAGATCATATTGTTTTTCTAAACACAGAGATGCTAATCACCCTGTATAAGACTGCAAAGTTGTATGGACAAGATCTAGACTAGTACCTAGCTCCCTCTTTACTGAATGGTCACATAGAAACCGTGTACAATAAACCCCAGACATTAGACTATATCCATAGTCTTGGGTAATAATGTGTACTTGTGTCGACAGGAAAATTTAAAAGCCAACCCCTTAACTTTGAACAGTACCTATGGCCTCACCATCGGGATATGGAAGTCCTGATATGGCAATGCCGGAGTATGTGACAAATGGAAGAGTTCTGAGTGCCTTGCTAGTGCTGAGGCGTCCAGGGAGAATCAGCCTGTCTGTGTCCTTCTTTGCCTGCACGGCTGCAGGGAGGCAGAAGGATGGAGTCTACACTGGCACTGGATGTGTTCACAGACAGTCCTCAGTTTTCACCACCTCTCCTTTGACCAAAGCCGTTCACCCAGCCACACTTGAGAGCCACTAATACTGAACTTTTCACCACCTTTATTCGAGAATTTGTGATTCTTAGGCAGTTAAAAGGTATCCCTGTATGAGCTCCACTTGGTGTGTGAGCGCCATCTAGGTGTGAGTGGGGGTGCCTGCAAGACTCTCCGGTGGGCAAAGTCTTTCCTTCAGGTTTCTAGAACTATCCATCCAGAGAAAGAAAGAAGGACCACCACTGACACCCCCATGATCTGATTGCATGCAAGGTTAACTGTGATTTTCTGCTTTTGAAGACTCTGTCATGTAAGGCTGGAAAAATAAGTTAATAAATCCAATTGTTATGATGCCAATATTTTTTATATGTACTAAAATCATTCCTTCCCCCCCCCCCCAAATGGTGCAAAAGTTCTACTGGAAGTTAAGGATAGGCTGTTTCCTAAATGGTCTGTGTCACCAAAATACCTAATTTTGTCTTGGGTGAATGACATCACTATGGATCCCAGTCTTTCCAGATGTGTTGTCTACATTCTTAGAGTGGTGTATATCCTACTTAGCTTACACTGTCAGCTTGATACAACCTGGAGTCATCTGAGAAGGTAGTATCAATTGAGATATTTCCTATATCAGATTAACTTCTGGATTTATCTGAAGCAAAGAGGGCTGTCTTGATTGACATAGGGGTGGAGGTAGGGGGGACAATCCCACTGTGGGTGGCACCATTCCCTAGATAGGTAGTTCTAAATAAGAGAGCTAACCTATAAGTAAGCTTTTTTAAAAATGGTTTTGCTTCAAGTTCCTGCCCTGACTTCCTTCAATGATGGACAGTGACCTGGAAGTAAAAGCCCAATAAATTCTTTCCTCTCCTAAATTCCTTTTGGCATGGTGTATGTCAAAGCAAGAGACAAGAAAGTAAAATAGCAGGTCATATGACACAAGCCATTCTTATAAGGACCATGTGTAATCTTTGACTTCGACATCTTTATAAATGGCTGTTATTTGGTTTCAAGCAAGTAGAAGAAATAACAAAGTTAAACCATCCTAAGACTCTTTGGAACAGGGCTAGAGAGATGGCTGTTCTTCCAGAAGACCTGAATCCAATTCCCAGCACCCACATGAGGGTTTACAGTCATATATAATTCAAGTTTCAGGGGATCCGAAACTCTTACACATTGTGACTCCAGATATGTATGGGATACATAGACATATTTGCTAGTAAATATTCATGCATATAAATAAAAATAATAAAACACTCTTTAAAGACTCTTTGGAAGTGACACTACCTAAGTGTATAAACAGCATCCAACTTCTCTTGGTCCCTAACAGAACCATGACAATGCCTTGTGGGTTCTAACCAAACAAACCCTTGCCTGGCTAATTGAATGCAACTGCAGGTCTGGTGGGTGGAGGGATCAAGAGAGCTGTTGTTCATCCTTGTAAAGACACAGTCCATGGACAGGGCTTATACCAGCGGTTCTCAACCTTCCTGATGCTATGACTACAGTTTCTCATGCTGTGGTGACCCCATTATAAGAATATTTTCATCGCTACCTCCTAACTGTAATTTTGCTACTTTTATGAATTGTAATGCAAATCTCTGTGTTTTCAGATTGTCTTAGGTGACCCTGTGAAAAGGTCACCCCTACCACGAGGTCATAACCCACAGGTTGAGAACCACTGCCTTAAACCCTTCCTTCTGCCTGGACCTGGGCTCAGTGGAATAGAATAGTCAGCCTGTGCTCATGAGACTATGTGGTCACACACTGCAAATAGCAGAGTGAGACCCTTGAAGTACGCTGAGTCCATGATGAGTTCCAAGGGTATCTGTCAGCTCAGGGCTCTTCCCCTAGCATTGCCTTTCACATGCAAAATGTGACTCCCCATTGGTAAAAATACTCCAGTGCTTTTCTGTGCCTGGAGGGAGTCTTTTCTAATAGTTCAGTTCAGAGTTTGCCATGTGTGGCTTTTTATTCAACCAGTATTGCAGTGTGGGATTGTGGTAGTGTCCTAGGAACAGTGCTGTTCAAGATAACTCCATCTCAAAGCCTTGGTGGCCTGATGGGACCAGCTCCAAGGTATTGATGACTCTTGGGAAGGATGGGGTAGTCAGAGAAGTCTTTTCAAGGGGGCTCCTTAATAAGTATCTTAGCATTTGACTACTGTGAGCAGACACCATAACCAAGGCAACTCTTAGAAGGACAACATTTAGCTGGGGGCTTACTTACGGGTTCAGAGATTCAGTCCAGTATCATCAAGGTGGGAACATGGCAGCATCCAGGCAGGCATGGTGCAGAGGAGCTGACAGTCTACATCTTCATCTGTAGGCCTCTAAGAAAAGACTGACTTCCAGGAAGCTAGGAGCAGAGTATTAAAGCCCATGCCCACAGTGACACACTTAGTCCAACAAGGCCGCACCTCCTAATAGTGCCACTCCCTGGGTCAAGCATACGAACCATCAGTGAGCATTTGGGAGTTTGCTTATCAAGCGCGAGGGAAAGCTTCAGGAGACACCACTGTTGGCAACTTAGTGAGGATCTTCCTCTTTGCTGACAGGTTCCTGGGTCCTTATCTCCCAAATCCTGGCTACCCTAGATGCCCTCGCTGGTGGCTGGTTTACAGACAGGCACAAGATGAATGTTCTGTGACAGACAGGTTCCAGAGACGATTTCTCCATTTGATCGGCGGATGCTCCAGGTAGAAGAGGCTCTTCCTTTAGATAGACCATATGTCTTCCCAAGATGCTCCAGACCCACAGCAGACATTCTGGAAACTGACTGGAAGCGAGTTTGAGAAGCCTGCACTAACATCAGAGGAATGGAAAGGTCAAGGCAAGCTTGATCACCGTGGTACTGTAACTCGCATTTCTCTACTCTGGGACCAACAGCCAACAGATGCCAGGACTTTTGAAGGTTCACAAATCTTGGTGTTCAAGCCTTTGGGTGGGATTTTCTGTACCTGCAGCCAGACCTATCAAAGCACTCCAGCACAGTGGTTCTCAGCCCTCCTAACTCTGACCCTTACACAGTTCCTCATGTGTGGTGACCTCCAACTATAAAGATATTTCCATTGCTACTTTGTAACTGTAATTTTGCTACTGTTGAGAATCGCCTGGTAAACATCTCTGTTTTCTGTTGGTCTTAGGTAACATGCGAAAGAATCCTTTGACCCCCAAAGGGGTTGCAGTCTGCAGGTTGAGAACAGCTGTTCTAGATGGAAGCAGAAACAGATATGGAAGAGCTGAGATATGCAGAGGAAGGTGGACTGTCTTAAAAGCTAGGAGCCCTATGCCATGAATGGGATGAAAGCTCACTGGGACAGAATGACCCATGGAGAAATTTCTAGAGACATGTGTTTCTATTTCAGAAGACAGCAAAAGCAAGTGTGTATAAGAAAGTGCAACAGAAGAGACAGGAAGGCCCAGGAATGCCACCTGATTCTCTACCCAGTGATGATAAAGACTTAAAGAGGTGGGAGGGGGCACAAAGCTGCTAGGGAACATGTTCCCTTGGGGCCTCATCGCTATGCTCCAGGGGATGAAAGAAGGCAGAATCTAGGATGATGGTCATATATCTGGCCTGACTGACTGGTGTTGTTCATAAAGACAGATGAAGGGGGAGAGGGGATAGGAAGAGGGGAAGGGAGAGGGGGAGGGAAAAGGGGAGGGAGAGAGAAGCATTGCTGATGGCAAGCTTATTTTCTTCTGTGGAGTGTGGTGGGTAATGAAAGAAATAAGTTCAGTTTTAACTATCTCAAGGCTTCAGGTTCCCATTGGACAGCTGGGTGGAGCTATTCTGCATGCTGTTGCTATGAGGGTAAGGGTAAGGTGGGCATGCTACGAAGCAGGGAAAAATATATCTGGTGCTTAATGGTTTGATGTACACAGAAAATACTGGGAGTCCAGGGCCCTCGTAGGTAACCTTTGACTCCTACATCATCCTGCCAGAGCCTTCGGCTAAAACAATGTCCTCGACCCACACTTTGGCCTACAGACTTGGGCACCCAGATGTTCACTTGCACCTGCCATTTGGGACTAACCAGGAAGATAATCTAAAAACACAGAAAATCTCCTGCTAATGGAGTTGATGGTGTCAAAATGTGTCACATGTAGGGGTGACACACCTGTGCTAGGTGGTTGTGGGGATATCGGCATACACCTTATAAGAAATGAATAGGTTGTATGAGGCTGGGCGAGTCCTGCTGCTTCCCAAGGCAGTGTTGTGTCATTCAAGCCTGTCTACTATGTAAAGGCTGTGTGCTGACTCACTGTGGGGACAGTGGAGGATCAAAGATAAATAGGAGAAGTTTGCTTCTAAGGCTAAGGTGTTTCTGGGCATCCATGGGGAGGCAGACATGTGAATTTAAAGGGGCAATAGAGAATGGCAGGTGTAAGGAGGCACAGTGGTACAAACCTATAGCCCAACACTTGAGAAGCAAAAGTAAGAGGATCAGGGGTTCAAGGCCAGCCTGGGTTACATAGTGAGATCTTGTCTCAAGAAGAAAAAAAAAAGGGAAGGAAGCTTCTTGTCAAGATCAGAAGCTGAAGATCAGGTTCAAGGGGGGAAATAAATGTAAGGAACTGAGGTTTGATGGCAAGGGTCGAGGAGCTCCAAGCCAGTGTGCAGAAAGAAGTGTGCTGTAGAGTTTGGAGCACAGAAGAGAAGTCTGGATTGCAGTGGACACATGGATTCTCTTGCTACATTCCTTTTCTGGATTTTCAATTTTTCTCTTGAATTCTTCTTCTTCCTTACATTATCTTAGAAGCAAAGGGATATAGGAGTGTTACAGACCCCAATCCCCACCCCAGTGTTCTGGGTTCCTGAATGAAAGACACACACACACACACACACACACACACACACACACACACACACAGCCTTTATATTTTAATATGCCTTAAATAGCTCAATGACTGGGCCCAACCTCTACATGGAGACAGAGGCAGGACTTTAAGAATCCTGGGCAATTTGGGGAACCAAATTAATACAACACAAGTGCACAACACAGGGTTCCAAGCCTGTGCTTAATTCAAACATTCCCACCTCTGCACTGGCCTATCTAGCGGCCCACAGCCTTGACACATTGGTGCCCACCACCCTGTCCCATCTGGTTATTCATGCATTTACAGTGTATTAATGCTGCTTTGGAAAGGGAAGACATTCCACACAGGAGAGGGCATTTCCTGTATTTCTTGGGACCTTTTTTTTTTCTTTTTGAGACAGAGTCTTATTCATGTAGCCCAGGTTGGCCTTGAAGTCAAGTAGCTGAGGACATCCTCCTGGCACACCTCATAGTGCTGGTTTACAGGTGTCTGCTACTATGCCCAGTGCTATGCAGTTCTGGGAATGCTTCCTGATGCCAGGCAAGCATTCTACAAGGGAGCTGCACCCCTAGACTTCTTAGTGGGTTTTTCTGTATTGGCTAGAGGCAAAGGCTTTGAGCTTGGGTGATTATGGGATAGTCAGATTTCAAGTTGACAGGGCGTTCCTACCTTTCCTTCCAGCTTTTGCCTCAGACGTTTTTTCTTCCAAATAAACAGATAAGCAAGTCCTTGGAGAGCATCTGTTGCACACCTTTGAAACATTTCAAACTCATTTTGCTTGAATCCAACACAGAGCATGTAGGTTAAGTGGTACATGCTTCCTTAGCCAGAATAGGGTAGAAGATGGCTTTGAACATACACTTTTAAAATGATTTTCAAAAAAAGCACAGCTTATGAATGACCCTTTAAAATGAAAACAAACAAACAAAAACCCCAACCAAGCAAAAACAAAACAAAAAACAAAAATCAGGCCAGCCCAGTTCTGAAAACAGCCAGCAGGGGGCCCCAACAGTGACAACCCACAGGCAAGGGCTGGGTGTTCTGTTTTCCAGCACCCTTGCTTTGTTCTATTTTCCTGCTTGGGAAGTGGACGGCAAGCGGGATCAAGAGACTTGGACAGAAGGGACTGCTCATTCGCCTGCTGGTTCTGAACAGTACTTAAGAAACCCAGAGAAGTCAGACAAGAAAGGAGAAGAACACAGGACAGGCTTCAGGGCTCCGGTCCAACCGCCCTCCACTAAAGACATGCTTTCTTCAGGAAGGTAAATGGAAATTCTTGCACGTTTCCCCGCCCAACTTTGTACTTTGAAAGACTTCAAACCTAAAGAAAGTCTGTAGGACCAGGCTGGGTTGACATCGGCCTCTCTGCCTCCAACCCTGTATTTTCTGCGTATTAAGGATCCTATTAACAATCTCTGCATATTGATCAATTCTAGCAACCGTTCCTAAGCTCTTAAGATCACTGTTTTGCCCTCAGACTGATCACACCTTCTCAGAGTGCTCAGGTGTGTGAAAGATCTGAAGGGATCATGGAAGACTAATGGGGGGGTGGCTGGAGACGGAGAAGCAGAACAGCGAGCGATGCAGGCCGGCCTCCCCGGAAAGCTCCTGAAAGGCTACCCGTGTGGAAGACAAAGAAGGTCTAAGTAGAGGGAGCTCCTCCATGCATCCCGTTCTTCATCTTCTTCTCAACTCCGCCCTCCAGAGAGTAGCAGGGAACAGACGAGCCAAGGATCATATGTGCATCTTCTGGTTTAATCTTCACAACTTTGCAGGGCCGGTTACCATGCCCACTTTACAGAAGTGAGAGATGAGGCTCAGAGCAGTTAAACCTGGGAAGGGCAGTGTGAGTTATCCCTACTGAATGTCAATTGTGTCTGCTCAGGACAAGTGGTCCACTCTCCCCTAGACTGGAGTCCAACTCCCCCACCCCCTGTTCTGCCCCTCCTCCTCGGCAGCCCACAGCCCTCCCTACTCTGGGGCCTTAGCATCAACTGTCTCCCTTTGTCCAAGCCTCCCACATTCTGTATTTCTCCTTATATCATAAGGAGGTTCCTAAGGCTCTCTGATCCCAGAATCCAGTCATGGTACCCAGGACAACCTCCCATACCTAGCCACCAGTTATTGCTACCCCCACAGATGACCCTGGACACATTCTTATACCATCGCTTGCCTTCTGTCACTATGACTGCAGCCATCACCACCACCATCACCCCTGCCCGGCATAGTCATTCAGTATTGACTACCATGCTGGTCCCAGCTCTTCACATGACAATCATGCCAGGGTGCTGTGTGTGGCTCTTGGTGTTGTCGTAAGGAGAATTCACTCTTCCAGTTAGAAGTTTCCCCAGTTCGTAGCCAGAGAAATCGAGTTCCCTTTATTTCATTTTGCTCTATTTAGTTTATTGCCATTTCTCAATGAAAACAGTAATTTATGATAGTTTTCTTCTGGGCTGCTCTAAAGGATGTGCAATTTCACCTCTGACCACTAGATGTCAGTACCAACCAATTCTAGACAACAACATACATGAATCCTGTAAAACAAGTCCTTAAGCACCCAAAGTCTCAGCTGATGATCTATCTATAAAGACAGAAACGCACAGCAAGGCTCAGGCTACTGCTAAAACATTACAGGATCCCAGGTGCAGTCTGGGGCTAGGGGAATCAAATGTCTATTTTTATAAAACACTTCCCCACAAATGAGAACACAGGAAGCACCATTAACCCCGCAGGCATTGTGTGATATTTTATAATGTATTTGGAAAGTTCACATCGTAAACACATTAAGTATTTAAATTAGACTTCTAGAAATTGACTTGGAGCACTTGAGGATGGGCATGCTTTGGGCTGGGGGGCTGAGCTCAGTTGGTAAGGTCCTTACTTTGTAAGCATGAGGACCCCAGTCTGGCCTTCAGAAACCAGGCTTTTCAAAAAAGCCAGGTACGGTAGCAAATGCATGTAATTCTAGTTCTAGTAAGGTGGAATCAGGGGGCTGAATCCATGTGACTCACTGGCCAGCTAGTCTTGCATACTTAGTGAATGACAAGGCATTAAGAGAGATCCTGTCTCAAACACAAGGTAGACAGTATCTGAGGAATAACTCTCAAGGACAGAACAATTCCTAAGGATGTCCTCTGGCCTTCACAAGCATGTGTAGATGTATGTATGTATGCAGGCACACACATTCATGCACACATATGCACACGAGCTGCTTCGCACATGAACAGTTTATCACAGCTCTCACAGGAGATGTGTGCGAGTATGCATGTGTGTGCATGTGTGCAACTGAAAGGATTAGCTCAGGAACTTTGGAAAAGTCATGGAACACTTGTCCCTCCCAGATGGGAGAGACTAAATTACATTCCTCAGACCACAGGGAGGTTCCTGTGGCTAAGGGAGGCCCAGAGTTATTCCAAGACTGTTGGCTACCTACCTCATTCCCTAACAACCAATCAGTTTAAAGGTAACACTGTTCTGCCAATCACATTGTGCCTAATGGTAGCTGCCCTGAGAATTGTATAAAGGCCCATGTGGTTGTTCTCGAGACCCCAGCATGCTGGATTAAATAAAATTCCTCTTGCTTTTTGCATTGATTCCCATCTCCATGTTGTCCACTCAGGGGTTCTCTGGTAAGTTAAGGCTCCCCGAGTGTGTGCACATGTGTGTGCTTGCGCGCGCGTGCGCGTGTGTGTGTGTGTGTGTGTGTGTGTGTGTGTGTGTGTGTGTGTGTATGTGTTTTATGAGAAAATAAGGCTGTAACTAGAAACCATGTCATCTTCAGATTTTGGACAGCACCTGTGGCCATCATTGATGTCCTTTCCTTACTGTGGTGTCAGGCCAACCATCCTTTCCTCAGGCCATCCTCTTAGGATGTGAAGAGACAAGGGCCCAGGCACAGCCATGACACACATTTCCCCAGGAAGCATGAGGAAAGTAAGGGGGAGAAAGCAATTTCTGAATCATCAGAAGACAGGTAGATACTGCGAAAACCTGCTATGAGCCTGAGGCTGGGGAGGGGACTCAGCAGTTACGAGTGTCTGTCGTTCTTCCAAAGGGCCCAGGTTTGGTTCCCAGCACCCACAGGGCATCTCACAAGGGGTTCCAGGGATCTGATGCTCTCTTCTGGCTCCCAGGGTATCAGGCATGTACATGGTGCAGATATGTACATAGGCAAAACACCCATACACATAAAATAAAAACAAATAAGTCTTTGTAACACAACAATGCATATGAGATAAAATAGGATATAAGAAGATATTATCTGCTTACTGGAAGACAGTAAATGACTCCAAAGAACCATGCTGTCCAGAGGTGCAGTGGTTTTTCCCACCCCACAAATTTAGCTTGTTCTAAAACCAGGTAGACACAGGATTATTTATGTATGTTTAGCCGCAACTGTCCATTGACCTTTGACCTAGCCTATCCTCATTTTTGCCATTTGGAGTTGTAATTCTTACCATTGCTACCCTAAAAGCCTTGGGAAATTCATTTTTCAATATCAAGTCAAAATACAACATAAATTTTAAAAAGCTTACAGCCAGACTGGCACACCTGCCTGTATTCTAGGCACTCATGAGGCTGAAGCAGGAGAATTACAAATTTCACATCAGCCTACCAGCCTGGGGGGGGGGGGAGGGAGGGGGAGTAGGAGGGAGAGAAACAGACACAGGCAAACACACAGAGAGAAAGAGACAGAGACGAAAATACAAAAACCAAGACAGACAAGAGACAGAGACAGATATAGAGACACAGAGACAAGAGGCAGAGAGACAGAGAGATTGCATTAGAAGTCTGTGAGAGCACAGTTGCTAACAGGGAAGGGCAGGCTGTCTTTCCTAACCCTAAAATGCATGTGTGTTCTACTTCTCTTTCAAAACATATAGCTAGTTCAGTATGGGTGTGTGGATAAAGGCATACTCTAACAGAGCAGCACAGAAAGTCTAAAACATGTATGCACCTACAGTAACAAAGTCCCAAAGACCATCAGCAACAGTAAAAGTGTAACTGAGGGGCCACACACAAAACAGTAAATAAAATCCACACCTCACAAGACACATAAGACGAATTCCAACTGGATTAACATAAAACGTAAGAGCGGAAATGCATAGAACACAAGAGGGGAGTGTTCACTACAAATCCCTGCTGGCCTCAGCCCCCTGATCCCCCTGCCTCAGCTTCCTCAGTGCTAGAATTAGAAGCTCACATAACCATACCCAACTTGAGAATTCTGTATAACACCACAGTGTAGAAGCCCTATGACATAAAATCCTTAATCATTAAAAAATAAATTCACTACTATGATAAATTCACTATTCAAAACATTTTAAACTTCTGCAAAAAAAGAAAAGAAAAGAAAACCTCATCAGTGAAGGCCTATCTCACAAGGCTACCTGGCCCCACCCTCTAAAAACATTCTTGCAAATCACAACACACAAAAAATAGATGTTCAAATGTATGAAACATCCTACTACAGAAAAAAAAATGATCAAGAGCTGATAGAGGAATATGCAGAGGTTTCAAGAAGACAGATCATGTAGAGGAATGCAAACCGCTGGTGCCTCGTCAGGAGGATTCATGATGGCTGGACCAAGGCAAGGCAGGTCAGGAGTTGGGGAACACAGTTAAGGAGACCTACCAATCAGCAAATGTTCCTCATGCCTTATACTCCAGGTGCCCCACTCACTTTATGTGAGTTCAGACTCTGAGTGGTCTTGAAGGTGTGAAAAGACAATATCCCAGTCAAGGTGAGACAGAAACAAGGTTGACCTGAGGCACCATTTCCCATTTGTCAGACTGGCAAAATTACAATTAGATATAAAAAATGGCCTCATTCCTTGGTGGTGGGAGTGGAATCTGTGTCAATCACTCTCAGGAGCAATGTACCAGCTATTGAAATTACAAATCCACACGTACATATACTTTTTAAAAAGATTCATCTTATGTGTGTATTTGTGTGTGTGTATGTATGTATGTAGTATGTACACACATGTGACAAGAGTGTGAGTGTGCACAGAGAGTAAAAGAAGGGGTTAGATCCTGGAGCTGGAGTTATAGGCCGTGATGACTCATACAACATGTATACTGGGTACTGAACTCGGGAAGGAAGGAAGGAAGGAAGGAAGGAAGGAAGGAAGGAAGGAAGGAAGGAAGGACAACACATGCTCTTAACTGGTGAGTCATCCCTCCTGTCCAATACATGCACACACTCTCATGTTGCTTCTGAGACTTTATCAGGTGCTTGGAAATGGGTAAAGGAACCCACACACATATGTTTGTTATAGTATTGTTGCTAACAGCCAAAGAATTCATATGATATATCTGAACATCACAGTTAAATACATCCTAGTTTACTTATACTATCCAATAGCACACAAGTGTAAAATGAAGGAAGTTGCTTTAGAGGGAAAGCTCCTCAAAACATGCTAAGGGGTACAAGTTAGTACATGCCGTATATATCAAGTAGAAGGAAAACTAGTAGAACATGGGAATTGGTAAGATGGCCCAGTGGGTAAAGGCGCTATCACCAAATCTAATGATCTGAGTTCAATCCCCAGGACCTATCTGATGGAAGAAGAGAACTAACTTCTGCAAGTTTTCCCCTGACTTCCATATGTGTGAGCTATGGCACAGGCATGGGTACAGATATGTATTAATAAATGCAATAAATAAAATAATCTTTGAAAGAAAAATAATAAAATACCAATTGGCAAGTAGTTGAATAAATACCTGTTTTCACAAAGACACTACGAAAAAGTGGTTATTTCTTCTTATGGTATGAGGTACTAGGCAGATGGCGGGGAAAAGGATCATTTCTTGATGTTTAAATCAGATAAATTTCTGAACATCAAAACCACAAAATATGCTTAGCATGCATGAAGCTCTCCAGCACCACCTGAGACAGTGTGGAGGTTCTTGCCTGTAATGCCAGGACTGGGGAAGTGGAGTCAAGAGGAGCAGGAGTTCAAGGTCACTGTTAGCTACTTAGTGAGTTCAAGGTCAGCCTGGGGTACACAGGACCCTGTATGGAACACCAAAATAAAAACTTGTGTCCTGTGTGTTCATCTTCTAACACTGTCTTCTGCTGAGATGTGCTACATCTTAGACTGTCTTTCCAGAGGTTCCACAACAAATGCCTAAACATGGTGTTGAGATGACAGATGTTTTGCTCACATCTTCACCAAGACATCTAAGCCAGGCCCCACCCATCCACCATTGTGCTAGGTACACTATGTCCATAATAATGAGAGTATGTTCCCACAAGTTACCATGACATGAGTTGCTTCCACAGGAACATGTTCAGGGACCTGAAGGAAGCAGGCTGCATCTCCTGGGCTGCTAGTGTTTGTCAACCTCACCCAAGCTAGAGTCTTCTCCAAAGAGAACAGCCTCAATTGAGAAACTGCTTCCATTATTTGACCTGTGAGCAAGCCTGTTGGGCTGTAGGAGAGCCCAGCACACTCTGAACAGTGCCACCACTGGGCAGATGGCCTTAGTGTATATAAGAAAGCAAACTGAACCAAGCATGAGGAGCAAGCCAGTAAATGCATCCCTCTACAGCCTCTGCTTCCACTTCTGTTTCCAGATTCCTGCCTTGATTTCCCTTCACAATGTTTTTGGTCATGGTGTTGTACACAGTGCCCCTTAGCCCCTTAGTCCGACCCTGCATAGGTCTCTGAACCCCTGATGTTTTATGTCAAGCTTTTGGGGGACAGAACCTATAGGTATAGTGGTATCAAATGAGCATTGTATAGATACTGGGAATGACTTAGTGGAGGTTTCCATTGCTAAAGCCAGCATATGTCCAGAAAGATGGAGAGACTTCTTTAGCTAAGGATGGCCCCATCAGGAGACCAGATTAACTACGTGCAGAGAGTAGGACAAGCACAAACCAGGTACCTCCACATCTGCCAGCCCCTGAGCACCTCAAGAGAGCCAGGACTTCCCATCTCACAGCCGGAGGTCAGCAGTATTGTCTAAACTCGTTACCTGGACCCATCCTCCTCAGACACCTCCCTGTGACATACCACTTAATGTGGCTTTCCACAATCATTCGTGCTTTCAGGATCCTGGTAACTGCCAAGAATGTACTCAATTTTGTATTCTTTTGCCACTCAATTGGCTTTTTACTACTTTTTCTGCTAGGCTTCAAGCTCAGTGTGGTAGGAGCTGTGTTGGTCTTTCCCATTGCTTTAGGGCCAGTGTATAGCCCCAGTGTATGGCAGCAATCTGCTAGCTGTTGAATGGATCATTATGAGTAGTATCGAGGATAACTAGGAATATGTGATATTGGGTAGGCAAGAGTAACATAGGAGGTAACTGAGGAAGACTGCAGCTGTGTCTCAGTACCCAGGCCTCCTGTTCAAAATGGCTAAAAAGTATTTAAGCCACAGGCTCATTTCTCCTGTATTATCAATGACTAAGCTATCAGGGCATTTTCCAATACACATGGACTGAGGAAGGGTCTGTATCCTCAAAAGAATTGGACTTTAACTTAATATCATTTGCACTGTGATCCTAGTACCTCCTTTACCTTTAGTGGATTTTCTATAAGATCATGAGAAGAAACTCCCTAAAATGCATATCTTAACCACCATGATTTAAGAGGGCAAAGGGTCACTTTATACCATGAATATGCAACATGCCACATAAATATTCATGAAATATTCTTTAACATTCACAGCATAGAACCCACTGGGTTGTTTCCCAGATTCTCTTTAGAATGTTTGCTTTGCTAAGTGAACTAGCTTCTGCTTTGACTATGTCTCTAGACTGAATTCTTTCCCTCAAGAAGACAAGACCCAAGAAACCCCAGTAATGTCTCTCTTTCTCTCTTTCTGTATATGCATAAGTAAAATCAAGCATGTATTAATCAAGAAATCAAGACAGATTTTAATACGTTAGGTACTTGTCCAAGTGGTTAAAAACGAGAGAAAGAATACCTAATAGAAAAGAAATATATAGCTAGGGAAGTATCAGATTTATGTTCAGTTTCAGCTTTAAGCACTTGTAAGGCAGATTGCCACAGGCAATGCCTCATTTCCTGGAGTCCTGAGAGCTCGGCTCCCCTACACTTCTTCACACACAGGCCCTGCAAGCTACTCTTGTACTCTTGACCAGAGAAAGTTCTTTCTCTTCTTAGACCATGTCTGGAGCTTTAAAAGGGGTGCATGCGGCTGAGCAGTGTGGGGTGGGGAGGGGAGGCACCTGCCTAGCTGCTGGATCAGCAGAGTCCACACTGACAATGGTGGCCACCCACATCTTTCACATTTTTAAAAGGTCCCCAAAACAGAGCAAAGGCTGTAAAATGACAACCCTCTGTAATCTCGTTCTCGATTCTATTCGGGAGAGGAGAATCACCACAAGCCTCTCAGTTTGTCCGTTCATTCATATATTTAAGAGCATATATCACTGAATAATTTAAACATTTTATTAAGCACTGAAGACAAAAGATGTATGATCATGTATCACACACACACACACACACACACACACACACACACACACACACCATGTAAAATAGTCTCCTGGTTTAGGCACTCAGGCACTGTTAACATAGCATGATGAGCTTTTAACAGTTACCACAAGGTACCATTAGAATGATTTTCTTGGCGTAGCAACTAGAGGTAGTCCCCAATGGTACTCATAAGCCTGGAGCCCAAATAAATGAGAAGTCTTACATCCTAGCTCAAGACTGAGTCATGCAACCGTCTATAACAAATTACCCAACTCAATTAGTCAAATGACAGCGTAATTCTAAGCAGATTCTCCATGAAGCTGGTGGGATGGCTTAGTGGGAAGAAGTGCTTGCTCCCCAACCTTTTGACCCAAGTTCGATCTTCCAGAACCCACATGAGAGGAGGGAACTGATTCCTTCAAGTTGTCCTCTGACCTCAAATTGAATGCCAATACACATATTAAAAGTGTGTGTGTGTAAGCAGAATCCATGAACTAAAGCTGGTAAGTCAAAGAGAAGAGAGGCAGTTTGGAGTGAATGGGCAGAGACATAGGTGTGCACTAATAGTCCCAGGACTGGCAAGGCAGAGACGGGTGGATAGCTGGAGCCTCCTAGTCAATCAGTTTAACCTTATCTATCAATGAGCTCCAGGCTAAGGGAGAAACCCTAACTCGGAAACTAAGACAGAGGGCAACTGATGAAGATAAGTTTGTCAACTTCAGACTCTACATGCATGTACACAAATGTGCACACACTCTTGCGCGCGTGCACACACACACACACACACACACACACACACACACACACACAACTAAAATAAAAACCCCAGAGCATATAGCATAGGGCCCAGCACACAGCAACCCTCAGAGGTATCTTTGCCAGAGCTTGCCCTACTGGGATGTTGAAGTAGCCTGTTCTTTGCAGAGTCTACTCCTGGGCTGTTCCTTTGTGACCAAAGACCTTATAAATGACAGTGACAATGATCCCTGACAGAGAAGGTGGTGGGCCTGGAGGGCCTTGTGAACCTCTGGCCTGGAATCCTGTGCTTTCTGAACGGTTGGTCACCAACTTGTTGCCAATCCTTTATACAGTGTGACCAGGTTCCTTTGAAGGCCAGCTTGACCTTGAAGGCCAAGTTTCATCTCATTTTTTTTAAGGTATGGTCAAAAATAATATCTATACATCACACTGAAAAGGCAGTTTTTAAAGATGAAGTTTAAAGCTAAGGAAAGCAAAGCTTATGTCCAACCCACTTGATGAGCTGCTCAAGGGCAGACGCTGTTCATGTCTGGGCTCCCTAGTCATTTTCCCAAACGGGAAGGCATGCACATGGCGACTATGACTGGACAGGGCCGGAACCATCTCCGAGATTTCTCTGAAGACTGGCCAATTAGTCCCATTAATGTAGACAGGGAGGGGGCTGGGCTTTATGTGACCACCTTTTCCTTCTCTGACCTTTAAAAGACAGGGTGGCCCTCGCCCTGACCTTTAAGGCCTGTCTATGTGTAATCAATTGATCCTGGTCAAACTGGAAGTATCATCTAGTGCTGAGAGACTAGAGTCAGACTCCCATTTTCCCTCATGCCCAGTTTGTAGGCAGCCGGTCCTACTAGCTTCCTTCCAGCTCTCAGGAACTCTAGCAACCATGTAAACATGGGCTTTATCAAAGCTGGGTTAGGCACTAAATGTGTACCAGTGGGACTTGGGGTGGGAAAGAGAGTCTCCCCTTGCTATCCTGCATGCTTACATTAGGTTTCTACTTGAGTAAGGCTTGACACCTCATTAGAGGGTATATCTACGTCGATCAGACTAGTTCCAAACTTACCATCTTCCTGCCTCACACTCAGAGGGTCTGGGATTCCAGCTGTATACCATCACAGTTCATTTCCCACTAACTTTGGTTGGGGACCTGGCCTTTCCTTTTTACTTCACATAACCAGGAGGGGCTGCATAGGATATCAGAGGAGGCAGACAAGTGTGTCTCAGGGAGTGCTATCTGCAGGGGACAGCCATAATGTTTAGGGGGAAGAAGGGGTGAGGGAGGGATGAGAGGGGGAGGGTCAGGGGAATATATTTAAAGCACCTCATATACATGTATGACTGTGTGTGTGTGTGTGTGTGTGTGTGTGTGTGAAAAAGGGGTAAGGGAGGGATGAGAGGGGGAGGGTCAGGGGAATATGCTTAAAGCATATTATATACATGCATGACTACATATGTGTATGTGCACGTGTGTGTGAATATCTATTCAGACAAAAAAAGATACAGCCTAGAAAAAAAATCCAGCTTAGTGTCTTATTATCTTCACATTTCTGTGCAGCAGCTTAGATTTATTTATTTAGGCATGCATGCATGCATGTATGTGAGAGGTGGAGAGGGTACATGCGTGGTGCTCATGTGGAGGTTAAAAGGCAAGTTGTGGGAGTCAGTTTTCTCTTTATCCGACTGAACTCAGAGCCAGCAGCAGTGACATGCCATTTCCCCAGTGAAGAGAGCACTGCACCCCTCCCCCAGGTCCTCTCGCTGCCCCTATTTACATGGCTGGCCCTTTGATAATGGTATCCCTCTAAAACTTGATATCTAGTATATGATCCAGAACCCAGCCGCATCTGCATCACATGGGGTCCACAGGTGAAGCAGACTGTCCCACCCTTCTGTAGAACTACTGAACCAGCATGGCCTCCCTCTGGGCTTCCACACTGTAGTGTAAACACTCCCTTGGAAGGCGATATGAATCTATACCAATCTATAATCACACCATAAAAAGGTATAATATCAGCACATGGCAAGCTCACGTGGAGAAAAGGAATATACGTGTTAAACCATGATAATAATACTTAAAATGTCAGCATGCTGACTGAGAGTCAGGCTGTATCACAAAGCCACATTTCTTCATCTCATCCTGGGGGCTAAGGATGCCTCTCCCCACCCTACCCCCGGTGCTGTTTGGTTTTTATATCGACATGACACAAGCCATAGTTCTTCTGGAAGAGACAACTGTAATTGAGAAAATGCTGTCACCATATTGGTCTGTAGGCAAGCTTGTGGGGCATTTTCTTAATTAGTGAGTGATGTGGGAGGGCCAGAGTAGACAGTGCCACTCCTGGACAGGTGGCCCTGAGAAAGCAGGCTAAGAAAGTCATAGACGCTCAAGCAGTGAGCAGCGTTATTCCACGGCCTCAGATTTAGTTCCTGTCTTGAACTCCTGCCCTGGCTTCCTTAGATGAGGGACTTCAAACTGAAAGCTGAAATAAACACTTTCCTCCCCAAACTGCCTTTGGTCCTAGAGTTTTCTCATACAGTAGAAATCCTACCCAAGACAACCTCCCTCCTAACCCTGCCCAGGACACAAAAGGGTACAGAGAGCTTAAGGAACATTATCAGAATCATATAGTAAACTGGAAAGAAGAGATTTGAACTCAGGGAGACTGACTCCAGAGGATGTATCTCGGTTATATCTGTGGGATATGGTATGTGGTGTATGTGTGCTCATGGAGATCAGAGACCATCACTGGGGTGTCCTCCTGCCTCTTCAGGGACATAACCTAATTCTTTCGTGGTTTGGCTCCTCCAAAGACATTTCATTCACGTCTGATGTTAAGGAGAGCACCTGTCTTTCTCAGCTTCTTCTCATTCTCTGTCTGAGATGAACAATAATACATTGGTACGTTCTTTTACATCTCATTTTAAATTTTCTCATCCAAACAGCACTGGAAGATGCGTGTTCTCTGCATATTAATGCTAATATAACTCTGGAAACTGAGACTATAGGAATTTTCACAACAGTGGGGTGCTGGGGCTAAATTCTACAGAAAAGCAAACTCCTACCAGCAAGGGTTTCTCTTTTTAAAAGATAGTTTCTAAGTCTTTTGGGGTGGGGCACTGGAGAGGTGGCTCAGTGGGCAAAACCCCTGCTGTGCACGCAGGGAGGCCTGAATCTGGATCCTCAGCATCCACATAAAACCAGATGTGGAAGCACCTGTTTGTAACTCCAGCATCCTATAGTAAGATGGGAGAATCTCAGCAAGCTTGGACCAGCAGGGCTGGAACAGCAGCAGGAACAATAAGAGACCTGTCTCAAAACAAGGTAGAAGGCAAGGACCGACAGCCAAGGTTGACCTCTAACCTCTACACACATGCTATAGCAGAGGCATTTGTCTGCATCTGTACACATAAACACATACACAGGGTGGTTTGTTGTTGTTTTTTGGGTTATTTTTGTGAAGGTGAGGAGGGAGGAGATTGTACATAGAGATATATAAATCATACTTTATTAGCTCTGATATTAAACATATAGAAATTTACATTCGAAAACATTATAGCTAAAGGGCTGGTCCTCTGATGAAAGTCAGCACTGCCAGGTATGAGGCATTAGCTGAGACAGCATTGCAGCCTGCCTTGTGTGGCTACAATTAGACCTTAGCTCCAGAGAAGCATTTATAGACAAAAGGAGGGTAGAGGGCCAGGTAGAGACACACATGGTTATGAGGCCGGTGTTCTCATATTTAAGATGAACGTTGCTAACTAAACAGCACTTTTTGTTACCATGGAACATCCCCACTGAATGCGGGTGGGGAATTTGTGGAGTATGTTGGCAATCAGGCACATCCATGGATTGCTAGAAGTGACTTCATAACAATCAAGCATCTTTACAGTCTGCTCTCAGAGACCCAGTGACCACACACATCTCCGGTGACCCAAGCGGCGTCAGTGTTGCTCCCATGTTTGTCCCTTTGCATGTGTGCATGGCCCTTGTCGCATGTCACTTTGCACATACACCACTGGCCCAATAAAAGCCTCGTTCTCTCTGCACCTCCTCTCTTCTCTCCCTCTCCCAGAGGCTGCCTCTATTTCCCCTCCCAGTAAACCTCCCACGTGAGACCTGCTGCCCGGTGTGATTTGTTTGGGACTTGCCAGTTAGTTCTTGCAGGGTAGATTTCAGAAACCTGAGGAGATGTGAAACTTCTTGTTTAAAGTCCATCATCTGCTACAAAAGGCACTCAACAGCTTTCTTTTGGGTTCCTGCCTCACAGGGGAGGCAGGATAAAACACACCTTTCTCTTAAAATGCCACCTGTACATTGGTACCATATGTTTCCAACTAAGACTGCTATGCCGGATCTACAAACCCCACTCCACAGTCTGGGAAGGAGCACCACACCTCACCAGGAAAGATTGTCAAGTGCCAAGGCCACTGTGAAGCACACAATGTGAACATAAATCATAAGACAATTGAAAAGCTAGCATGACCCAGGGCGACTCAAAGATCAAAAGCAGGGAACTGACAAGCTGGTACATCTCAGCCCACTGCCCCAGGACTCCCAGCTCCAGGCCATCCCTTCCTTCCCTGGAAGACCATCAATCACAGGTTAAGTATCCCACAGACCCCAAGTCCAGCGGCACTTACCTTGCACTGCCCCGACACACAGATCGCCGTGCCATTCTGGTCACAGGGTGTGCCATCAATGACCCTCTCGGCTTGCCGTACATAGAAGCGGTAGCCAGTTGCCTGGCAGTTCAGCTCACACTTGCGATTACCCTTTACTACAGAGAGAGAGAGAGAGAGAGAGAGAGAGAGAGAGAGAGAGAGGGAGGGAGGGAGGGAGGGAGGGAGGGAGGGAGGGAGGGAGGGAGGGAGAGAGAGAGAGAGAGAGAGAGAGAAAAGAGACAAGGTTTGAGTGATCTCTCCACCAATATTATTCATGGAGATAAACTTCATATTGTTATGAATTGACAGTTTTGATCAAAGTAGGGTTAATATACATAACATAAGGCTATGCTATCAATTGCCATGATCAAATTTTAAAACTTTTTCATCACACCCAAAAGGAGCCTTATGCCTGGATTGAAGCCTCTTCAGTTTGTCCTTTCTCCAGAATCTGGAAGCCACCAATTTACTTTCTGTAGATCTGTTCTCATGTACTTCTTATAGCTGTAAGAAAACCGTAAGATTTCCCACAAGGATGGTCTAGAGAAGGCTTTTTATCTTCATCTACTGGTGTATGGTAGAGACCTGATACTAACAGAAAACTTTAAAGGAGTTTTAAAGGGTCTCACCATTGCAAATAAGAATTTCCTTTTACACACCCCATGTTTTTTGTTGTTGCAGATGTGGCTTGGAATGTGATCATTTGATAGAATTTTTGCCTAGCAAGCATGAAGCCCAGGGTTTAATCCCTAGCATGGCATACACAGGACATAGTGGTATGGGCCAAGGTCATCTTTACGGTTACACAGTGTGATGGTTAGAATCATCTGGGAGGAGACAACCTCAATTGAGAGAATGCCTTCATCAGACTGTCCTGTTGGCAAGTCAAAGTGGGGCTTTGCTTTTCAGTGTCTAATGACTGAGGAGGGAGACACAGCGCAGCGTGGGCAGTGCCACCCCGCAGCAGGTAGTCCTGAGAAGGTAGCTGACTGAGCCTGGAGAGCAAGCCAGTGAGCAGTGTTTCTCCACGGTCTCTGCTTCAGTTCCTGCCTACAGGGTCCGGCTGCAAGTTCCTGTCCTAACTAGCCTTCAAAATGGAGTGTCAGCTGAAAGATACAACAAACTCCTTCCTCCCCAAGTTGCTTTGCATGAAAGTCTTTATTACAGCAATAGGAAGCAAGCCAGAAGACATAATAAGTTTGAAGGCTTCTTGGGTCACGTGAAGTCCTGTCTCCTAAACTAACAGACAGACAAACAGAAAGACCTACATGGTTGTATCATCTTTACGTTCTCGAATTTCATTTTTTTGTTTACTTGTTTATCTACTTATTCATTTGTTTACTTATTTAGTGTGCATGAGTGACCATGCATGCGCACACTTTTCTAGACATAAAGGAGGCAGGAAGACCTAGCCTAGATGGTATCGTGTCCTGGGCTGAGGCCATGAGAGGAAAAACTGAGCTGCACACCAGCATGCCTCACTCTCTGCTTCTTGACTGGGGTGTCATGGCACCAGCTCCCAAACCCTCTTTCCCACGTGATCAGCTACACCTATAAGCAATGGGCAAGAAGAAAATCTTCCCTTCCTAAGTTGCTTTTGTCACATATTTTTGTGCCAGCAACAAAGAAAGTGACTAACACACACTTTGTCTTCTCCTCACCCACCCACCTGCCAACTATATGTCTCTACCTCTGACTCTTTAGATTTTTGTCACTTTATACAGAGCCTGGTACACAGTAGGTGCTCAATGTGTGCTAACTATTGTAACAAGAAACAATCTTGTTGTTTGAAAAAGAAAAAAGATGGTTGGGCAAAATATATTTCATATCTAATACAGACAAGCCAAGGACATACTGATTTTAAAACCAGCTTTTGAAGACGATATAAATTCTGTGCTTAGTCACAGACAGCAAGCACAGTCAGGGTCATGCCTCTGTCTAAAAACCAGATTATTGGATCTCGTAATACTGGCTTTTCCCTACACAACACAATGCATCATGTTTTCCCTAGAGGGGCAGTAAAGTTCTTTATTTTGTTCCAGAGCCACAGGTTCCCACTAACAGGAAAGGACTGGAGGGGGGGGGCTCTGGGACCACAGGGTTCAGGGAAGGTCAAGTCCTCTGTGAGCTCTGGGCTGTAGCATGCAATCCCAGAGACTGCTTTCCTGCTTGGCTACACAAGAATTGAAAAGGGTGAGTGTGGAAAACTATCCTGACAGAATACTGAACACCAAGATGGAAGCATCTTTGGGGATTTCCCTGGATCAAATTATTTTATTGGCTTAAGAAATCCAGGGACGAAAGAAGAAGACAAGCCCAAGATGGAGGCAGTGGTGGTGGTAGCGGTGTGACAGGAGGCCTATGGCAGCTGCCCAGTCCTACCTCAGCCCATCTTGAAAAAAGTCTTAGGCAACATGGAACCAGCACGAGGCCCTCCTGTTAGTGTGGCTGAGCCATCTTGGGCAGTTGGCACTGTCAAAGTCTACCTGCCTAACAAGTAACGCACAGTGGTGACTGTCCAGGAAGGCATGAGTGTTTATGACTCTTTGGACAAGGTCCTCAAGGTGCGGGGTCTCAATCAGGACTGCCGCATGGTCTACAGACTCCTCAAAGGAAGAAAGACAGTCACTGCCTGGGACACAGCCATTGTGTCTCTGGATGGTGAGGAGCTCATTGTGGAGGTCCTGGAAGATGTGCCACTGACCATGCACCACAATTTTGTACGGAAGACATTCTTCAGCCTGGCCTTATGTGATTTCTGCCTTAAGTTTCTGTTCCATGGATTTCGCTGCCAGACCTGTGGTTACAAGTTCCACCGCATTGTTCCTCCAAGGTCCCCATCATCTGAGTTGACATGAGTACCAACCGTTGACAGTGAGCCCAGTCTGGGGTGGCTTGAGCAGTGGGGAGGACAGAAGCCCAAATACAAGGGCTTACAGTCAGACAACCTATACTCACAGCCTTCTTGTTTTACACCTTTATGTCCTCAAGTTTCTAGCACAGCATCCAGGATTTGTCTGGAGGCTACAGGCAGCAGGAAGCTCCCTCAAATCTCTCTGTGAATGAGCTGCTAACCCCCCAGGGTCCCGGGTAGGGATGTTGTAGATGAAAGGCCAGGGGGCCAGTGAAAGAAGGATTGGAGGACCCTGAGAGATTATACTTTCATTTATTGGTTTACGTGATAAATACTATTGAGTACCTACAAGTGTTGAATAAGGGCGTGGGGCTGTGGGATCATTGGTAAGGCACCCAGTCACTGCAGGTTTCATTTTCTTCATCTGGGAAGAGGGGATGAGACCTTTCCCTAGTAGGTTCTGAAGAGGATTAAGAGTTGAGATATTTGCAGTGCTTAAAGCAAGATCTGATACAGAGTAACTAACAAGTCGTTTTATTCATTACAAGTGTATGAAAAATCGTCTAGTTTGTTCATTTCTTCCAGTATAACCACACTCCGGTGTTTTCTCTTTGAAATAAATGTTACTGTATCAGAAAGTACTTTTATTTCACTTATGTTGGGTATGATAGCATATAGTTTTACATAATACATGAAAAGTAAGGTTAATGTATTATTATTTGTAGTTATGAGTGTATGTGTGTTGATTTACCTGTGAATTTAATCTCAGGATGGTGAAAGTAACAGAAGAATGTTTTTCTGTAAGGTATAATTCATGGGAGGTGGAGGCAAGACTATCAATAGTTCAAGGCTACCCTCCACTAAGTAACAAATCCAAGGCTAGCCTAGGCTACATGAGACTGTCTTAAAAACAGTAAAAATGGTGTTTTGTAACGTGATATATGTATAATTGTTATATGATGTGTGTAATATGTATTACATAATATGATAATATGTGTATTGAAAACGTTGCCATTTTAATTTAGGTAATGCTCATTATGATAAAATAAATAATATATTTGAAAAATACATGTCATTATGATATGTAATAAAGTCATATCTTAAAGAAAAAAAAAGAAAAAAGAAATCCAGGGACTGAAGGGACAGCTCTATGGTTGAGTGTTTGTCCGGCAGGCTTGGGACACCATGTTCTAGAGCCAACACTGCAAAAAGGGGTTAGTGGTGGAGGAAGGGAAAGGCAAGCCCGAGCAAGGCCCATCACATGGACGCCGCACCTAGGTGCTGTGACCACAGAGGACAAAGACGATGCTTTGGAGATGCAGCTACAGGCAGTTGTGAGTGTGTGCTGGGAACCACGCTCGGGTCCTCTGCAGGACAGTGAGCTCCCTTAACCACGGAGCCTGGTCTCATGACTTGCTCTCTTATTTCATCCCTTTCTCCTAGCTCCCCACTCTGTAAGGAGCTAGTCAGTGCTGTCCAGGCGTGCCCATGACAGGCAGGTGACATGGGTCAGGGTTGTGGCCTCTTCCCAGTGACTTCTATCCTTTGGGATACTATCTATTGCAGCAGTGCTTTTCCTTCTTTCTTCCTCCCCTTCTTCCTCTTTTGGTTTCCTTAGAAAGGGTTTCTCTGTGTAAACCTGGTGGTCCTGGGATTAGGCCTCAAACTTAAGAGATCTGCCTGCCTCTGCCTCCCAGGTGCTGGGATTAAAGGCATATACCACTATTCCTGGCTTCAATTTTATTTTTTGATATTTGCCACTATAATAAAAAAGGCCACTTGGAAAATATCCTGTCTAGTTTTCTGTCAAGTTGACAAAAGCTAGAACTACTTGAAAGGAGGAAACCTCAGTTGAGAAAATGCCTCCATAAGATCTGGGGGTATGGCATTTCCTTAATTAGTGTTGATGGGGAGGGTCCAGTCCACAGTGGGTAGTGCCATCCCTGGCTGGTGGTTCTGGGGTCTGTAAGAAAGCAGGCCATGGGGAGCAAGTCAGTAAGCAGTACCCCTCCATGGCCTCTTCATCAGTTCCTGCCTCCAAGTTCCTGTTCTGAGTTCCTGTCCTGACTTCCTTCATTAAGAACAATGATATGGAAGTATAAACTGAAATAAATCCTTTCCTCCTCAACTTGCTTTTCGGTCATGGTGTCTTCTTGTCTGAGAGGTCATTTGTTTGTCTCCCTCCAGGACAGTGGCTCTTAACCTTCCTAATGCTGCAGCCCCTTAATACAGTTCCTCACAATATAGTATCCCTCCCACCATAAAATTATTTTTGTTACTATTTCGTAACAGTAAGTTTGCTACTGTTATGAATCATAATGTAAATCTCGTTGTTTTTGGATGGTCTTAGGCAAACCCTATGAAAGGGTCATTCAACACCCACAAAGGGGTCTTGACACACAGGTTGAGAACTACTGCCTTAGATAATATCCTAGAGCTTCTCAGGAGATTATGTCCAGGCTCCTCTGGATCTTGCATATATGTACATATGTGCATACATACATGTATTCATACATGCACACATGCATGCATTCACATAAGCACATACTTCCTAATGCTTTTGCAGTTCCAAACAAGATATCCATGATTCCTTCAAAAGGAAGACTGGGCAGCAAGAGTCCATGTCCTTCCTATTTTTCTCTCTAGAATGGAGTATAATTCTAGGACTGTGTAGCTCAGTGGCTGAGCATGTGTGTAACACATGCAAGTCTCCATATTCGATCACACTACTAAAAACATTACTAAAAGCAAATTAAAGTTCTGATACCTGGAGGTCTCTCTCCCTGAGCAGATTTGCCATGGTTTGTTAGCGCTGAGGAAGGAGGAATCAAAGCAGCAGCCACCAACCAGCAGCTGCAGGCTAAGTGCTGAGGGGCACACATTTCTTTCCCATGTCCCTCCTACCTGTTCTTCTTTCTCTTTCTCTGTCTCTCTCTCTCTCTGTCTCTCTGTGTGTCTCTCTCTGTCTCTCTGTGTGTCTCTCTCTGTGTGTCTGTCTCTGTCTCTCTCTCTGTCTCTGTCTCTCTCTCTGTCTCTCTCTGTCTCTCTCTCTGTCTCTCTCTCTGTCTCTCTGTGTGTCTCTCTCTGTCTCTCTGTGTGTATCTCTCTGTGTGTCTGTCTCTGTCTCTGTCTCTCTCTCTCTCTGCTTCCTACTGCTCCCTAAGTTCTCATGGGGAACTCTTGATCTTTTACCCATGAAATTAATGATTCTGGATTAGTGTGTGTGTGTGTGTGTGTGTGTGTGTGTGTGTGTGTGTGTGTGGTGGTTCCTTAGTACCAGGCATCACTTGGAACTCTTCAAGGTGGCTCCCGGACATCCTGAGGCAGAGACCCTGGAGATGAAGCCCCATCTGTCATCAAACTTTGGAGCCACTGCTCTCAAGGACTATCAAGATGGGAACATGTCTGGAACATGACGAACATTCTTACTTGGGCCAATGAAGGAAGAATCAGGAGGAAAACTGAGGAAGCCAGAGGGGTCAAGGCACCACAAGATCTACAGAGTCAACTCACCTGGGCTTATGGGAGCTCATAGAGACTGAACCACCAACCAAAGAGCATGCAGGGGCTGGATCTAGGCATCCTACACATTTGTAGCAGATGTACAGCTTGGTTTTCATATGAGTCTCCTAACAATTGGAGTGGGGACTGTCTGACTCTGTTGCCTGTCACTGGATCCCCTTTCCCCTGGCTAGGAAGCTTTGTTTGACCTCAGTGGGCAAGGATGTGCTTATAGTCTTACTGTGACTTGATATGCCAGGGTGGGTTGGCACCTATGAGGAGCTTCCCCTTCTCTGAGGAGAAAAGGAGAGGTTAATGGGGGGGAGAGGGATTTGAGAGGGTGAGGCTGGGAGGAGAGGAGAGGGGGGCTGCAATGTCAAGTGATAAAGTGAATAAATAAATTAATGAAAAAACAAAGCAAATAAACAAATGAAACAAAAAAACCTGGGTGTCTATAACTCTAGTACTAGAAAGGAAACTGCCAGTTCCCCAGAGCTCCCCTGACAGTCAGTCAAACCAATCACTACACTGTGTTTAGTGAGAGATCCTGTCTCCAAAAAAGTGATGGTGCAAGACGTCCAGTATCAACCCTCTGGCCTCTATGCACACATATCACACACACACACACACACACCAGATCAAACATATAATATATATTATATGCTATATGCAAAAAATAAAAGAGTTAACAGTTACGGTTTTGAAATCTAAGATACAGAAGCGCCCAAGAACACCAGTGGGAATTGAAGCTGGGCAGTTCAGAACCTCCAAAGGAAGCTTCAGAAAGAGGGACAGTGGAGACCTGCAAACAAACACTCTGTCCTGGGGCTAAGGAGTGGAGGCCACACTTTCCAGAATGGCTCTACAGTGCCCTGAAAATCAACCTGAACGTAACACTATCTGGATGTTGGCAAAGACATCTGGAGTGGGGATCTCTCTTTTTTAGTAGGGTGGAAGTTGTTGAGACAGGGTTTCTCTGTGTAGTTCAGACTGTCATGGTACTCCCTCTGTAGACTGGGCTAGCCTAAACCCACATGTCTCTGCCTCCCAAGTGTTAGGATTGAAAGTGTGCACTGCCACACTCAGCTTTGGAGTAGCTATCTTAATGTCTATCTTAATTTCAGATGAAATGGATTTGAAAACTGCTGCTAGTCAAATTAAAACATTTTATAGGTACAAAGGATTAATTCATCAGAAAGACAATAAAATGAACTCCAAAATACATGAAGGAAAGGGGGACAGAACCGAATGGAAAATCACGGTGTACCACTTCACGAGGCCTTAGATCAACCCCAAGCAGGTTAGTTCGAACCATCCACTTGGCATAACCTGGAATCATCTGGAAAGAGATTCTTAATAAAGAATTATCTAGACTAGGTTGGCCTACAGGCATGTGTATGTGGTTTGTCTTGGTTACACTTCAGGTAGAAAGACTCACTCTAATTATGAACAGCACCATGTCCTGGGCCGAGCTCTGAACTACACAATGTCGAGAAAGCTAGCTGAGTCCACAACAAGAGAGCATGTATTCATTCTCTCTCTGCTCTTGACCTCAGGTGGGCTGTGACTGGCTGCTTAAATCCCCACTTAACTTTCCCTCACTGATGGGCTGTAACCTGGAGTTACAAATCAACCCTTTCCTCCCCCTTGTTGCTTTTGTCTGTGTTCTTTATCATAGCGACAGAAACAAAACTAGAACAAGTCACTCTTGAGAGAAGAACTCCATTCCTGCAGGAGCTAATCCTGTCTCTTAAGGATTAAGCATTCATCTTTAAAGGCACTCCCACCCAACACCCCTGCACCGACACACCCCAGTGTGACCACTCCCTAGCCATACCATTGCACTGACACACCTCAGTGTGAGCCCTCCCTACACACCACTGCCCTGACACACCTCAGTGTGAGCTTTATTTGTGACAAGCCACATCAAGACAACAGCTCTTTTGAACGGCTTCATTTCCTCATAACCATCATGGTGGATATAAGATACCAACATATGAATTTGGGGGAGTGGACATTCAGATTACAGTAGAAACATCATTCATCAGAGATAAATGCTAAAATAACCCAAATTATGTTCCACCTAATAAATGATAAAGAGAAACTGATATTTCTATACCATGGAGCATCATTTACCAGTGCAAAGGAATGGGGAACTCAAATACAGGGTGAAATGAGTAAGTCTTTAAAACCTTATGCTCTGTCAGTGAAGTGAGTTGTGTTAAACCACATACTGTATAATCCCATTTATATGAAAATTTATATGTTGTTCAGGGCTACAGAGAGGGGGTCATGTGGGTGCTGCTGAGAGGTATGGACATTTTCTTCGGATGGTGGGATCTTCTGCAGTTTCTATCATTGAAAAACTAAATAATCCAAATATACAAAATGTCACTGAACTGGTGACTTTCACAAGATGCAAATTTTAAAAATGCAGGAAATGCAGAAACAATCATCTTCCTATGTCTTAGGTCCACAGACAAATGGTGTCAGATGTGGAACTTGATTTTTACTTTACTGCAATGAGTGAGTTAGCTACAATGTGTACAGACAGAATTTAGAAGAGTCTTACATCAGAGACAAAGGGAACAGGGGATGGACAGTAGCAGGCTTGCTCAGTCTTCCTTGCTCTCAAGTCCCACAGAGGCTCATGGGAAATTTGTCATGCAAATTTGCAATGCAGCGAGAGGACTTCAGGCTCGAGGGATCCATTGCATTTACAGGATGCAATGGGTGCTCTGCTCTATGTTCTGAAGGAACCCTATCTCCTGCCTCAAAGTTACTTAATGTGAACACAACTCTGAAAAATGATCTTGTTTTAGAGTGCTCAGGGCCCTGAATTCTTAACCCACTTCACAAGACTTCTAAGGGTCTCTGAGACCCAGAGAGAAGTGTCTCCAGTAAACAGATATAAACTCATACCAGGGCCACATCATTGCAAAATCTCATGACACTTGGGACAAAGACAACCACAGCCTCCAAGATGGAAGAGGCACACTAAGAAAGGAGCATCAGAGTTTCCAACAGCAGCTTGAAAGCCAGATGATAACTAAACACACATTACAATTTTTTTAAGAAAATAACATCAAAATTAGAGTTCTATATTAAGTTAAATTGGCCTACCCTAAAGAAAGCAAAGCATTTCCAAATGTAGTTTGCCTCTCATGGACTCTTACTGGAAGATGAATTCTCGCACAATAAAGGAAGAATATGGGAGAAGTGGTACCCAGGAGACAAAAGACCCAAGTCAAAAGAAAGCAGAGAATGCTGTAGACCAGGATAAAAGTTGCCCAGACAGGTGTACATGGGCAACACACCTGTAATCCCATCATTCAGGAGGCTAAGGCAGGAGAATCATGAGTTTGAGACCAGCCTTCATATTAAGACAATTACTCCAAAATAAGTAAGAAAGTAAGTAAGTAAGTAAGAGAGGAGGGTCAAAGTTTCAGAACTAATTTACTATAAGATATACACGGGTTTAAATAAAAAACAATCAATTAACTTTCAAAGGACACAAAAGATACCCTCAATAGGTCCCCATCCCAGAAATAGGGATCCCATGTGCCTGGAGCTGATCCTCTGCCACAGAGATCCATACCCAAATAGCACCAGGAGAGAGCTAGCCTCCCAGGAGTGCAGACAAGTCTGTGAACACAGGTAAAACCACCACTGCTGCTCAGACGGAACCTACCAGTAACCTCAGGATACAGGAACTGAGGAGTGGCCTAGGATAGGAGACTTCCAATTTCCATCTGCACCCAGAACTGATCCTGTGCCACAACACTACATACACAAATACCTCCAGGAGAGAGCTAGTCTCTCAGGATTGCCAATATACCTGTGAACCACTTCTCTTCAAATTCCTGGCCCAAGAGGGACCCTCACAGAGCCATCAGGACACAGGAACCAAGGAACTGTTGGGGACAGGATACTTCAGGTTTTTGTCTACACCCCTGAGCTGGCCCTGTACCACAGCTGTCCATACTTAAATTCTTCCAGGAGAGAACTGGTCTCCCAGGAGTACTGACAGAGGCTTGCAGGAAGGATAAGCCACAGACAAAGACAGCAAGACCAGCTAACACCATTGATAACCAGATGGCAAAAGGCAAGGGTAAGAACATAAGCAACAGAAACCAAGGATACTTAGGATCATCAAAACACAGTTCTCCCACCACAGTGAGCCCTGTTTACCCCAACACACAGGAAAAGCAAGACTCTGATTTAAAATCACATCTCATGATGATGACCGAGGACTTTAAGAAGGACATAAACAAATTGAAGAAATACAAGAGAACACAGATAAACAGGTAGAAGCCCTTAAAGAGGAAACACAAAAATCCCTTAAACAATTAAAGGAAAACACAACCAAACAGATGAAGGAACTGAACAAAACCATCCAGGATCTAAAAATGGAAATAGAAACAATAAAGAAATCACAAAGGGAAACAACCTTAGAGCTAGAAAACCAAGAAAAAGACCAGGAGCCATAGATGTAAGCATCACCAACAGAATACAAGAGATAGAAGAGAGAATCTCAGATGCAGAAGATAATATAGAAAACATTGATACAACAGTTAAAGAAAATGCAAAATGCAAAAAGCTCCAACCCCAAAACATCCAGGAAATTCAGGACATAATGAGAAGACCATATCTAAGAATAATAGGTATAGAAGAGAGTGAAGATTCCCAACATAAAGGGCCAGTAAATATCTTCAACAAAATTTTAGAGGAAAACTTCCCTAATCTAAAGAAAGAGATGCTCATGAACATACAAGAAGCCTATAGAACTCCAAATAGACTGGTCCAGAAAGGAATTCCTCCTGTCACATAATAATCAAAACACCAAATGCACTAAACAAAGAAAGAATATTAAAAGCAGTAAGGGAAAAAGGTCAAGTAGCATATAAAGGCAGACCTATCAGAATTACACCAGAATTCTCACCAGAGACTATGAAAGCTAGAAGATCCTGGGCAGATCTCATACAGACCCTAACAGAAGACAAATGCCAGCCCAGACTACGATACCCAGCAAAACTTTCAATTACCATCGATGGAAAAACTAAGATATTTCATGACAAAACCAAATTTACACAATATCTTTTCACAAACCCAGCCCTACAAAGGATAATAGATGGAAAACACCAAGACAAGAAGGGAAACTACACCCTAGAAAAAGCAGGAAAATAATCTTCTTTCAACAAATCCAAAAGAAGATAGCCACACAAACATAAAAATAAAATAAAAAATAACAGGAAGCAACAATCACTATTCCTTAATATCTCTTAACATCTATGGACTCAATTTCCTAATAAAAAGACTTAGACTAACAGACTGGATATGTAAACAGGACCCAACATTTTGCTGCATACAGGAAACGTACCTTAGAGTCAAAGACAAACACTACCTCAGAGTAAAGGGCTGGAAAACAATTTTTCCAAGCAAATGTTCCCAAGAAACAAGCTGGAGTCACCATTTTAATATTGGATAAAATCGAGTTTCAACCAAAAGTCATCAAAAAAGATAAGGAAGAACACTTCATACTCATCAAAGGAAAAATCTACCAAGAAGAACTCTCAATTCTGAAGATCTATGCTCTAAATGCAAGGGAACCCACATTTATAAGAGAAACTTTACTAAAGCTCAAAGCACACATTGCACCTCACACAATAATAATGGGAGACCAACACCCCATTCTTATCAAAATGACAGATCATGGAAACACAAACTAAACAGAGACACAGTGAAACTAACAGACGTTATGGACCAAGTGGATTTAACAGGTATCTATAGAAAATTTCACCCTAAATCAAAAACAAACAAACAACAAACAAACAACTAACTACCTTCTCCAAAACTGACCATATAATTGGTCACAAATAGGCCTCAACAGATACAAGAAGACTGAAATAATCCTGTGCCTCCTATCAGATCACTATGGATTAAAGATGGTCTTCAATAGCAACAAAAACAACAGAAAGCCCACATATACATGGAAGCTGAAGAACAGTGTACTCAATGATAACTTGGTCAAGGAAGAAGTAAAGAAAGAAATTAAAGACTTTTTAGAAATTAATGAAAATGAAGACACACACCAAAACTTATGGGACACAATGAAAGAGTGTGTATGGGACACAATGCTAAGAGGAAAACTCAAAGCTCTGAGTACCTCCAAAAAGAAACTGGAGAAAGCATATACTAGCAGCTTAACAGCACACCTGAAAGCTCTAGAACAAAAAGAAGCAAATACACCCAAGAGGAGTAGACAGCAGGAAATAATCAAACTCAGAGCTGAAATCAATCAAGTAAAAACAAAAAGAATTATACCAAAAAATATCAACAAAACCAGGAGTTGATTCTTTGAGAAAATCAACAAAATAGATAAACCCGCAGCCAGACTAACAAGAGGGCACAGAGACAGTATCCAAATTAACAAAATCAGAAATGAAAAGGGAAATATAAAAACAGAAACTGAGGAAATTCAAAATATCATCAGATCCTACTACAAAAGCCTATACTCAATACAACTGGAAAATCTGGATGAAATGGACAATTTTCTAGACAGATACCAGATAATGAAGTTAAAACAGGATCAGATAAACCATTTAAACAGTAGCATAACCCCTAAAGAAACAGAAGCAGTCATCAATGTCTCCCAAACATAAAAAGCCTACAATGAGATGGGTTTAGTGCAGAATTCTATCAGACCTTCAAAGAAGACCTAATACCAAAACTCTTCAAAAATATTCCACAAAATGGGAACAGAAGGAACATGGCCCAATTCGTTCTATGAAGCCACAATTATGCTTATACCTAAACCACACAAAGACCAAAAAAAGAGAACTTCAGACCTATTTCCCTTATGAACATTGATGCAAAAATACTCAATAAAATACTTGTCAATCAAACCCAAGAACACATCAAAATGATCATTCACTACGATCAAGTAGGCTTCATCCTAGGAATGCAGGGATGTGGTTCAATATATGGAAATCCATCAATGTAATTCACTATATAAACAAACTCAAAGGAAAAAAAAAACATATGATTATTTCATTAGATGTTGAAAAGCATTTGACAAAATTCAGCATCCCTTCATGTTAAAAGTCTTGGAAAGATTAGGACTTCAAGGCCCATACCTAAACATAGCAAAAGCAATAAATAGCAAAACAGTAGCCAACATCAAATAAAATGGAAAGAAACTTGAAGCAATCTCACTAAAATCAGGGACTAGACAAGGATGCCCTCTCTCTCCCTATATATTCAATATAACACTTGAAGTTCTAGCTAGAGCAATTAGACAGCAAAAAGAGGTCAAAGGGATAAAAATTGGAAAGGAAGAAGTCAAAATATCACTCTTTGCAGATGATATGATAGTATATTTAAGTGACCCCAAAAACTCTACCAGAGAACTCCTACAGCTGATAAACGACTTCAGCAAAGTGGCCGGATATAAAATCAACTCAAACAAATCAGTAGCCTTTCTCTACTCAAAGGATAAACAGGCTGAGAAAGAAATTAGGGAGACATCCTTCACAATAGACACAAACAATATAAAGTATCTTGGTATGACTCTAACTAAACAAGTGAAAGATCTGTACAACAAGAACTTCAAGTCTCACCCAGCTATACCACTCCTGGGCATATACCCAGAAGATGCTCCTACATGTAACAAGGACACATGCTCCACTATGTTCATAGCTGCCTTATTCATAATAGCCAGAAGTTGGAAAGAACCCAGATGTCCTTCAACTGAGGAATGGATACAGAACCTGTGGTATATATACACAATGGAGTACTACTCAGCTATTAAAAATAATGAATTCATGAAATTCTTAGGCAAATGGATGGAATTAGAAAGAGTCATCCTGAGCGAGGTAACCCAATCACAAAAGAATGTACATGGTATGCACTCACTGATAAGTGGATGTTAGCCCAAAAGCTCAAAATAAACAAGTTACAATTCACAGACCACAGGAAGCTCAAGAAGAAAGAAGACTGAAGTGGGTGTGCTTGGGTTCCTCTGAGAAAGGGAACAATATACTTACAGGAGCAATAATGGAGGCAAAGTGTGGAGCAGGGGCTAAAGTAAAGACCAGCCAGAGACTGCTCTACCTGGGGATGTACCCTATAAACAGTCACCAAACCTCAACACTACTATGGACGACAAGAAGTGCATACCAAAAGGAGCATGCCATGGGTGTCTTTGAAGGAGCCCTGCCAGAGCCTTACACATACAGAGGCAGATGCTAGCAGCCAACCATTGGTCTGGGAGTGGGGTCCCCAAGGGAGGAGATAGAGGGTGGTATGGAGGAGCTGAAGGTGTTTACAACCCCATGGGAAGAACAGCGATGTTGGTCACCTAGTTGCCCCAGGACTCCCAGGGATTAAACCATCAACCAAGGGGTACACATGGTTCCAGTCAAAAATGTGGCATGAGTGGGAGGAGTGGTTCTTGGTCAGGTGAAGGCTCAATAGATGCCCCAACAAGGGGAAATCGAGGGGTGGGGAGGTGGGAGTGGGTCAGGTGGAGAGGTATATACTTGGAGGCAGGGAGTGGGAGGAGGGGTTGGGAGTATTGGGGAGGGGTGAAACCGGGAAAGGTTTTACCACCTGAAATGTAAATAAAGATTATATGTAATAAAAAAAAAAGAACTTCAAGTCTCTGAAGAAAAAAAATTGAAGAAGACCTCAGAAGATGAAAAGATCTCCCATGCTCATGGATTGGCAGGATTAATATAGTAAAAAGGGCCATCTTGCTGAAAGCATTCCAGAGTCAATGCAATGACCATCAAAATTCCAACTCAATTCTTCATAGAGTTAAAAAGAGCAATTTTCAAATTCATTTGGAATAACAAAAAATCCAGTATAGCAAAAACTATTCTCAACAATATAACTTTGGGGAAATCACCATCCCTGACCTTAAGCTGTACTACAAAGCAATAGTGATAAAAAACTGCATGGTATTGGTATAGTGACAGGCAGGTAGATCAATGGAATAGAATTGAAGATGCAGAAATGAATCCACACACCTACAGTCATTTGATCTTTGACAAAGGAGCTAAAACCATCCAGTGAAAAAAACGACAGCATTTACAACAAATGGTGCTGGTTCAACTGGCAGTCAACATGTAAAAGGATGCAAATTGATCCATTCTTATACCCCTGTACAAAGCCCAAGTCCAAGTGGATCAAGGACTTCCACATAAAACCAGATATACTGAATCTAATAGAAGAGAAAGTGGGGAAAAATCTCGAACACATGGGCACAGGGGAAAATTTCCTAAACAGAACACCAATGGCTTATGCTCTAAGATCAAGAATTGACAAATGGGACCTCATAAAATTACAAAGATTCTGTACGGCAATGGATACTGTCAACAGGACAAAACAGCAACCAACAAATTGGGAAAAGATCGTTACCAATCCTACATCTGATAGAGGTCTAATATTCAATATATACAAAGAACTCAAAAAGTTAGACTCCAAAGAACCAAATAACCCTATTAAAGACTGGGGAACAGAGCTACACAGAGAATTCTCAATTGAGGAATACTGAATGATTGAGAAACACCTAAAGAAATGTTCAACATCCTTAGTCATCGGGGAAATACAAATTAAAACAACCCTGAGATTTCACCTCACACCAGTCAGAATAGCTAAGATGAAAAACTCAGGTGACAGCAGATGCTGGCGAGGATGTGGAGAAAGAGGAACACTCCTCCACTGTCGGTGGGATTGCAAACTGGTACAACCACTCTGGAAATCAATCTGGCGGTTCCTCAGAAAACTGGGCATAGTACTACCTAAGGCCCCAGCTATACCACTCCTGAGCATATACCCAGAAGATGCTCCAACATGTAATAAAGACACATGCTCCACTATGTTCATAGCAGCTATATTTATAATAGCTGGAAGCTGGAAACAACCCAGATGTCCCTCAACAGAGGAGTGGATACAGAAAATGTAGTATATTTATACTCAGCTATTGAAGACAACAACTTCATGAAACTCGCAGGCAAACGGATGGAACTTGAAAATTTCATCCTAAGTGAGGTGACTCAGTCACAAAGGAACAAACACAGTATGTACTCACTGATAAGTGGATATTAGCCCAAAAATTCGGAACACCCAAGATTCAATTTACAGGCCATATGAAGCCTAAGAAGAAGGAAGATCAAAATGTGGATGGTTCAGTGCTTTTTAGAAGGGTGAATGAAATACTCACAGGAGGAAATATAGAGACAAAGTGTGGAGCAAAGACTGAAGGAAAGGCCATCCAGAGACTGCCCCACTTGGGGATCCACCCCATATACAGACACCAAACCCGGATGCTATTGTGGATGCTGGGAAGTGCTTGCTGACGGAAGCCTGACATGGCTGTCTCCTAAGAGACTCTGCCAGAGCCTGACAAATACAGAGGTGATGCTTGTAACCAACCATTGGACTGAGCTCGGGAGTCCCCAATGGAGGAGTTGAAGGGGCTGAAGGAGCTGAGGGGGTTTGTAGTCCCATGGAGGAAGCAATGATGTTAACAGGTCAGAGCCCCCAGGAGCTCCTGGGGACTGGACCACCAACAAAAGAGTACACATGGAGGGACCCATGGTGCTGGCTGCATATGTGCCATAGGATGGCCTTGTTGGACATCGGTGGGAGGATAGTCCCTTGGGACGTGGTTGTTCAATGCCCCAGTGTAGGGGAATGCCAGGGCAGGAGGACAGGAGTGGGTGTGTTGGGGAGCACCCTTATAGAGGCAGGGGTAGGGGTATGGGATAGGGGTTTCTGAAAGGGAGACCTGGAAATGGGAAAACATTTGAAATGTAAATAAAGATAATATCCAAAAACAACAAAAAAGGAATCCCTCTCTGTTGAGGCCTCCAATGGTAGGTCTCTCTCCTCTCTGTTCTTTGCAGTCTTTCTAGGAATTTTGCTTAAGTGGGAAGTAAAAACCATATTTTTTAGGAAAGCCTGATGTGCCTGTCAGGGGGGGCAGTGCTCTAGATTCCTGGGAGCTTCACAGTGAGAAAGGAACCTCTGGGTGGATGATAGCAAGGCAGCAGGAGGCAGGTTCAAGCTGTTCTTGCACCCGAACATGTCTCTCATGGGCAGAGAATTTCAGGTGAACGTGGAGGAAAACTCCTATACATGAGGACACGGGTCTATTCTTGGACAATGGGTAACATCTGGGTTTAGTGTCGCATCCATTCGGACTTTCAAGTTCACACCAAATTTAGCACTGAGCCTTCATTTCTCAGGATCAAGTGCTATTTCAGGGAGAGAAGTATATGGTAGCCCTGTTCAGGATGAGCAGCCTTATAAATGCGGCCCATAAAATCCAGACATGACAGGACGCTGACCCAACCCATGCTGAGGAGAGAAATGTAAATGTGTTAGGCACATGTGAATGTGGGTCATGAATGAGTGTGGGGCTTAGATAAAATAAAAACGTGTTGCCTGAAGCAGAGCGATGGACGCAGGTTTCTGGAGTCGGTCCCAGAAGCAGCAGTGGGTGCGTATCCGTGTGCGATTCCTGTTTATGACAGAGGATCCACTTGCCCTTGGACTCTGAGTTTTGCCTAGGATGATGACTCTTTAAACAGCTTCCCCTGCCGCCAAGACTGCATTTTCCAGGACAGAACTATGGAAAATCAGATGAGCTGAATGCTTCTAAGGCCCCGACTCTGCTCTGGAATTGTAAAACTATTCTGGGAAAGGCAGAAGAACAGAGCAGAGAGACAGTCTGATTCTGAGCGTTTCCTATTCGGAAGAGGGAAACAGCTTGGAGAATATTCCACTATGAAAGCTTAAATGTAAAAACATTGCACTTACCCACTGCCTATTGTCCACTCACGAACCCTGGGCACCAGACATTTGCCTGCGGAGCCCTAATCAGTCTGGATTCACTGACAGTCTTAATAGGCTTAGGATTCGAGACAGACAACAAAAAATTGTGTGTGTGTGTGTGTTCATGCATGTAGGTATGTGTGCATGTGCTTGAGGGTGCACAGGTATGTGTGTGCAAGTACATATGGATTAACATCAGGGTCTTCCTCAATTTCCACTTCATTTTTCATTATATTTATTCATTTGTGTGTGTGTGTGTGTGTGTGTGTGTACATGTGTGCATGTGTATACTGTGTTAAGGGGTGTGGGTTAGAGGATGATGTGAGGGAATCAATTATCTTCTTATGTGGTTCAGGTCCTCCACCTTTATCTACCTACCTACCTATCTATCTATCTATCTATCTATCTATCTATCTATCTATCTATCTATCTATCTATCTATCCATCCATCCATCCATCCATCCATCCATCCATCCATCCATCCATCCATCCATCCATCTATCTATCTTTGAGACAGATCTTTTCTAGAAACCACAAGGCTCACCGATTCAGCCAAGTTGCAGCCAGTGATGTCTAGAGAGCTGCCTGTCTTCGCTGCCCCAGCACGGGGAGAACAGCATGGGCCACTGTGCCAACTTGCTCCTGGAGATGGAACTCAAACCCTCACCTTATTGTCTGCGCATTTCCTCAGCCTCCAAAAAATGTCTTTCTTTTATTGTATAATATTTTATTGATTATTCGGGCATTTCATATCATGTACCCTGATCACACTCACTTCCCAGTTCTTCCAAGTCTGCCCCCCAACCCTTACAACCTTCCCTCCCAATAGAAGGAGGAGGGAGAGGAAGGGAGAAGAGGAAGAAGAGGATGAGGAAGAAGAGGGAGAAGAGGGGGAAGAGGAAAAAGAAGAAGAAGAGGAAGAAAGAGGAGGAGGAGGAAGTCCATTTTGTGTTGCCCACACATATACTCACTGGAGCATGGTCAAACTCCTAGTGGCCAAACCCTTAAAGAAAGCTGAGTGCTTTCCCACCTGACACCCACCAGAAGGCATCAGTTGTGGAGAGCTATACTTTAGCATCCCTATGACAATTTTCCAGAGTTCTCTTCGATGGCAAAATGTCTTTTTAAAATCCCTAAAGAGCCCCTGGCCCAGTGCTCCATTCCTGTCAGGTCCCACTCTGTACCACTCATCCTCAAACATTTACCCCCTGTTGGTGGTGGTGACTTAGGGGGTGTCAGACTGTCACACCCCTCAGAATCATCTGGAGATCTCGTGAACAAACAGACTGCTGGATCCCAGACTCTGATTCTGTAGGTCTCTCCCAGGACCCTAGAGTTAACATTCCCAACAAGACTCGGGGGATGTCAATAATACTGTTCCATCAGCCCTCAGACTGATACCAGTGAATCTGGGCAGAAGGAGGAGCCCTGTCAGGCCCCCAGGCCACTGGCTGACATCTGGGAATGCACAGTTGGCGTTATCCTAGACAAAGGACTCTCAAGCCAGCCAGTTCTACAGTCATGTAGAGGCCTTGGGAGGAGGACATTCCTTGTTGAACTCCCAGGGATGGCCCATACCTTATAGGAACCAGATAAAAGGGAATTCTAAGTATCCTAGAACGTGCATATGTATTCCCCTGACTGACCCAAGCCCACCTTTATAGTTTTGCTTATTTTGAGATGGGATTTAATGTAGCCCAGGCTGGCCTAGAACTCACTTTTGCTAGTGATTTTTTTGTTCCAGCTTGACACAAACTTAAAAATACTTGGGAAGAGGACATCTTAACTGAGAACATATCTCCCTAAGATTGCCCTGTAGGCACGTCTGTGGATTATTTTCTTGGTTCATGACTGAGGTTGGAAGGCTGTCACCACTGTGGTCAGTGCCACCTCCTAGCTGATGGTCCTGGGTGCTGTAAAAAAGCAGGTTGAGCAAGCAATGAGGAAGTTGGAATAAGTCCTTTCCTCCCTGGTTTGTTTTTGGGCACTGTTTTATCAGAAGAACAGAAATCTAAGATATAGGTGATCATGACCTTGAACTGCTGATCCTCCTGATTCTAGCTCTGAGTACTGGGATTGGTATGTGTTACCATGTCTGGTTTTATGTGGTACTTAGATCAAATCTGGGGCTCATATGCCAGGCAAGCATTCTACCAAGTGAGCTGCCTCCCCAACCCTGGAGTTTTTAATACCTACACTTCATCTAGTACATGTCAGATTCTGTGTAAGTTGTCCCAGCTATGGAGACTGAATGAGAACACTGAAGTCTGAACAAGTTGAATGGCTCACTCACAACAGTAGGAAGGTGATGGAGCCCCGCCATTGCAGGTTAGCCCTTGTTAGCACACTATCCACCTGAACTATCCCATGCTGGAAACCCCAGATCTACCAGATGCTAGGTTATATACCTACTCCCATATCCACTGGGTAGCCAGGGTAGCTGGTAAAGAAAGCTTGTTTCCTGCCTTGATCTTAAGGTGGGGGAGTAGCCTGGTTCTGTTCTGGATTTCTAAAGCTGCATGCTTGTTCTTTCCCTGGTTTCCCAGCATTCTCTCATCCTTTCCTCAGTTCCCCAGAATTCCCTCATCCTTTTCAGGATAACTGTAGAGGTGGATGGGTAACCTCCATACCAAGCACTCCAGGTGGCTGTCACTCATCCTTTGATCCTTCTATCCTAGCCCCTGGCTGCCTGTACTCAATCCTTCATGTAGCTGGAGGCCAAGAAATCCTCTGCTGGGCTGCCAATCACTGATGCCCATTTCTAGAGAACAATATGATTTTCTCAAGGATGGAATGAACTTCTATGAGTGTCGATGGGAAACCTCTTTTACCTCGTCTTGGCTCTGACATCAGGTGCATCATTCAGATGTTCTAGATTCTCCCTTGACTATTCACCATTCACTCCTCCTACGAATCTGAGCTCAGGCCTCTGTCAGCCCTGTCAGAAGACAAATGAGCTCCTAGCCAGTGTCCCTCACTCCAAGCTCCTGCCTTCTCCCCATTTATCAGGTTCAAGCAGTGTGATCACTAAGTCTTTCTTCTCAAGCAACCAGTTCCACCATGGATGTTCCCCTTTCACTCCTAGGGAGCCACATCCCCAGTACCATCCTGGCCTAAATGCAACATGTGCCTTCGCTGCTTTTGGGGCTTTGAACAGCTTTCTTTTATCTGGCTGGTATCCTGCATCCTACCTTCTGCCTAAAACAAGTTCTGTCTAACCCTCCAGATGTGGCTCAGCCACCACTTCCTGGAAACTTGCTCTGCCACAGCCACTCCTTTGATATTGCTGTCTCCTTACTGCACGCCCATGTCCAGTCACACTTGGAAAGAACCCAGCCACGTCCCAGCCCTCTCATTCTGCATAATAGGAAAGTAAAGCTTAGGAAGACAAGAGGCAAGGTATCACCTAGAGCCACTGTGGCCAATGACCTCTATTCTTGAATGCACAGAGATTTTCTGAGTCATTCAAAATGTTGCCTAGGGTGAGGGAGCATGTATCATGCTTTGTGCTTGGGAGGCACTGTGTGTGGACAACTTCACATTACCCTAACAACTCATCCTATTTTATAGATGAGAAGCCTGAGGCTGAGAGGTGAATTCACTATAAAACACATGCCACCCATCATGAGGACTTGAGTCCTGATAACCCACATAAAGCTGGGCATGACAGCACAAGCCTGTACTCTCAGTGTTCCTATGTTGAGATGGAAGGCAGAACAAGAATCCACCCCTAGAAGCTCAGGTCAGCTACCCCAAAGCACACAGCAGCAAACTACAAATGAGACCCTGTCTCAAACCTGGTAGAAGGCTAGGGTTGATACCCAGGTGGTATTTTGACTACCACATGCATAGAGTGGCAAATCTGTGTGCCCACAGACACAAATCCAGACTGCTGCTCTTTGTTATTGTAGTCCTTCCTTCTAAGTGGAAGTTCATCTCTTCACACTCACTGGGCACTGCATCACGTTAAGTAGTGGTACTTGATCACCTGTGATTTACTGGTTATTTTTATGTGACAGGCACAATGTTGGTGTATGTCTCAGAATCTCTGCCCTTGTGGGACAATCAATACCCAGGCACTTGTGAGTTCTCTCACTCAGTTTGAGAGCCTGCCTTCCAGTTATTACAGAAGGACAGGAGGATTTCAGTATGTGCTAAGGACAAAAGGAAAGGACACCAGGTCCCAGTGAGACTCTAACCCCATGGAGCATGTTGACATCAACCCAATTGTCATATGGAAATGTGAGGTTATAACGGTGGGGGTTTACTGAGAAGGGGAGCAGAGGAGAGAAAAGTATTCAGGACAGAATGCATCTGACACCTTTGTGTTCCTATAATTAAAGAATCAAGGGAGAAAACGTTTATTTAGACTATGGTTTTAAAAGTTCAAAGGCAAGGAACTTGGACTGGTTCAGTTCTAGGGAGGGCAATGGATAGCAGGGAGGATAGTATCAGAAAAAAAGGTTGTATTTAAATTCAAGGAGGGAGAGAAGAGGGAGGGGAAGAAGAATCATCTTAGGTTTCTTCTGCTGAGATGAAAAGCCATGACCAAAAGCAACTTGGGGAGGAAAGGGTTGATTTTAGCTTAGACGTTGGCCAACAGTTCATCACTGAGGAAAATCAAGGAAGGAACTCAAGGTAGGAATGTGGAAGCAAGAAGTGAAGCAGAAGCCAAGGAAGAACGTGGCTTGCTACCTTGTTGCTCATGTTTAGCCTGCTTTCTTGCAGCACCCACAATCACTAGCCCAAGGGTGGCTCTGCTCAAGATGGGCTTGGCCTTCCCATATGAATCATTAGTTAAGAAAATATACTACAGTGTTTCCCACAAGCCAATCTCATGGAGGGGTTTTCTCAATTATAATTTCTTCTCAGATGACTCTAGCTTGTATCAAGTTGTAAATAAACTCAAAGAATGGGGACAGGGGGTAAGGGGAGAAGGGGGTGGGGAGAAAAGGGGGAGGGGAGAGAAGGGGGCAAGGAGAAAGGGGGCAGGGAGAGAAGCAGTGGGGAGAGAGGGTTTGGGAGAGAAGGGGAGGGGAGGATGGGAAAGACAAAGAAAAAAGGTAGAGGGAAAGGGGGGAGGAATGAGGGAGAAGGTTAGAGACAGAAAAGAGGAGAAAGAAGGGAAGAAAAGGAGAGAGGATGAGAGGGGGAGAGGGGTGGGGCTCTACGATTCCCTTTGAGGACTCACTTCTTCCATCGAAGGACCTCTCACAAGGCCCCACTTCCTAAAGTCCGTACCACACTTCAATACTTCCACAAGCAGACCAAGCCCTTGGCATGTGGTCTTTCAGATAACTCTAAGATTACACCTAAGATACAGAGATGAGCCCAGAGGCTAGGGACCTGACCCACTGAAGTGGCTGAGAAACTTTCTCTATATCTGAAGAGGGCCAGTGGAGCCTGACTGGCAGCCAGCAGGCTGTAGAAGTAGGCCAGCAGCCCAGGCAACGCATGATCAGTGTGCGTATAGAAAGAGTGGAGAAGGTTCTCTGGAGTCTTGGGGGTACCAAGGCTTGCCTTCCACACACTTTTCCAGAAAGACCTGGAAACGGCAACGGCTTCCTGTTTGTAGCAAGTTCCTGGACACATAGTCCGATGGGAATCAGCTAAGCCAAAGTTGGCCAAGTCAGCCAACCTTCTGAAATGTATCTTTTTCCTCTCATGTCACAGCAAATCCAATGCTGGAAAAAAAAAAGACTAAAAACAAATGTCATTATGGGGGAAAGAAAACATGCTGTTCAAACTCTTCAAGCTGGGTGACGTGGGGTGTTACATCTTAAAATGTTCTATTTAATAAAAGCTAAAAGTCTGAAGGGGTCTGTCAGTAGAAAGCCAGCTTGGCCCACTGTCAGGAAGGCAGCCTGACAGCTTCAGCAGAAGCAGGAGCTCCTAACGAGTTTCTTATGGCTTGGGAAAACACATGTCCATCTGAGTGAATAATATATGAAAAATATGGCAGGCACACACCCTCCAGAAAGGCCATGTGGCAGAGGGTTCTCGTTAGGAGGCCTGACTAAGGCTGTCAGAAGCTGTAAGAAGGAAGTGAACTCTAGTACAAAATGTTCTGTGAAAAAGCCTCAGAAGCCAGAGACCCTCAGGCAGAGAGGAAATGGTAGCACTGCAAATAAGGCCCATGGGAATAAGCCACTTCCAGATATCGATCAGCTTAGTAAAATCCATATGCTTACGTGTATATATGTGTGTGCATGCATGTTACATATTGTATGTATATACAGGGTAGATGAATGGGTTTATGAGTTGTGCCCATATATGTATATTTTATGCTTATATATACATGTGTGCATTCATGTGTGTTCATCCATCTGTCTCTTCTGGGGTGTGGTGGTATTAAGCCATCAACAGCAATATGAACAAACCATAGATGTCAAGAACTTCCTACTACGGCTAGTCTTACTAGCTAGCTTGTTTTGGTGATGCCCTGTCTTTCCCACCAGAGGCTGGAATTATGGGTAAGCTTCCACACCTACTTGGCATTTACATGGTTGTGGGAACTCCAAACCCTAGTTCCAAGGCTTGAAGAGCAATTGCTTTAATGACAAAGTCACCTCCCCAGCTGAACCATATTTTTTTTTTTTTTTTTGGTTTTTCGAGACAGGGTTTCGCTGTGTAGCCCTGGCTTGTCCTGGAACTCGCTGTGTAGACCAGGTTGGCCTCGAACTCAGAAATCTTCCTGCCTCTGCCTCCCAAGTGCTGGGATTAAAGGCATGTGCCACCACCGCCCGGCTGAACCATATTCTTAATTATAAATGTCTTACATTTTAGCTAGCTTGGTATCTTTCCATCTCACTGATCACCATCCCTGACTTGGAGCAAGAAGAGTCCTTAAGAATGTAGCTGGGAGGCTAGACAGATGGTTCAACAATTAAGAGCACGAGCTGCTCTTGCAAAAGACCAACATTTAGTTCCCAGCACCCATGTCAAGCAGTCAACAGCTACCTAGAACTCCAACTCCAGAGGGATCTGACACATTGGTTTCCAAGGAGACAGGCTCTCAGAGACACATATTCACACACAGCCACATACACGTACATAATTAAAGAAAATACTCAGGTTGGGGGTGGCACAGAGCTCTAATCCCAGCATGCAAGAATCAGAGGCAGGCAAACTCTGAATTTAAAGTCAGCCTGGTGTACACGGTGAGACCCTGTCTAAAACAAGCAAACAAATCTCAGCCAGTTTGATCATTGTCCTGTATGCCAGAAAAGACTCAGAAAGGTATGTAGGCTTTCAAAGGCACAGACCGAGATCTCTGGGGATTCTTTCATGCCTCCCTGTTGTGCCTAGGTAAGCAACAAGTTAAAAACAAAACAAGCAAACAAACAGCTTAATCAGTTACTCAGTTGAATTAACAAACTCATTTACATGTCTCTATACTGAGACACAATCCCAGATGTCCAGGGGCTTTCAAAACCATACGTAGCAAACCAGGCAGCTCATACACACACACAGGGGCAGACACAAAGGATGCCTGAAAGTAGGCTTTCCATGGCCAACTGCTGGTCTTCCACTAATGTCTACAGGAGCCTGGGAATGAAGGCTTGTGTCTGCAGTCTTGGCCCTTTGCTTGTACAAGGCAAATGTGAAAGACAGTCCTTTCTACAGTGGGATTGGAAACACTGACCACTTCAGGCCCCAGTTATTTGTTTTTGGTTTTTTGGTTTTGTTCTGTTTTGAGGCCTTCTCTATAGGCAGAACACGTTCCATCTAAATCTGCACAACCAAAAGGAGGCTTAAAAAAAAAAGGCTGGGGCAGCTTCCTTCACCACTACCTACCAAACAAATGCAAGCTCCACATTCACGGGGATGAATGCTGGGGGGAAATAATCCCCCCAGTGAGCTTGGCTTTCTTTAAAAGATGTCAATCCTCGCCCCTCCCAGCCCCCAAAGTCACAATCACAGGCCAGCATCTCTTTCCCCAAAGACAAACAAGGCTTTGGATAAATGAGAAAGGAGGTGCCCCTGTGGCAGCATGAAAAAGAAATTCTGCAGGCAGTGCAGCTCCCCCTCAGAGGAAGCCCCGGGAAGGATGTTCTCTTCGGGCCACACAAAGCGTGACATGAACACATCATGCCAGAACCTAATTGAAACCTCAGGCTGAAACAGTCTTTTGCAGCAGTTGAGAAGAAAGGACAGGCACGGACAAAGAGGGGGGACAAAAGCTGTGTGCAGAAGAGGCATGAGAAGCAGCCTGCTTCTTGACCGTGGGACAATTTGGATGGTGGCCACCGAGTTAACCGAGGTGTAGCCTCCCTCCTAGGCTAACTGAGACCTGCCGCCACTTTGCAAAACGAGCTGCTGCCAGCACTCTGATTCCACAGCCAAGGCCTTTGGGGCCCAAGAGGCTCTTCAAACTGCCACTGTCTTCAAAGACGTATAGCATGGAAGAAGGTACTGGAAGGGGCTGGTTAGATCGGGAAGAAGAACCAGCCAGAGACCTGCAGAAAAGAGGTAGAAAGGAAGGAGGGGACTTCGGAATGGGCTCAGTTACTAAAACTGTTAAATGAACACAAGGACCTCTGGGTGGTCTTCAGCATCCCTGTAAAAGCCAGGTACACATGCAAGAATGTAAGATGGAGAGCAGATGAAGTGCGACATCCAACAGCAACTACTGGCTTCAAACACAAATCCGTCCATGCCGGCAGGGGTGGGAAAGTGCAGTGATTTCTGCCTGACTCTTACTCAGGTCTGAATCTGAGTTCTGCCACTAATTGAGCCTGTGCCATTAGACAAGTTCTGGCTGTGAACAGCACCCTTCTTACCTGTCAGAATGAGTACTGATTATCTCAAAGACTTGACTAAGTTAATGGACAGATTAACTGTGCTTGTCAAAACACAGGCACTGGACACAAACAAACTTCTTTGTCTTGAAACCAAATGCTCCCAGAAGTGATGGAAAGACTGCTGGCCTGCAGGAGTTTTAAACAGATGCATATGATGTAACTATGTGGGTCCTGATCACAAAGCGGCAGCCAGTAGCAGGCTTTTAACTCTTAGGAAGTTTTCCCTGGCCAGAAGGTAGTAGGTTGATAGGCTGTTGCCGGTTCTGGGTTGTCGACTTTGTTTATTTTCTTTGATAATTATCATGGAAGCATGGCTGAGTTGAAATATGCCGGAAAGAGGAGTAGACAGGTCAGTTCTGTGGTGTACTTCAGGATTCCAACAGCTTGGGAGCCAAACCTTGGGAACCCTGCTCAGGGTCTCATGACTCAACTTCCTTTCTCTTCATGGTCTTGCAATCAACCACCTGCAATTTTTATTTTGTCAGTGGACCTGAACAGAGACATCATTTCAATCTCTCTGCTTATGAGAGTCTGCTATGGTCTGAAGGATCTCCAGCAATTCAACCATTGCCTACTAACAGATACAACCTGTTTATTTTTAAATTCTATTTATTTATTTATTTACATTTGTTTGTCTGGGTGCCAGAGATACACAGATACATATGTGCAGAGATCAGAAGAATACTTGCAGGAGTCTGCAGGAGTCAGTTTTCTCTTTATACTCTGTGGTTTCTGGGGAATTGAGCTCAGGTCATTTGGAGATTGAACTCTGGTCATCAGACTTGACAATAGCCCTTACCCATGGAACCATCCTGCCATCCCTATATTTGTTGGATGAGACAGGATCATCCTTTGTAGCCCCCATCTGACCCCAAACTCACTATCTGTTCAATGCTGAGTGACAAGATCGCAGGTGTGTTCCATCATGCCTAACTGACAAATACAATCTTAATGAAGGCTGTAGTGGTTCAAAGAGAAATGTCCCCCAAGGTTTAGGCATTGAATGCCTGGTCCCTATCTGGTCACTACTGGGGGGAGGTTAGGAAGTATGGTCTTGATGGAGGAAGTATGTCACTAGGGTGGGCTTTGGGAGTTTATAGCCTTGCCTCACTTCTAGTCCCCTCTCTGTTTTGTGTGCTTAAAGATTCACTTGATCTCTCAGTTTCTGCTCTGGCTGCCTGCTGTCATGTCTTGTCCAGTATTACAGACTTTTAATCTGGAAACATAAGCCCAAAAAAACTCTGTAGGTTGCCTTGGTCATGGTATTTTATTACAGTAACAGAAAAGTAACATATTCAAGGGATTTATTTACCAATCTTTTACTTCAGCAAATGTTCCCACCAACATATATTCTCAGTGTTAATGAAAAATGTAAATAAACTGTGAGACTGGAAATGTGCACACACACACATACATATACACACACACACACACATATACCACACACATACATACACACATAGACACACACAATACATACACCACACACACACATATATATGTACACACATACATACACCCCATACACACATACATACACACACATACACCACACACATACATATACTACATGCACACGTACATACAAACATACACACACACACACACACATGTACATGTACAAGTACATACATGCATACAGTATGCAGCCACTGCCAGGAAACCTTTATAATGATGTTTTTCTGCAGTTAAGTTACATACTGCCTTGACTCTGCAGCCACAGACTGATGTTCTGCTTTTGTTTTGGACAGATGTAGCCAACCATAATTATCTAAAACTCAGAGGGCCCCCGAAAAGGAAAGAGAACTCCGTCTGGGTATCCAACATGTTTATGATGGAAGGATGTGGCATTTCTTATGGAGTAATCGCAACTGTTAACCATTCCCCTTCCCAATGTACCACATGGTTCAGGATCCAAGAAAAATTACTGGGTAACTTAATATTACAAATTGCTCCTCAGACAAGGTTCTGACAAATGGGCAAGCACTAAGATCTAGACCTTTCACACTGTGAGAAGCCTGGAGCTGAGACGGAGGCTATAAGACAGTGAGAACCAACCAAAACCAGATTTGAATTCTGAAGAGTTGTGAAAGGCAAACATTGGTAGCTTATCAATGCAGCCCACATACCTTCCAACAGCCCAAATCTTCATATTCTCTCTAATCTAGTCTGGGTTCCCTCTTTCAGCTAGACCCCTGGGGCCAGTTCTTCAAAAGGAAAGCCCCATTGCAATGCTTAGTGTTAACGGCCAAAGCAACAGGATATGGAAACACACAGGAGACACATCTGTGAGGGATTATCTAGCCTCTGGCCCGGCCTGTGAGGAATTATGTCTATTAGGTTAATTGGGGTAGGAAGACTCACACTAAAAGTGGGTGATGCCAATCCCTGGGCTTGAGTCCTAGACTGCATAAAATGGAGAAAGTGGGGCAGGAGAGATGGCTCAGAAGTCAAGAACCCTTGATGTCCTTCCAGAGGATCTGAGTTCAATTCTTAGCATCCACATTGGGTAGTTCACAATCACCTGTTCACTCTAGTTCTAGGTGAGCCAATGCCCCCATCTAGCCTTAGTGGGTATTCATGTACATGCTGCGCATATATATACTCATTCATGTACATGCTGCGCACATATATACTCATTCATGTACATGCTGCGCACATATATACTCATTCATGTACATGCTGCACACACATATACTCAGGCACACATACAACTAACAAATGAATAATAATTTAAGCAGAAAGATAGTTGAACACAAGCATTGTTCATTTCTCTCTGCTTCCGGATTGTGGGTATGATGTGACCAGCTATTTTCAAGACTATACTGACTTGATTTCTCCACTATGATACACTGTATTACTGAATTGTGAACAACAACAACAACAAGCCTGTTTTCCCCTAAGGTGATTTTATTGTGATTTTTATCACAGCAATAGAAAAAGAAACTAAGGCGCCCAGGATAATTAAGGTAGATAACAAACAGGAAATATAAACTCTCTTAACTCTTTGGCTTGGATTCGATTGAGCCCATCTTATTTGGACTTTTATAGTGTTTGTTTTTGAGAATAGACAAATGAAGGCAAGTGTTAACATTTTCTGATATATATCTATTTACCCCAAAATGGAAAGATGGCTAAAGATGTTATTTATTCTAAAAAAAAAATGGAAAAACCATGTCATACCTAGAATGATGGCCACTACAAAACAGAGAATATAAGTGTCGGCAAGTGTAGTGGCTTGAATGGCCTCCACAGGTGTGGATATGTGCATGCTTGGTCTCCAGTTGGTGGAACTGTTTAGGAAGGGTTGGGAGGTATGGCCTTATTGGAGGAGATATGTCCCTGGAGGTGGGCTTGGAGGTTTCAAAAGCTCATGTCATTTTTAGTTAGCTCTTTCTACCTCACCTTGTGGATTAGATGTAAGCTCTCAGCTACTGCTCCAATGCCATGCCTGCCTGCCCACCCACTGCCGTGCTCCCTGCCATTGATAGTCATGAACTCTAACCCCCTGGAACCAACAACCCCAAATTAAATGTTTTTTTTTAATAAGTTGCCTTGGCCTCGGTATTTTGTCATAGCTATAAAAAAGTAACTAAGGCAGCAGGGATGTGGAGAAACTAGAGCCCTACACGCTCTTGGTAGGAACGTAAAATAGTACTACTATGGAAAATGATAAAAATGATTTCTCAAAAATAGTTAGAAAAGAATATATGACCTAGCAATTTTACTTCTGGTTATCTTCCCCCAAAAGTTGAAAGTAGAGTCTTGAAGAAATATGAATATATCCACGTTCATGGAAACAGCTGAAGGATCCAAAAAGCAAATGGGTAACCGAAATGAATGTCTAATATGAGTGGAATATTATTCAGTTTTTAAAAGGGGAATTTGAATACATGCTGCAATATGGATGAAAGCTGAGGATATTATTTTGAGTAAAATAATGTCAAACCTGTATGATTTATATGAGGTACTTGGAGTAGTCAGATTTATAGAGAGAAGAGTAGAAGGGAAAGAGGGGGAACAGGGAGGGGTGTGTGTGTGTGTGTGTGTGTGTGTGTGTGTGTGTGTGTGTCTGGAAACACACACGCACAGCCCATACACACACAGAGGCATGTGTATACATAAGAGAATATACCTGCATACCTGCATGTTTACATGCAGAGGCTAGAGCAGGAAGCAGGAAGTCCTGTTTGATCACTCTCTACTTCACTTTCTTTAGGCAAGGTCTCTTATTAAACCTGTAGCTATGCTGCTAGCCAGCCCACTCTAGTGACCCCCTCCCTCCACCCACCCCTATCTTCCTCCCCTCCAGTGCTGCTATCACGGACATGTGCCTGGCACTCTTTAAGTGGCTGCTGGATCTGAACATAGGTCTTCCATCTTGCACAGCACGTACTCTAACTTATGGAGGCTTCTCTCCAGTCCCAAGAAATTGCTGTTTAATGGAAGACACTTCAGTTCTGACAGATAAAGAGTTCTATTGCTTTACAGCATGAACATGTGTCACACCACTGACCTACACACTTAAAAATAGCAAAGACAGTGAATTTTGAGTATATTACATTTTAAAAGTAACTGATATGCTAGAGTTCACACAAACCTCTTAAACAGTGGTTCTCAGCCTTCTTAATGCTTCGGCCCTCTAATACAGTTTCTCATGTTGTGGTGACCCCCAACCATAAAATTATTTTGCTGCTACTTCATAACTGTAATTTTGCTACTGTTAGGAAACATAATGTAAATATCTGATATACAGGATATCTAGTATGTGAACCCTGTGGAAGAACCATTTGACCCTCAAAGGGGTCATGCCCCACAGGTTGGGAACCACTGCTCTAAAAGCTGTACAATCCTTCTCCATACGTACCCCAAAGTATCTAATGAGCACTCGAGTAAATAACACCACTGGCCAGATCTAAGAATTGAAGGTGATTTCCTTGCAGACTATTCCACCCTACAAGGCTCTCCCCTCCCCATCTGAAGCTGGACGAATATAACAAGGATCTGAAAAACCAAAAACCTTCCAGGAAGGAATGTGTTCTGGTAGATGGAAATACCAGCCAGTCTTTGGAAACCAAGGTGACGTTACTGACGCAAAATCAATGAGGCGAGTGTGAAGCTGGCTGTGGACACCATTCCTGAGTGCACATCATGACTCCACCTGAGTGTACTCCCTGTTACAGTGTGCTGGTACATGGTGGGGCTCTGTAGCTTTGCTGTGGCTTTGCTGGCCAAACCAATGAACCATGGGAAGGTAAGGGGGGAGAAGGGAATCCAGTAGCTTGCCTGAAGGAATCTAAGAAGCCCTTAGAGGATTCACAACTCAAAGTGATTGCCTCTTGCTGGACAAATCCAAGGAGTGGTTTATGTATAGCAAGGTAGAGTGCATGTAAAGTCTCGGGTTCCACAGAGGATGTGGAACATCCAGAGTGCTGTTTTGATTTGTCTTCTGTGCCTGCATGGAAACTGAACAAAGCCTTTAACTGTTGAAGGCCAAGAAACAAATATGTCTGCCTCTCCCTGGAGAGATTAAATAGTGGAGGGTAAAAAAAAAAAAAAAAGATCAAAGGAAAGTCCAGATATTCCTGGCTGGACTACAGCTAGAGGGTTCCTGGCCTGAGGAGAGGTGACCTCTGCTTGAACCAGGAGGAATGTGGAAGAGGGGTCTCGGCTGGCAAGAGAGATGCTTCTAATAAACTGTGCTCATCGGGAATCTGAGCTACACACTTGAGAGTCCTTGACTCTCAACATCACCCCTAAGTCTTTCTGTATATACTAAAAATTAACAAAATAGATTTGCTTTTAATAGTTTATTTATTCTTTGAAAACTGTATACACTTATAATTGCATTTGAACACATCCCTCCATCATTACCTCCCTCCAACTCCACCCAGTGTCCCTATCCCAATTTTATACCCCACTCCCTTTTTAGGCTAATTATCGGTGCCCATCGTCCATGGATGTGGGACCATCTACTGAGAGATGGGGAACCTACCCATGGCCACGTCACCACAGAACAGTGACTTGCTCCCTCTCTTAGTATCTATCAAATCCCAATAGCTCCTCAGCCAAGTACAGAGCTTTGTGGATCTATTCCACCATGCACACTGGAATTTTGACTAGCTTGATCCTTTGCAGGTCTTGTGCATATAACAGTAAGCTACTGTTATTGTTCTTGGTTACCAACCAAAAGCAGATAGCAGTATCCTATTGCTGAAGATGCCACTCATTTGTACACAGGAGACAGAGAAGCCAACCTTGAACTACCCAGGGAACTCTCTCTTGGCTAGCAATCTTCTATAGTAGCAGACAGATTCCTTTACCTGTGTATATGTGGGTAAATGTCCATGGAGGCCAGAACACATCCTAGATAGTATTCCTCAGGTGCTATACTAGATGATTTTGTGTGTCAACTTGGTACAAGTTGGAGTCATCAGAGGTGAGAACCTCACTTGAGAAAATGCCTCCATGAGATCCAGCTGTAAGGCATTTTAATTAGTGATTGACAGGGGGAGGGCCCAGCCCATTGTGGGTGGTGCCATCCCTGGGCTGGTGTCCCGAGTTCTCTAAGAAAGCAGGCTGAGCAAGCCTGGGGAGCAAGCCAGTAAGCAGCGCACTCCACAGTGTCTGTCTGGATCAGCTCCTGCCTCCAGGCTTGCTCAGTCTGCTTTCTTTCAGGCAAGGTCTCTCACTGGCCTGGAGGTTGATGAGGAAGCTGGCCAAAGATACATTTGTCTTCGCACCCCTAGCATTGGACGGTAAGTACACAGCCACCAAACCTAGCTGCTGCTACTTCTCCTCCTTCCTCCTCCTCCTTCTCTCCTCCAACTCCTCCCTTTTTAAAAATGTGGTTCCAGGAATCAAACTCAGCTCTTCATGTTTACAAGTTGAGTACTTAGTGACTGTGCTATCTGTTGGCAATTCCTCTGGCTCCACCCAACAGCAACCTAGAAACAGGTCACTTCAGGAGCCAGGAGCCAGGCATATAAGACCATTAGTTTGCACATTCCCCCCCTCCCCCTCTCCTCTCTTTTTCTGTCCTCTGTTCCTCTCCTTTCTCTGCCTCTACCCCCTTTTCTATGTCCCCTCCCCTTCCCCCAATAAATTTCCTCTTATTCTAGGCTGATTGTTTAGGTAGACACCTAGGCATGGGCCCACCCAGATTCTCCCCCACACCCCACCACATTACTCCATGGTTTTATAAAACACAAGATCATCTACCCAGTTCCTACTTCTTTTTAAAAATTATATCAATGTATTGAGCTCAGCATAAAAATGGTATCTTTGTATAACTGATGTAATGCTTTGGGAAAAGTAAAGCAGACACTAGGTGGCATAATACACACCCAACGACCCATTCTCCCTCCTCCTGGAAATTATCTTTACCCTAAAATCTGAGAGTTTACCTTCATCGTCTGAAAAAGGAAGGGAAATAAAATCTGAGATCTTTTGTATTGAACCATTAGGAAAAAGACCAGGGAAGAAAAAATAAGTTACAAAAACATGATCCCTTTTAAACTTGCAGTCATGCTGTCACCTCATGGAAGCTCTCTGTTGGGCCATTTGATTTGTAGCAAGAGAAAAAGCATCAAACCAGGGAGCCTACAGCAGATCTGTGAATGTTTCCCTGACCCTGTGGTCACCCAGACAACAAAGTCCCATGATCCCCTTTTTCTGCAGTTGGGCGGGCCTTGTTGTTTTAAATGTTAATGAGTAGGTCAAGCTGCTCTCTCCCAGCTCAGCTATTCAGGTCTTCCAACTTGAGGCAAAAGCCCCCTGCCCAAGTCTTCAAAGGCCCTCAAACAAAATACAGGCAGGCTCTGGAAACAACTTGACCCTAAGCCTGCAGACAGAAGAGTAGAAAACCTAGAAGAAAAAGAAGGACAACAAAACCTTAAAGCTTGCCATCTTGACTCCTAAAGCATCTAGTACTATGATGCAAATACATGCAGATGAGAAGGCCAAAGGCTTTGCTGTCTGCAGCTTCCACACAAATGACAAGGGGCCAAATCCACCTCAAACAAGGAAAGAGTGGGCTAAGGCTTTTATCCTTTCAAACTCTAACTCTCTGAGAAGCCCTAGTATCCCTGAAGTTCTCCATTGAAAACCTAACTGATTTAAAGCTAGGAAGCAGACATTTTACAAAGTCCTCTCTGCCTCTCCTAAGGAACAAGTGATCCAGTTCTAAGGAGGAGGAAGTCTGGGGCTGGGATACCTGTAAACATTCTCTTTCATGTGGGAACATCTCCATCTGCTGGAAACTCAGATGTCTGCATTAAAGGCACAAAGTTAACTTTTGTTTTCCTTGTAAACCTATCAAATATCCATTTCTATTTTCTCTCAGGTACCTGTCACTATCTGACTGAAAGCAGCTATCCCTCTTCCTTTTTCTAAGGTGGCAATGTTTATCTCTGTGATGTTTACAGGACTGTCCCAGTTCCAGCCCCAGCCCAGGGTTAGACAGGTCCTTTCCCATTTGTCTTCCCTGACAACAGGACATCCATAGGTCAGTCCTAAAAACCTCTGCAAAACCCTCCTGAGTTAGGAGATTGTCTGCCTGAAGGTCAGAGGTTTCTGCAGTTGAGGGGGCTGGCATTCCTTCAAACTATGGTCTTAACTTTTTACACTGCCTGAGTGCCTTTATTTGTCAAGGCAAACTGTTCAATAATAACCATTTCATCTTTGATTCCAAAGGACACAAATTTACAAACATGTGGATGAGGAGGGCAGGGCTGTGTTTGCCATTCTGGTATATCTGATGCGAGAGTTCTACTCCTGAATGCTGGCATTCTTTATATGAATGCTGGAGTTCTTCGACCTTGATGGAGTGCCTCAGAAACAGCCTGCTACACTTTAGATCATAAAGTCTTCCCAAGCCATGTTAATGGCTTGGTTCCCAAGGTGGTGCTGGTGGGAGGTCTTCAGGTTATTGAGGGCACCTCTGAAAGGGTTTATACCTCCTCCTCCTCCTCCCCTCATTTCTACCTCTCCTCCTCATTTCTCTTCCTCCTCATTTCTCCTCCTCTTCCTCCTCAAGCTTCCTGGTCATAAGGTGAGTGTATTCGCTCTGTTGTAATCCTACCATAATATAATCCTACCATAGGCTCAAAGCAATGGGGGAATCATCTTATGTACTGGAACATTCACCTCTGTGACTCAAAAGTCAATCTTCCAATGTAGTGACAGAAAGCCGGATAGTGCACAGCTCTGGAAGGCCCAGTGCCCACAGGACAGAGAGCTCCTGGTTCCTCCTCTCTTTCTCCTCTTTTGGCAGCTCTCTAAGCATCATCTTCCTCTTTCCTCAGCATCTCCCTCTATTCTGATGTTCTCTTTATTTTTGTTGCTTTTTAAAAGTTTTTTTTAATTTTTAAATTTTTCTACGTGTGTGCACGTATAAAAATTCACTTGGGTGACTCCCTCTCTTGGAAGCAATCTAAATTTCCCTTCTAGCTCTCGCAGCTGCCGGAAATCCTGGGCCAGGCTGGGTTGCTTTCCTGAAATTTCTGGGAAATGTCACAGGGCCATTAGGTTTTCTCATGGCGACCTGAATTTCTAGCTTGGCCTTAACTGTGTTGCTAATTGTCCTCTGGGATGCTGGTACAGATTATTTAGCAACTCCCCTCTCACCCAATGGGCACTAACTTGTCTTCGGCCTTACCTCCAGGCACCCCACTGGGATGTCTCCTGGAAAATCTCAAATCTCTGAAACTAATGCCCAATTTGAGGCGCTCAAAACTGATAAACCTCTGCAATAAGGTCTGGATTCAATACCCTTTAGATAATAATTCCAAATGGCCACCTAATGTCACTCTAAGAGATCTCCATGCATACTGCCAGCAGTCCGGTAAATGGAATGAGGTTTTATATGTTCAAGCTTTCATCTATCTTCACTCTAAACCCTCCCTCTGCCCTTTGTGTCCCCCAACCCAGCTTCTCTTAGCCATGAAACCTACCCACTAGATGACACTATGCTTGATCCCTCCAATGAACCACCTCCCATCCGCCGCAGACCCGCTGCCGTGCCCACAAAAACCCAAACTTCCACCTCAGTTTCTCTTTCTCACCAGGCCCCAGAGCCTACTAACTCAACCTCTCCAGACCCCTCCCCTCCTTCTGTGCCAGCTACAAGTCACTCCAAATGCCCTGAACTGGAGCCAACCTTTACCCCTCCTATCAGCGTTCTAAGGCCACAGCCAGACTCCTAAGTCCTTCTCCTCCTCCAAGAACCCCTGACCCAGCACCGGTCCTTCCTTTAAGAGAAGTGGCTGGAGTTGATGGTCTGGTCAGAGTACGTGTTCCTTTCTCGCTGAGTGAACTTTCTCAAATAGAAAGTAGACTGGGTTCCTATACTTCTAACTCTTCTAACTTTATTAAGGAGTGCCAGTATATCACTAAATCTTATAGCTTGACTTTCCATAATGTTCAAATGATTCTTACTAACAATTTACTTCCTGATGAACACAGGTGAGTTTGGGAAAAGGCAAGAATGCATGCAGGTGAAATTCACCAGACAGACACAACACATCCAATTGGATCTGAACAGGATCCCTGATGGATCCTGGTAGTATTTGAGCCAGAGACAGGTTTGTTACCTGCCTTCTGGCCAGTCTTAGAAAAGCAGACTTAAATCCAGTAAATTTTGAAAAACTCCAGGAGGTTGTCCAGGACAAGCAGGAGACCCCATCCCAGTTTTTAGACCGCCTCACAAAGACTTTGTTACAATACACTGATCTGGACCCTGAAAATCCAGAAGGTAAGCAACTTCTGATGACCTTTTTTTCCCAGAGCTACCCCAACATAAAAGCTAAACTTAGGCACTTGGAGAGGGGTCCACTAACTCCACAGGCTTGGCACTGGCCTTCAAGGTGTACCATGAGAGAGATGAAAAAGTCCGAAAACAAAAGTACCACATGCTGGCAAAGGCTGTCCAACCAGCTCCAGCCACTACACCGGACCCCTGGCCTTCTAAGGCTCAGGAACCACCCTGCTATAGATGTGGTCAAAAAGCTCACTGGACGAGGCCTTGTCCTAACTCCTGCAAGCCAAGAGGACCGTGTCCTAAGTGCCGTTGGGAGGGACATTGGGCTGTCGATTGCCCTCGTGTTGTGCAGAGGGACATCCTGTCTAGGTATTCCTCCAGCTGACCTCCTAGGCTTGGCTATGGATGACTGAAGGGGCCAGAGCTCCCTCAACCCGACGACGCCCATCACCAGCAGGGAGCCCCGGGTAGCCATCATGGTATGTGGGCAGCCCATCTCCTTCCTCTTGGACACCGGGGCTACTTAGTCTGTCCTGACGGAGTTTTGGGGACCCAGTTCACCTTCACATTTTCCTATCATCAGGGTAGGAGGACAACCTTGTCTTCCTCATAAGACACCACCACTGAGTTACACTTTTAGGGGTGTACCCCTCACCCATTCCTTTTTGGTAGTGCCGACATGTCCTGTTCCCTTATTGGGAAGGGGTCTTTCAGCTAAGTTGAGAGCCCCTATTTCCTTTGCTCCCCCCACTCGTCTGAACCCAAGCTCACCAGCAGTTCCTCTGCTCCTCCTTCTAACCAGTCAACCTACTAACACTAACATGTTGTTTCCTTTACCAGCTTCTCAGGTGGACCCCAGAGTTTGGGACGTCCAGAACCCTTCTGTTGCTAAACATCATTCTCCTGTTGTCATCCAGTTACTGGACTCTACCAGACTGTCTCCTATCCACTGCCTGTCAACATTGGAGACCAAGTCCTTCTATTCCCCTCCAGATCATCAGCCCTCACCGTCTCTACCAAATGGCAGGGCCCTTTTAAGGACCATGGTCTGTTAAGCTCCAGAGGACATCGAGACCACCCACTTTGTCCCCAATCCCAGAAAATGAGACTCCATTCTGGCAGCCGAGCTCGACCTCACTGGATTAGACATGGGTTTCTTGACCTCCCCCTGCTGTTCTTCATTTCCATCCAGAGAAGTCCTTACATCTGGAGATTCAAGGTCCAAGAAACCCCTACAGATAACAAACAGTCTTTCCAAATAGGGTTAGGAAACTGCTCCATAGCCAGATGCCAGGAACTGATCCAAATCACTATCATCCCTCTATCTGTAATCCCATCTAAATATTATGATCTCTATACTTGCTTTCTCTTTGACCAGAAAAAAAATTATTGTAGAAAATGTCCAGATGAATATGGGGCTACCCATATTGGTCTTGTCAGATACATATGCTTGGGATCATGGATCAATCATTTCTTCTATCAACACTGCAAGACACTTTTCTTCTACATACAAGACCTGTGGGATTCCAGGTGGGAGACAGGAGTTGTTGGTAAGCTCTACCGTAAAAATCAGTCCAGTTCTCCAGTAAATACTATCCACATTCAGAGAAAATATATCTCAATTGCCCAACCCCTAGATATCGGAAAAGTAGGGGAGATAATCAAACATTCCTCTGAGGTCCTTAGCTCTTTGATAGCACCCCTCATAAATGGCACTAACTTGTCATTTCACCTTTTGCTTTAGACCTTGACCTCAGCGTAGGCGTACCAACTGCTTAATGTCACCAGGCCTGGTTGCTTTAAAGATTGCTGGTTATGCGTACCCCCTGGAATTGACTCAAAATTGACACTTACAGCCTCTCCAGCAATACTGCCAAGTAACCTTACCTCACCTTTTGTCAGTTGTCCTGATCCGATGTTGCCATGACTCCGTCCGTACCTTACCTCTATCCCTCTCTTTGGCATGGAAAACTGTTTTAAGACCTCTGGGACATGTTCTGTAGGAACACTAAGTTCCCTAGACTGCAATAGAACTATAACCTTTGATATATCATCTCTCCTACAATGCTCTGCAATCCAGAACACATCAATTCTTTGTGGCACCCAGGTATATATATCATCGCCTACCCACCAGCTGGTCAGGAGTTTGCACATTGAAACTCCTTTTCCCTGAACTTGGAATAATCCAGGGAAATGAGCCCCTGCCAATCCCAGTTGTAGATATGATAGCTGCCCGACATAAGAGGCAGTTCAGGTTGTGCCACTCTTGGTCGCTACAGGAATAGCTATAGGTGTTGGTACTGGAGTTTCAGGGATAACGACTTCCATGTCCCAATATAGTACATTCACTTCCCAGTTTAATAGTGATCTTCAAGGAATGACTGAAACTGTGCTTCCATCCAGAAACAGATCGATTCTTTGGCAGCCATGGTGCTTCAGAACCGACAGGGCCTAGATGTCCCGACAGCTAAAGAAGGTGGTCTTTGCCTGTTCCTCCAAGAAGAATGCTGTTTCTACATCATCCAATCTGGGATAGTGAGAAATAAAATCCAGGAGCTACAGTCAGACATAAAGAATTTCAGGGATTATGAGACTTCCAGTTCTGGGATTTTAGAACACCCTATATGGAAGTGGATGCTCCCTTTTATAACACCTTTTCTAGTCATCTTCCTGGTGTTATTGTTTGCTCCCTGCCTCATTAATCTTGTTTCTACATTCCTCCAATGGCAAATACAAAAAATCTCTAACAAAACTATTAATCAGCTCCTGTTACAGGATTACCAGCCACTGCTCACAGAAGAGTCACTGTCCACAGAGGTACCTGATGCAAACACTAAGTGGACCCCGATGGTGAAAGTCAGTTACACCCCAAAGTGACGATGCCCCTAGACAAAAGAAAACAGTTTAAGAGAAATGGCGCCCTCATTCCCTTTCACCATCATCTTCCCCCTCCTCTTTTTCCTTCTCTTTATAATAAGAAAGGAGGAATGCTGGTACCAGGACCTCTGAAACCTGTGACATCACATAGGCGACAGTGCGACCTATACACCTGTTGACAAGGCAACAGCCACCATGTTCCCAGAATCCATTGGGCTCACCTTTACCTGTGACCACATCAACCATCCGTATATATAAGAGAAGCACGCCCCCCCCCGCCCCGCCTCTTCTCTTTCCACCATCACCCTTGCCCTTTCCCTTCTCAATAAACCTCTCGTGGAACTGTTTGGCCTGGTCTTTCTGGAGCTGCCACTGCCACCGCTGCCCACCGACCTCAACAGATCTTCTAAAGTTGTAATTACAAACAGTTGTGAGCAACCCAACATGCGTGCTAAGAACCCAGCTCAGGTCCTTAGCAAGAGCAATGCATACTCTTAACTGCTAAGCCATCCTCCTGCACCACACTCCACGTGACAGTCTCTGCCTCCTCCTCCTTTTTTTTTTTGTTTTCTGTTTTGTTTTTGTTTTTTTGTTTTTTTTTTTTTTTTTTTTTTTTTGAGACAGGGTTTCTCTGTGTAGCCCTGGCTGTCCTGGAACTCACTCTATAGACCAGGCTGGTCTTGAAATCAGAAATTCACCTGCCTCTGCCTCCCAAGTGTTGGAATTAAAGGCATATGCCACCACTGCCTGGCTGACAGTCTCTTCTTTAGTACTGTGTGTGTGAGTGTGTGTGTGTCTGTCTGTCTGTCTGTGTATGTCTGTGTGTGTGCTAAGCCATGTATGTGGAAGTCAAGAACAACTCTCAGGAGTCAGTTCTCTTCTGCTACCATGTAGGTCCCAGGGACCTCAATCAGGGCGTCAGCTTTGGTGGCAGGTGCCTTTATGTGTTGAGTTATCTCATAGGCCCCATTCACTTCTTAAAAGCAAAATGATACATAATCCCATTGATAAATCATTACTTCCCCAGGTTAAAGTCACCATATAAATTTGAATGACTTCCTGGAACTCTCTCTTTTTATGTATATAGGGGGTAGGTTGGGATGATCTCCTTCTAGTTATGCAGGTCTAAGGGAAAGGCATGCATGTGGAAGAAAGCCAATACAACAAAGCCTTCTTCTATACAACAAATCTGGTGGGAAGAAAACTGTCCTCTTCACTGCAGGGCCAGTGAAGAGCCAAGCTGGACATGAGAACACCTGACCCCAAGAGAGCTATAGACAGCTGGGATCCTCCCCCACCTCTCTGGGGGACCAAGACCATCTCCCCTCATCTTCCAGAAACATCAGCCAAAATGGAAGGAAAACAAAGAGAGAGACTAAGTAAGCACCCCACCCTCCCCTTCCCCAGACCTCAGCTCCCTAACCAAGGAGCAGAGAAACCTTCCAAAGCTTTTGATCTCAACAGCCAGCTCCAAACACATTATCTTCTTGCCCCAAAAGAAAGAATTTCTTTTAAGAATTTCTATTAAGTAGTGAATCACAATAGGAGATCCACTTTTTAAAGTATGCTTTTGTAATGGCTAATATTTAAGATGATTCCATTGACAGGAAAACAAATAATGAACTAGAATAGTGACTGCACACATCTGTGTCCTGCCTCTAGCAATTTCCACACACACTTGCTGCAGGATGTGGGATCCTGCATTGCATCCATGGCCGGAGGACCTGCCAACTTCTCAGCAAAGGCTCTTCGTAAAGATACACTGTTAGTGTTGGCAATATACACCTGTCCTGAAGCCACAGTCCTCCGCTGTTGTCCATGCACATGCCCCACAACCTCATCAAGTTCCCTTTCCTTCTCCCATCCCTCTCAGTGACTGTGGCCTCCTGCTTCCTGGCCATCACTTGATTCCCCATCTTTTCACCCATGCAGACATTCCCTGAGGGTCATCCATAGCTCTGCCCTTCACTCTCCTCTCTCTTGCCATCTCCTGGGACGGTTGTGGCAATGAGAAATGATTTCCCATGGATTCCGGTATTTGAACGCTTGGTTCCAGCTGGTGGCGCTGTTTTGGGAGGTTTAAGAGGTACAGCTTTGCTGAAGGAAGCATATTGCTGGAGGTGGGCTTTTAGACTATTTAGCATCACCCTACTTTTAGTTTGTTCTCTCTGCTTTGAGCTTGCAATTGAGGACTGGAACTCTCAGATTCCTGCTCCTGCTGCCATGCCTGCCTGCCTGCTGCCACACCGCTCTTCCATGAAGGACTCTCATCCCTTCAGAACCATAAGCCAAAATAAATGTTTCCTTCTATAAGTTGCCTTGGTTATGGTATTTTACCACAGCAACAGAAAAGAAACTGTACAACAGGGAGCCCCACATTCTGCTCACACTGCCATGAGTTCCAGATACCAACATGTCTATTCTATATCCACCTTGGGATATCCTGGTTTCTCCTCAAACCCACTGAGCACTGGACTTAAGTTCTGAAATTTCCTCCCTCCTCTGTTCTTCCCTCATTGTGTGAGGGATGCCACCATTCCAGTGTCTTTTCCAGCTGTCCCACCCAAGTGATTCCTCCACCAGAGTGTCACTAGCATTTCTGTCTGATGTTAGTGTCCTTGCCCTTCCACAAGCAGAATGATACAGACACTGTGTACTTCTGCTCAATGCCTCATTCCCTTGCCTAGAGTGGTGCTTATTTCAGGCATCTCCCTGTAGAATTGGGGTCTTCTCTAACCCACAGCACTCACTGGTCCCACAAGCTGCATAAAGATGGGAGACTAAGCACCCCCACAATCTGACCTGACTAGTTATTTGCTAGTGTTTCAATCCAGCATGCTCTTGACCTATTACATCCTTCTACTCATGAAGCCTGACCATACTCTTTGTATTACTGCTTCAATGAGTTTGTTTCTACTGGTCCCATTGGCTCCTTTCTTGGAGATGTGGAGAAGGTGGAGGAGATAGTTAGGATTTGGGTGTAAACATGAACTGGGGCACAGGAAGAAGCCTAGATCTTGGAAAATCATAGCATTAAGGTCAGAACAGGACACACACACACACACACACACACACACACACACACATGCGCGCGCGTGCACACACGTGCACACACACATACACACATGGAGAAACAATAAAAAATTAAAATCTTTTAAAAATGTCTTCTAATAAATGTCAACTCTGCTTCATACTGGCTTATCCAGAAATTCTTTTCTGCATAGATAAAGATAAAGATCTGACTAAATCAAGATTCTGTAAAGACTAAGGGAACTCCTGAGGTTGCTTTGCATGACCGTGTGTCTCCATCCTTGCCAGATCTAAGAGGTCAATAGTTCTCAAACATTCATGCACATTTTAGTCACCTAGAAGACTTACTAAATCTCTGTTGCCAGGGTTTCCCTGAGTCTCAGATTTTAAGCACAGCACCCCTGAATGTGCATTTCTAACACAGTCCTAGGGCCCCTGCTGGTCCAGGGGTCACATTTCGATAACTACTATCCTAGTTAACTAGTATATTATCTCCACCCCTCATTAACTTAACTCTCAAGGCCAGATGGAATCCTTCCTCCTGGGTTTACCACAATCTCTCTCTTTCTCTACTCTCACACATCAGCATCCTTACTGCTTATATAATGTGTCAGAAAACATGCATCTTACCAGGAGTGACACTGACAGGCAAAAGCTCTGCTCCCACAAGAGTACACTGTATGAGGCTGAGGGTAAGAGAAATGCAAACACTGGAACCAGCAGACACAGTTTAGTGCGGAAAGCAGCCAGTAAGGTAAGCACAAGCTGCTAGGGAGCAGAGTCAGAAATAGCTAGTCAGGTCTGGGGTGGTCTGAGAAGGCTGCCCAGAGGATGGCACATCGGCTGGGATCGGAAGAGCCAGGAGAAGGGACAGGGAGATGCGGAGGAACATACTTCCTGCCTTGTGAGTGCTGTTTGCCTTCTGTGTGTGTTTGTGCCTGCATGCACTCCTCTCTCTTTCTTCCCCATCTGAAGCCTGACTAACCTACCTAGATGAAAAGACTACCTCTCATCTCTACGGACATTCCTTGGGATGCTTGGGCCCTGGCAGAACAGCTTTCTTTTTAAGTTTCTCATCTTTGTGTGTATGTCCATGATGTATGCATCAGAGACAAGTCTGTGAAGTCAGCTTTCTTGCCGTACCTTTACGTGGATTCCAGGGATCAGACTCAGGTGACTAGGTTTGTATGGCAAAGCACCTTAACCCACCGAGCCATCTTGCTGACCCCAGTAGGTAATGTTTATCCCCTGATGGAGGGCACACAGTTGCAACAGTCCAGAGTTGCTTTGGCTTTAGGGGCCAGGGGTGGAGAGAAGGGAAGTGTGAAGAGATACCAGTTCAGGTAAGATCCTCTCTGCCACGTTCGACACTTCCTGTGACTTTCCCTAGGTTCTGCAAGACATACAATTCAACATGAAGTCCCTACAGCACCTGACCTCTGCCAGTGGGCTCATGGATGCAGCAACCTATCTGCAGATGATGACTAATGATGCACCGCCCCATCTTTCTCATCCATTTCCATCCCAAGCCACCATCTGTAAGTAGTCTCTTGCTTGACTAATGGCTTGTCTTTGAGAATTGTTTTGCACAGTTATAAACAGAGATTGGGTGTTTGCCCTCATCATCTTTATTTCACGTGAGTAAGCTGACCTCATTCCTACAAGAACTCTTTCCTAGAACTCAACGTGTATCTGGGCGTTGCTCATTCTCAGGTTGCAATCTAGCACAACTCCCGGGAAGTTGCTGGGATGCCTTGGGCTCGGCTGAGATAATGGAAGCTTTTCTGACAGTTGAACTGGCAGATAAGAACCTTTCCCCCAGCACCATCTTTGTGTGTGTGTGTGTGTGTGTGTGTGTGTGTGTGTGTGTGTGTGCCTCTTTCTGTGTCTCCGTTGCTCCTCTACCGTGTGTGTGTGTGCCCACATTCTTTACAAGTCCTCATATATATTCATGTACATGGAGAACGAGCTTGATGGTTGTTTCTTAGGTGATAGCTATCTTGTTGTTGGGGTTTTTGTTTGTTTGGTTGGTTGGTTGGCTGGTTGGTTTTGCTGTTTTTGAGACCCGGTCTCCGACTGACCTAGACCGCACTGAGCTGGGCTAGGCTGGCTGGTCAATGAACCTCAGTGGTTTATCTATCTCTGCTTCCTCAGTCCTAGGACTACAAATGTGTACCACCATGTCTAGGGATTGAACTCAGGTTCCTCAGACTGAGCTATTTCCCTAGCCTAGAGAACACTTTCTGAATTGGATATGAGTATCTATGGCCCTCTGTTACTGTGTCCATTCCGTGGCACACAGAATGTGGTTAGTTCCTGTCTCATGTTTGGAGGATTAGTAAGTAACAAGTACCCACCAGCCCCCCTTCCCTCTTATCCATCTGGCCTCCCTCTAAGATAGGACTGACTGACTTTTTGAAGGCAAAAACCACAGAAAGTTAGTGTTCTACAAGGAGAATTATGCTTCCCACTATATCCCCCACTTGAGAGCTCAATCACTTCACAGGCCAGGGCATCAGGGGAGAGGCGCCAAGCACAGAAACACATGTCTGCATCACTCTGGGGGAGGTCATGCATCACTTAGCTCCCGCACAGCTGTTCTACAGGACAAAACACAAGGCAGCATTCTGCATATTCCAATCTACCCTCTGACCTAGCTTGGAATTGAATTCCTTCCAGTGTTCATAAAACATCCCAAGGAAGGGTTACTCCAGTGACTTTACAACTAATTGCCGACCAACAGTCAGCATTCTGTAAAATCATGACTTTTATTCCCAGGGACCAAGGGTGCAACATTTGTGTGTACATAATGCTTTCTCCAAAAAAATCCCTCCCTCTCAATGGCAACACCCTCTTCCATGAACTTCTTATGACCCTCAGGATAAAAAAGGCAGAGACCCACCACACAGTCACAGATTTTTGTGAAGGGAATGGGCTTTGAGAACATCTGCCTAGACTCTGTATTCACAGAAGGGCCATTTCCCCAGGGGTTAAGTCCTAAGTAGCACTGGGCTAAGAACTCAAGGGTCCTGATTTACCATCCAAAGCTGTTTCAGGAAGAGCTCCTGCTCTTCAGAGGGGGTGCAGTAGTGCCATGTAGTTAGAAGGCTGGGGAGAGCTCCCTTGGAAGTGCTGGCTTTGCTAGCATGAGGGGCTGTGTGTGATCACTAGTGCCCTCTGGAAAGCTAAGGGTGATCTGGACATTTATAATCCCAGCTCTGAGGAGGTAGACAGACAAATCCCTGGGGTTCACTAGCCAGCCAGCCTAAACTAATTAGTGAGCCCTAGGGTCTAGTTAGAGATTCTGTGTCAGAAAACAAGCTAAACAACTCATGAGGGATAGCACTTGAGGTTGACTTCTGGCCTTCTCTCTCTCTCTCTCTCTCTCTCTCTCTCTCTCTCTCTCTCTCTCTCTCTCTCCTCTCTCTCTCTCTCTCTCACACACACACACACACACACACACACACACACAGCATACATAACCACAAATGGCTATATACACACACACTTTTTAAAAATAAAGTTGAGGGGATGGAGAGATGGTTTGTAGTTAAAAGCACTTGTTGCACAGTCTCCAAGATTTTGATCCTAGCACCCATAATACAGATCCTATAGAGCAAGCTAGGCATCTTTCCCATGCCTGTAACCCCAGCAGTAAAGGCAGAGACAGGAGATTAGTGGGGCTTGCTGACTTCCAGTGCAATTGAGAAAACGGGAGCCCCAGGTTGATGGAGAAAGCTTACCTTCATAGGAATCGGTAGAGAGTGACAGAAGATGACACCTGATGGGTCTCTTGAGGCCTCCATGTGTATACACACACACACATACACACACAAACACACGCACTCAACATATACATATACACACATACAAAATTAATAAATATTTTATTAATGTATTAAAATTTTAAAAATCTCTTTTATTGGATTGATGAATGTTTTACCCACATGTATATATGTACAATATGTATGTGTATATATGTGCATGGTACCTGTGGAAGTCAGAAATAGGATTTTAGATCCTATAGAACTGGAGCTAGAGAAGGTTATTAGGTACCATGTGGGTGCTGGGAATTGAGTCTGGGTTCTTTGCAAGAGAACAAGTGCTCCTAACTGCTAGTCCATCTCTCCATCTCCCAACAGTCACTTTTTAGAAACAGTTTCAGTATGACAATGTGCTATGATGATATTTTGCTATCTGGGGTCTTAAGTGGCTCTAAAACACCATTTGTGATCCCTCTGAATGAGAAGCCATGAAAGGCCAAGTTCAGAGAAAGCCTCAGAACTTTACACCCAACAAAGAAGAAAGAAAACCTATTCTTTTAAAATAGGTTAGGCCCCATTACTAAGCCTGCCCATGCATTAGGCCACAGCACAGAGCTTACCACATTCTGAAAGTTAAGACTTGCTTATGCATCATTTCTCATAAAACAGAAGGACAGGAACTTAGGCATGTGGCATTAAAAATAATGTGTTTTAATTTACTGGTTTATAAGTTACAGGCATTTTTAAAAATAACATTTTGATTAAAGAGGCCATCAAGACTGAAACTAGGCACTACTTAGAGGGGGTTCTCAGGTCAATCCTTTAATCTCTTAATTTTTCTTGTCCCTAAAAGGAGGCTGTCACAAAGATAAAAGAGGGTTTGGCACAGAATTACTGTTCAGCAACTGTGGCAATGTCCTGGAGACCATGCCTGTGAAGTGAGATGCTAAAATAAGGCTGTTCGTGTTCAGTTAAGACACTGCAACAGGGGGAGCTGCATTCTGAAGAGGTACAAATTGCAAGGTGATGAGTCAAAACTCACCACTGGACTTTCTCAACCCCCAGCTCCCTGCAGGGAGGGGCGTGTTAGAGAGCTGTGAGGAAAGAGGAGCTTGAGAAGGAATTTTCTTGGTGGGAGACTGACTGGCATTAGGTGGGTCCTTTTCCCTGAAGGAAGTAGAAAGGGACTTTGGGGAAACCACTAGGGGGCCTAGTTGGGTTTCCCTACAGCTAATGGGGCAGTGAATGTAGGTCTAATTCTTGTCTGGGAAATCTAAAAGACAAGATTATCTGGTGGAATGAGAGGAGAAGAAGGTGTCCTGGGTATTGCTAACGCAAGAGCCAACCGAGGAACACAGCTCAGGGTTCTTAGGAAGTGTCACAGAACTTAACGTGTTGTAAGTGCAATGTGCCTAAAATGTAGATGAACATGTTCCTACCTCACATCATGACAGAACTTATTGAATAATAATATGCACACAAAGTTTAGCAGTGTCTTGGTTTTTTTTTTTTTTTTTTTTTTTTGTCAAGGGGACACAAGCTAGAGTTATCTCAGGAAAGGAAGCTCAATTGAGAAAATGCTTCCATCCAGTTGTCTGAATGCAAGTCTGTTGAGCATTTTCTTTATTGCCAGTTGATAGAGGAGGGCCTAGTCCCCTGAGGGCAGTGACCCTGGGCAGGTGGAATAAAACAGGGAGCTGAGCAAGCTAGGAGATGTAAGCCAGGAAACAAATTTGCTCCTGAACTAAAAGACTCACAAAGATCTCACAGAGATCTGCCTGCCTCTGCCTCCCAAGTGTTGGGATTAAAGGTGTATTTCACTATCTGATCTGTCTGTAGGAGACTGCATTGGTATTAATTGATACAGGAGGGCCCAACACACTATGGATGGTATCATTCCTTAGGCAAGGGATCCTGGACTGTATAAGAAAGCTACATAATCGTGAGTCTGTGAGAAAATGGCCTCCCTTCATAGCTCCAGCTGGAGCTCCTGTTCTCACTTCCCTCAGTGGTGGACTATGACCTGGGAGTGTACATCCAATAAATCCTTCTCCCTCACAAGGTGCTTTTGGTCAGTATTTTGGTTAGTATTTTGTCATAGCAACAGAAAGGAAACTAAAGGCTGTATGTGGTGGTGTATGCCTTTAATCCCAGCATTCAAAGGAAGGCAAGTATATCAATCTCCAGGCCATCCAAGGCTACATAGTGAGATCCAGGTAAGGCTACACAGTCAGAGCCTGTCTCAGAACATTAGATGGCAAGCAATGAGGAAGATGCTTGACATTAACCTCTGGCCTCCACATGCAGAGAACCTGCCAAAGGTAGCCATCGGTTTAATCAAACCAGTCTGATAAACTTGTGCCTAGATTTCACATCTTCTGTAGTGCAGAAGAAAATGGAAGCATTGAATACTATGTCTGAAGGGTTTATTTGTAGAAAGCTTCATGGGGGGGGGGCAGAGAATGAGCACAGTTCCCAGGGAGTAAGAAGGCATTGTTTAAAAAGTCCTTTCTGGATCATCAACTTTTAGAGGTCTGTGCCTCTCATTGTTTTCAGCTAAGCTGCTTTTACAGCTCTATAAACTGTAGACACTGGTAGTAATGCAAATGAATTTTGTCAGTAGAGAGGCAATTCTGAGCATCTCTGCTTCCCAGGGAGCCAGCTTATTGAGGTAGACATTACTTACTGTTCCTCAGGGCACCTACTGCTTCTGCCCTCTGAACCAGCTGACACCACACAGGGCCCTCATTATTTTATTTTGAAACTGAGTTATGATTTTTTTATCTTTTTCTAAAATAGCACCCACCCACTATGTGCCACGGCTGCCAATCAGCCGGGACTACTCCCTGTCTTTCTTCCTTTCCTATTTATTGCATTCTGTCCCTATTCTATTCTATTCTATTCTATTCTATTCTATTCTATTCTATTCTATTCTATTCTATTCTATTCCATTCCATTCCATTCCATTCCATTCCACTCCACTCCACTCCACTCCACTCCACTCCACTCCACTCCACTCCACTCCACTCGGAGACTCCTTTGTATTCTATTCCATTCTATTCCATTCACAGTACAGTGATGTTATCTTCTCTTTACAGGTCCCTTTCCTCAGGGACCACAAATTCATACTCATGCACATACTCACTCATTCACATACACATACTCATTCACACACACATTTTCAAACATATATATATATATATATACATAAATATATATGTATATGTGCATATATGTATATGTATATATATATATATATATACACACACACACACATACACTGTGAACCTCAGCCTTCTTTTAGGAAGAGGCAGGAAGGGGGGGGAATAGGAAGGAGGATAAAATAATACATTAGATAAAGACCAGGAAACTCTGGGCTTAATAAGATGGATGGGTGCAAAGAACATTACTCTCAGATCTGACATGCCTGTCTTCACAGTTTGTTGATTGTAATTTTTTTTTGTTTTGATTTGTCTCATTTGAATTTTCTAAAAAAATGTGGTTCAAAATTCAAAAGGTGCAAAAGAGTAAATATATTCTCCAACATGTGAACTCTGATCACTTATCTATGAACAACTCTGTAGCTCTCCCTCTCACTTCTGGACCTCCTTATGGAGAAATGTCCTTTGGGGACCTGTTACCAGAACAGGGAGGATTTGGTCAAACTGAAAATCTGCTCTGGCATGGAACTCCCTTCATCAGCTCTCTTGCCTTCTAGAGGTTCTGCAGCTCCTGTTCACATCAAGGTTGCAGAACATTGCCTAAACCCCAGCTCTAAAACCTTTGGCTTTGGCCATGACAGCCATAACACTGAGAGTGAGGTACTTCTGTGGACACACATGCATGCAGAGGCCAGAGGTCAACCTTGGGTATCTCTCCTCAGATGTCATTCACTATTTTTAAAAACATATGCATTTTTTAATACTGGCAAGGTATGTGCACATAAGTACAGGTGCCCAGGGAAACCATAAGGGGAAGCCAGGATTTCCTGAAGCTGGAGTTATAGGTAGTTATGAGTCACCCTAGTAGGTACTGAGAACTGAATTCTAGTCCTCTGAAGAGCAAGCAGTATGTGCTCTTAACTTTGGAGGATCACTCTGGCCCAAAGACCTTGCTTGTTTGTTTTATTTTATTGTCTTGAGGTAAGATTTCTCTGTCTTAGAGATCACCTATTAGTATAGCCTTGCTGGTAAGGGACCCCAGGGATCTGCCCATCTCTGTCTCCGTAGCACAAGACCCTGCTGCTATGTGCTTCCTTTTCACGCGGGTGCTGGAGATCATATTTAGATCCTCATGATAACACAGCAAGTGCTTTACCAACTCAGCCAGTGCCCCAACCCTCTAATGGGATTTCTGTTGATCAGGATGTGCCAAGGCCCGTTTTAGCAGGGGGAGCCCACTTACAGTACGGCAAGTTACAATTAATGAATATTCCCTGGATGGTTAATAATGATGTCTCATTGTAAGGGCAAACCTGACGTAGGAACTCTGTTAAATCTCCAAGAACAGAGGCCAAGGGGAAATGAAGGCCCAGATGTGAAGGGCGGGAAGGGGAGGTTACCACAGCATAAGGCAAGGCACCTGCAAGGGCCTCAAGGAATTCGACTAAGCCTTTCAAAGTCCAGAACAGGGGAGGCTGGGAAGACAGTGTAATATACATTGCTTGTAGGAAAGAGAGTGTCCAGGCAGGGCAAACTTGAGGAAGGACATCCAGCTGCCCTTTCTCAAAGAGCCCTGGCCTCTAGTTTCTACATCTGCAGTCAGCCAAAGCCACCATCTTCAGACAGCAAAGTCACCTCTTAGAACCTCACCAGAGATGGAAGTGTTTAGTAGCTATCACAACCCAGGGCCAACAGGAACTATTTTTTTACTTTTCAAATCAGTAAGGCAGTTAGTAGTGTGTTGAGGAACAGGCCTCAAAACATATTATTTTGTAAAATAACCCAACTCAATTATTTTCAGCCGGCAGAGAGGGAAAATCCATTTCTCGCCACATTTAATTTTCTCACTCTCTTTCCTTTATCCTTCCCAAATCTGCATCCCCACATCTGGAATGTGATCCTGATGTGCAGTCCCCTCTCTCTGCCAGAAAGGTTGCTGGCGTCTGCCAAGACACTTAATCCAGCCCCCACCCTTATTGAAACTGCAGGCTGGAAAGCAAGAGGGAGCAGGGGTAAGGGTGGGGGGGCTCTGCTCAGGCTCCCCAATGCCTTGAATACTTTCCCTAAACCTGGCAGCCACCCCCATGGCTCTTGGCTGCTGCAGCCCACGCCCTCCGGAGAAGCTGGCCCTTGGGGAGTTCCACCTGTCAATATGCGGAACTGTGCACAGAAAAGCAAACCTGACAGCTTTCACCCGGCTAGCCAGCCAGCGGGGGCATAAAGAAGCGCATGCTTCTGGGCAGACCATTGCTGATGACATCTCGGGGTAGGAAAGAGGTGCCTGAGTCTGAATCACACACATTGGTGACTTTCTCATGAAGGTAACAGGTTTGTGAGCCAAAGCCAAGCAAAGAAGAGTTCAGGATTAACATCCACCTCCTGCAGTAAACCTGCAATATCAGTCTTTTATCACAAGCAGTCTGTACCAGACTGACCTTTACTTGGAACAGGTTGTAATCTGCAATTCAAGGAAGCCTTCAGAAAGAAGGCTCTGACCTTAAAAAGGTCATGAATCTAAAAGAATCTAACCCAGGATCTGGTTCACGGGTGGCATTCAGCAAATGGTACACTTATTTTGTTTGTTTGACTTTAGAACATTTCATACATGTGTGCATGTTAAAACATCAGGATTCTCCAGGGGAAGAAAGAAGTGTCATCGCTTCTAGGCTTAGATTTACCTTCTCTCCTAAAAGGATCACAGGTAATCTCTAGACGTGAGGAATGCAAGGCTGGCTTGATGTCTCAAGCCCAGAATCCCAGCACCCAGGAGGCTGACGCAACAGGATCGAGGCTCCAAGAACAACAAATCAAGAGAACTGGGAAGCTTAAGGGGGAGACATCACTTAAAGCTCTGGAGGAACAACCAGTCAGAGATGTAAATAGACTTATCAACCACCACCCACAGCTCCCATCTTGCCTGGGGAGTGATGTGGAATTTATTTTGCACTGAAGACTTGTAAAGGCGCTGTGGACTCTTCCTTAAACATGGATAAATCATGCAGGGGCTCAATACCACCCCGTGGGTCCACATGTTGTTTGCTTGATTCATTCTGTGATTATAAACAACTGACCACAGGAGAGGAAGGGGTAGAAGAGATATTAGGGCCCAAGAAGCCAGTGGTCAGATCCACAATACAAGCTCCATGACATCTACGGCTTTGCCCGGCACACTTCGAGTAGCCAGTAGATTTGTGTAGAGTGCTTAGTTCATCTAATGCTTCCTGAGTCACCATTTGGAGAGCTATTCCCTAGGGTCTGCGTGACAAACCCAAGCTGACTCTCCAGCATTACCTAACTAGCTCAGTCTGGAGCCTGTCTGCCAGCTCCCTTCTTGGTACCTCCGGCCTTGGTCCTGGACCCTTTCCCTTGGGTTCCCTTATGGTTCCCTGGCTTCTCCTCGGTTTCCTTGATCCCCTTTCAGACATTTCCTTGGATACTTCTAGCCTCAGTTTCTTTTCTCCTCCACACCTGGGGATGTCTGCCCCTCTCTTTAGTTGCAGATGATGGACCCCGCCTCCTTACCTGTTCCCATCTTACTTTTCGAATTTGAAACTACAGGTCAGAGGCCACACAAGCAGCAAATGGCCGAGGCAGCATCTGAATTCAGCTCCATTTGCTCCTCAAGCCCATTTCTTCTATGCAAAGAAGGTGAGAGTTTATAAGCCTGGCACTGAACCCGAGCTTCCTGTTACTCTAGAGACTAATACACCCTCTAAGCTGGTGTGAAAGCATGGGCCTTCTTCCTACAATCCCCGGTCCCCAGGAAGCTTGTCAGTGACTCTGCATCAGGGGCCGCAGTTTTAAGATCCCCAGCCTGTAAACACCTTTGAACTACTTTAAAGAAAACTGGTGTGTGGGTGTTCTTTCTCATCTGCTCTGAGCTGCTCCAGTAAGCAAGATAGAAACACTATATTATGGACTGTTTTATACGCAGCTTAAATAGTTTAATGAAGAGCTGGGAATTTGGCTAAGTGATCAAGTACTTGGCCAACCATGCATGCACAAGGTCCAAGGTACAATCTATAGTACTGAAAAGCAAAAGTGCTAAGTCTACCAGTAGAGTGCTTGTTGAGCGTGCCTGAGGACCCATGTCTTATCCCCAGCACAAAATAAACTGAGCATGGTGGCACAGGCCTATAATCCCAGTACTTAAGAGGTAAGGCAAGGAGAATCAGGAACTCAATGGGGATATATTCTGTTCTAGAAGGACTGGAATATGATAGGAACCTAACTTAAAGTATACATAGATAGTTTAAGGACTACAGAAAAACTTGTCTCAAAAAGAAATTGAAAGAAAATGAAATAGTACATCCAACTTTTGTCATGATAGCTCATTTATCATCAGTTTCACCTTAGCTTAAGCAGACTATAGACACTGTAGCAACACAAGGATCTGACTTCTTCATCTCTCACTTGACCAGTGGGATGAAACCAGCGACCCCTCCAGCGCAGCAACGCTACTCCTACCTTACTATTGCACATGGATGGCTGTGAGAAGAGGCTGAGTAGCCGCAGCGGGTAAAACTGCTGGCCACTAAAGACTGAAGGCTTAAATTCTGTCCCCGGAACCCACGTAAAAAACCAAATGTGATGACTTACAGCTGCTATCCCAGTAACCCTAAGGTGAGACCAGTGGCAGAGACAAGAAAATGAGGCAGAAGCTCCTGGGTCAGCTAGCCTAGAGTACACAGTGCAATGGCAAGAATTAACCAAGGGAGATTCAGCCTCAACAAGATGAAAGCTAAGAAAGAACGGGAAGTTGTCCTCTGAACACACACATAACTCTATGCACCCCCCTCCCACACACACACACACACACACACACACACACACACACACACACACACACACAAAGAGGTTCACTGGACACAGTGATTACTAAATGAAGCTCAGGGCTGTGAGGAGTTGAATAAATGTACAGTATTGCTTGCAAGGTCCTTGGAAAGCTGCTTAGGCCCTGCCTTAGCTTTACCTCACTTCCTGGACCTCCATCTTACCCATCCAACCGTTAGATAAGCCGTGCCGAAGAAGCCTTTTCCTTAGAGTTATGGGGCTTCTGAACCATTACTCACACTGTTCCTTTCTTGTAAAACGTCTTTCCACAAATGTGTCCAAATGGAAAATTCCATTCAGACCTAGCTTAAGGGCTGAAGAGGTGGCACAGAGTTTAAAAGCACTGTCTGTTCTAGCAGAGGACCTGAGTTGGATTCTTAGCACCGAAGCTTAGAACTGCTTGTAACTCTAGTTCTAGGGGATCTGATGCCCTCTTCTGGCCTCTTGGGCACCAGGCACACATGTGGTACATATACATATAAAATAAAAGCTAGCTTTATAAAGGCCCAGCTCAAATGCTAAGCTTTCCTTTGCCTGTCTCAGAAGTTTGGTTGGAAGTCATCACTTTTCATAAAGGCTCCCGTGAGCACTATGGATAAGTATCAATCATGGCACATAGGACGTTGGGTTATAATTGTTCACGTCTGTTCCCTGGCATCTCTGAGCTCTTAAGAGAGGACCCATGGATCCCTAACAGACCACATACAATATAAACACCCTTGGAAATGAGCTCAACTATACCAGTAAATCCCAGGATGTCTGGAAGGCTTAGCAGGTCCCTACAGCCCCACCCACCATGTTCCACTTTTCTTGGCTTCTGAAGACTCAGCTCTTTCAACCATGACTGTAAGGGATCCAGTATACAGAGTAATGTTGCTACTCAGCTTTGGGGATGTAAGTGTAAGAAACATTCTGTAATTCACCTCCATATAAACACGTTGCTAAGGAAAAAGAACAGGTCTCCTTTGTCAGAAGGAATGGCTGGCAACCAGTAAGAGTTGGGATAAGCTCAGGCCATGTGTTTGCAGCCAGAACTTTACCTTGCAGACCAACCATCAAACTTCTACTTAGCTGAGAAGTGCATGTAACAGAAGGAGGGACAGCAGGCAGGCCTGGAGGCTTCATTCTTTCCAAATGGACATTCAACTTGCTTCTGGTTGGAAAAGGATGCTAAACAGATGAAGAAGACAGGAAAGTATCCACTCTGCTCAAACCTCAACTCTGCCAAGCAAAAAGGCATGTGGAAACCTCTTCTCTTGCTTCATTTGCTAGGCCTCTTGGGGGAAAGGAAGAAGAATGAAGTGTGGAAAATAGAGTTGTCATGATTCTTCAAAGGGGCGAATGTGTGAGAAGTGTAACCAAAGAACCAGGGCATGCGGGCTGTGGGTGGAAAGTCAGATGCCAGAAAGACATGAACTTCATTAATGGAGATCAGAATAAACAAGTTAGCAGCATTTGGTGATTGACTTGTGCATTCCGATGGCCCTGAGATGGGGGATGGGGGTGGGAGACAAAGCCAAAGGTTTTCATGCTGTTTTCAGTCCAACCTGGCCAAGGAGAAAGTGAGCACTGCCCAGGAAGTGGCCAGGGAACTCTGTCTCCCCATCTCCAGTCCCTGAGGCAGGTCTCCCTAAGGACCTGGGAGTAGCTGTGGCCCACACTCTACAGGTCCACATGGGAGGTGACACCAAGGCCTATGGGAGAGGGATGCTTCAACAGTTTTCAGGGGTTAGAAAAGGCTTCCTCGGTTGTGAGGGGATGTCTTGTTGTAGAAGTGTCAGGAGCAGAGTTTGGGTCCCCAGAAACCTTGTAAATGATGACTGGGCATGGCTACCTGCTTGTAATTCCAGCCCGTAATTCCAGCCCCAGAAGGCAGAGAGACCTGGCATCCTCCAAACAAGCTGCCTAGCAAGGCTAGCCATATCGGCAGGCTCTGAGTTGGACAGAAAGACCCGGTTTTGCTGAAGAAGATGGAAGGACAGTGCAGAATTGTAGGAAGCACAGCGTAGAATAAGCACCAGAGGAAGGAATATGCCTGACTACCTGGGATGCTGGGGGGCCGTGGTCAGACAACCTCGTGATCTATTTATTAGCAGCCATCCTCCATCTGAGTCCTTAGGCTGTAATCCTGGGCTTTGTCTCTCAAGGAACAAAATGTGTGCCTTGCATCCTTCATCAACAGACTCCATCCTTACGCTGGTACATTATTACGCTCCATCCATTATTACATTGGTACATATTCTATCTCTCTAGGCCCTAGACCTCTGCTTATCAGTCAATAGAATTCACTCTTACTGTAAAGGTCACATATGCATTACTACCTTGTAAGGGGATTTTGATGAGAATTGTCACACAGAGACTTTGTTTTTTTCTTTTTCTTTCTTTCTTTCTTTTTCTTTTTACCAAAGTTCTATGTTTAAATGTGTAAGAAAATTAAAGCAGGCTTCAGAAGTTTTGATCCAGGCTGACCAAGTTTGGCTACACCCAGTTTTCATTCTGTTCTCTTTGATTTGCTTTCCCACAGCGTCCATGCCTGCAGGGATTCCTCCACAGAAGATGATTCCTATCATTAACCTTGGGGCTTCCACACATGTGTGAACTACAGATGTGTACATGCGCGCATAAACACACACACACACACACACACACACACACACACACACACACAGAGAGAGAGAGAGAGAGAGAGAGAGAGAGAGAGAGAGAGAGAGAAGGCTTCCTTAGTTTTGTGTCTAGAGAGGAAATGAGAGATGAGAGCAGGTGGCTGACAGAATCAGTAATATTGAAAGCTGTATGAAACTCATAAGCAGACAGCAAGGTTGGTACTGAGAGAGGACAAAGTCAGTCCACAGAAGCAGCAGTTACACGTGTGTGCTTCATTTATAGATGCTTTCCCCAAAGACCGGGCTTTGCTGCTATCAACTCCTCCCCCCTCTTTCCTCTTCTCTTCCAGAGAGTGCTGTGGTGGGGAATGCAGAAAACTAACTCAGCACTGGCAGCACCCTGCCTCTCACTAGCAGAGTTCGAGCCCTTTCTCTTACTCCACAACAGTCAGGCTGCACCAGATGCTCCCTAGAGCTCTGCGGTGCTCCCACCCTGTGATGGCTTTACCATGCAGCGCTGAGCCAGGGGTGCAAGGCTGTCTGCTGACAGTATGAACAGACTGCTCCTATTCCCCAGGGCATTTCCACAATAACTCACTGATCCTCTGGGAGAGCAGCCGGTCTGGGGAAGCATTTTCCAAACAGAGGTCATTGGTACCCCAGCTAGCACTCAGAGCAAAGCTGTTCCAAGCACAAAGTGTCGACAGGCTTGCCTGATGGTGCTCTTTGAACACAGGGACCCGAGTGGCCTCACACATCACTCGCACATCACATCATCTTAAAGGCAATAAAACCACCACTCCCCACTATGGAGTTTCTTAGAAGAACTAGCAACAGGCTTGATGCATAAGTATAGGAACTTGGCCATGTACCTTGCCTACAACAATGCATTTATGTGAAGGCTCCCACCTAATATTTGGGAGTGGTATACCCTCATCATCAACTCTGATTTCCCATCTCTCCTGATTCCTTACTCTCTTCTGTTCCCTGCCTCCTCTAAACTTCCAAGGATATCTCAGGCTTGTTGGATGCTCTGTCTAGCTAAGTGTCTCAGAAGTTTAGGAAATCCACCTTCCAAGTTTTCTTTCAAGGGACTATATTGGGCTGGAAGTGGCTGCCTTGAAGAACAGAAGAGAACAACTTGATGGTGTCGCTTTAGGGACAAGGATATGGCACAGTGGACGGAGTGTGTTCCTGGCAGGCACGTGGCTTTGCATTTCATCCCTAGAACTTCTTCAACTTGGAGCAGCGGCACACACCCAACGTCCCAACACTAGGGAGGTAGTGGCAAGAAGATCAGAAGTTCTAGGTCATCCTCAGCTACAGCATGAGCTTCAGGCTAGCCCAATACACATATAAGCCTGTCTCAGAAGCAAATACACAAACTTATATTCATTTTAGAAATTCTAACATTGGGCTTTCAATATGCCAGAGACCCATAAGAGAAGACAGTCAGGCAGTCCCTGGCAGCCTCAGGTCCAGAACTCAGGGCTTTGGAGTCCCAGCTTCTCTCTCTAGTCCATACAGGATTGACTCTCTAGTTTCTAGGGTGGCTTCTCACCAACAACATGCACTCCAAAGCAAGGGCACAACATGCACTCCAAAGCAAGGGCATCAAAAAGAAACAGTCAGACACCAACCACCCCTCACTTCATCTACTGGACAGCAGGACTCCAGGGGGTTTCTAGTGACTACATTCTTGTTAAAGTCAAGGCTAAAACTGGATTTTGCTTAAAATAATGAAGCTTAAGTTGCCATACCCCGCCTTGTTTTTTGGCGTCAATACCCACCCCCTTTTAAACTTTGCAGTTTCTATAATTATAGAGCTGGAGTTCTATCACCCCACTGGGCAAGCAGTCACTGTAAATGTGCTAGAGTAAAATATAGATGGAGATTTAATTACCATGCTACCACGATTTTCCCTTTTTTTTAAAAAAAAAAAAAAAAAGAGCAGCATGTCAGCACTTCCATAAACCGATTTGCATTACGTTAAAATTAATGGACCAGAACCTTGCACTCCCGGAGAAAGAGAAGCAGACCATACCCCAGCCCCTGCTGCTCTCCGCCTCCTTTTCCCAGGATCAGCTGCACATTGGCCAGTGCTTGACTCCCCACCATAGTTACAAAGCCCCTGTGGCCTCTAAGAGTAAGACTGCCTATCCTTGCCCAAACCCACAGGGATCCCATGCTCAGATATCCAGGACCTGCTGGTGTGGTCCTGGGGCAGAGAAACAACAGCTCATCATAACTCTGAGTCTCAGAACTACTCAGACATACTGGATAGATGTTCATGCTCACCCCCCTAGCTCCCTCTCTCCCTCCCTCCCTCCCCCACCTCTCATTTTATTTATGGTGTGTGTGTGTGTGTGTGTGTGTGTGTGTGTGTGTGTGCATCTACATCAAAGCATTCATTTGGTGGTCAAAGGAAACTTGAAGAAGTCAGTTCTCTTCTTCCCTCATGTGGGACTCAGGGATCGGACGCCAGTCAGCAGGCTCAGCCGCAAGTGCTCTTACCTGCTGAGCCCTCTCACATTGCTAGCCTAGGATATATATCTTAATGATCTTTCCATAGAGTGAAGCTTGAAAAAGGCTTCATGCACCATGAGGTTTCCATGCTGTTTTCAGTCTAACCTGGCCACAGAGATGTCAAGGAGGAAGTCATATGCCAAGAGCTGGGTGCCTGGGAACTGGAAAGACAGCCTGAAATTGAGGTTCACAAACACGGTGGCTGGCTTTTGCTGTCAGCTTCCACATGGGAAGAGAGTCTCAATGAGGGGTTATCTACATCAGGCTGGACTATGGGTGTGTCTGGGAGGGATTTTCTTAATTGGGTGACTTAAAATGGGAAGACTCCCCCTGACTGTGGGCAGCACCATTTCATGGGCTAGACCCTGAGCTGGATGGAAGGAAGAGACACCCCCCGAGTGGCAGCACGCCCAGGAGCCCAGTGCTCTGTGCTCTTGACTGTGGATGTAATAGAACTCACTGCTTCAAGTTTCGGACTCCCTGATTCTGTTTAGTGATGACTGTAACCTGGAACTGTGAGCCAACCACACTCTTTCTCCCTTGTGCAGCTTTTTTATCATAGCAACAGGAAGGAAACTAAGATGCCAAGGACGACCTGAAAAATGAGCCTTTGCAAAAAGCTCAGCACAGCAGGGGTGACAAAGTTTATCCTTCTTTTCCTTCCTCCAGCATCCTTCCTTTTGTATTTGTGGGGAAGGATGGAATCATGTCTATGGATACCAGAGGCCAACTTCTGGCATCATTCCTCAATTGTCTGCCCCCTGGGATTTCCTGAGACATTTACCTGGGGAATCAATTAGTCTAGGCTAGTTGGACACTAGGCACTAGCAACTCACCTGTTTCCACTTCCCCAGATTGTAAGTGTGCAAAGCCATGATAACACTGTGTGGATGTGGATGTGCATGTGTGTAGAGCCTGGGACTAGAACTGGGGCACTCCTAGCACAACTGACTAAATTAAGTTAACTAATTCATTAATATTTACATTATTAGGGGTTGAAACCAGGGCCTTGCACAAACCAAGCAAATAATCTACTACTGATCTATATTTCTAGCTCTAAATTTTATTTGTTTTTTAAGATTGCCTTTCATGTAGCTCAGGCTGGCCTCTATCTCATAGTGTGACCAAAGATGGCCTTGATTTGCCAACTTTCAACTCCCAAGTGCTGGGATTACAACTGTAAACCACTAAAGACTGAACCCAGGGCTTTGTGAATACTAGGCAGGGGCTCTACCAACTGAGCTAAATACCAAGTTCATGCTTAATTTTAATTAGCTTAAACTTAAAAGTTGCGCATGGCTACTGATTATCTACTACACTATAGGCAACATGGGTATGTAGAAACACCATGGCAGCCCCTGCACCTATCTTAGGTCCAGGAGAACCAGGACAGTCCCCATTAAAGGAAGGATAATGATGAGATACTAAAAATACCAGTCAAATAACCCAGAAATAGATGGATTCATACATGTTACAAATGGAGATTTGAATAAAATTAAGCCCTTTGCCTTTAACTATATTTAGAGAGTCAAACAAGGAGATTGCCAGATCCCCAGTGGGAATAAGACTGCCTTCACATGGGAGGCAGACCTGGCAATAAGAAAGCATTCCTATCCAGGGAAGGGTGTGGGGAATATTCAGGGTGACTGAACAAATAAATGAACGTATCAAAGATAAAAGGAGGGCCAAGGGAGATGGCTCAGCGGGTAAAGTGCCTGTTTCAGGAACATGAGGACCTGAGTCTAGATGCCTAGAACTCATGTAAAAAGCCAGGCATGCTGACATATGTCTTATAGCCATAGTGCTGAGGATAGAGACAAACAAATGCCAAGGACCCAACGGCCAACCCATCCAGTGCAAAGAGTGAGCACCTTGTTCAATGAGACCCTGTCTCACTCAAAACATAAGGTAGAGAAACAAATGAGGAAGACATTCTGACATCAAGATTTGGCCTTCATTTGTGCTCACATAATCATGCACACACGTGTCCACACATGCATACAACTATCACAAAGATTAAAAAAAGAGCTAAGAGGCAGGCCATCGCGTCTGCAGGGTGAGCGGCGCCACGGAGAGTGCCCCTCTGCCATCTTTGCTCCAGTGACTGGGAAGTTGGGACAGCCAGGTTCTGAGACTGACAGGCATAATATCACTTGGGGCTCGGGCGGCTTGTGTGTATGCGGCTCCCAAGTGCTGGGCTGATCTGCAGTAACCAGCATGCCAGCTCTGCTGTGGGACTTCTGCCTGGCGGAGGGACCCCGCACTGGGCGGGAGCCTACCAGCTTTCCTTCCGCGACTTCTGTTCCCGCAGACTGCACTGAAGCAACAGGTACCCAGGCTCTATCCCCAATATAACATCACTTGGGACACGGCCTGTTGGGGCTTCCGTCTGCGCCCGAGAACGGGTCAGCGCTGTGGTCGTCTGGGTGCCAGATCGGCAGGCCATCGCGTCTGCAGGGTGAGCAGCGCCACGGAGAGTGTGCAGATTGCACTCCGCCATCTTTGCTCCAGTGACTGGGAAGTTGGGACAGCCAGGTTCTGAGACAGACAGGCATAATATCGCTTGGGTCTCGGGCAGCTTGTGTGTATGCCACTCCCAAGTGCTGGGCTGATCTGCAGTAACCAGTGTGCGAGCTCTGCTGTGGGACTTCTGCCTGGCAGAGGGACGCCCCCTCCCCCCCCAGGAGAGATCACACACCCCTGCACAGGGCAGGAGCCTACCAGCCTCCCTTTGGCGACCTCTGCTCCAGGAATCCACTAGGCTGAGCCTTTGGATGTGCAAGGACTCCCCAATATAAGATCACTTGGGGCAAGGCACATTAGGGTTCCAAAGTCACTCAGGAGCAGGCAGGCCCCAGAAATCAGTGCCAGGGGAATCCTGGTAATCCAGGGGGGGCACAAATAGCTTTGCAGGCTCACAGGAGGTCCAACCAACAGCCAGTGGCAGCAGGACCAACTAACACCAGAGGTATCCAGATGGCAAAAGGCAAACGTAGGAATGTTACTAACAGAAATCAAAGTAATGTGGGACCATCCGAACCCAACTCTCCAACAGCAGCAAGTCCTGGATACACCACCACACCCGAAAGACAAGATCTGGATTTAAAATCACTTCTCATGATCCTATAAGAGGATCACAAGAAGGACACAAATAAATCTCATAAAGAGTTACAGGAGACCATAAATCAACGGTTAGAAGCCCTTACAAAGGAAACACAAAAATCGCTTAGAGAAATGCGGGAGAACATGGATCAAAAGATGGAGGCGCACAAGGAGACAACACAGAAATCGCTTAACGAGATGAATCAACGGGTAGATGCACTCACAAAGGAATCACAAAATTTGCATAAAGAAATGCAGAAGAATATGGGTCAACAGATGGATGCCCATAAGGAGGCAACACAAAAATTGCTTAAAGAAATGAATCAACGGTTAGATGCCCTTACAAAGGAAACACGAGAACTGCTTAAAGAAATGCAGGAGACGATGGATCAACAGATGGAATCCCATGAGGAGGAAACACAAAAATCGCTCAGAGAAATGCAGGAGAACGTGGGTTATCAGGAAGAAATCCTGAAAGAGGTAATGCAAAAATACCTTAAAGAAATACAGGAAAATACAAACAAACAAGTGAAGGATCTCAGCAAATCCATCCAGGAACTAAAAAAGGAAGTAGAAACAACTAAGAAATCACAAAGGGAGACAACTTTGGAGATAGAAAACCTTGGGAAGAAATCAGGAGTCATAGATGCAAACATAAACAATAGAATACAAGAAATGGAAGAAAGAATCTCAGGTGCTGAAGATTCCATAGAAAGCATTGACTCAACAGTCAAAGAAAATGCAAAATGCAAAAAACGTGTAACCCAAAACATCCAGGAAATCCAGGACACAATGAGAAGACCAAACCTAAGGATTATAGGTATAGATGAGAGTGAAGATTTGCAACTTAAAGGGCCAGTAAACATCTTCAACAAAATTATGGAGGAAAACTTCCCTAACCTAAAGAGAGAGATGCCGATGAACGTACAAGAAGCCTACAGAACTCCAAACAGACTGGACCAGAACAGAAATACCTCCCGTCACATAATAATCAAAACACCGAATGTTCTAAACAAAGAAAGAATACTAAAAGCAGTAAGAGAAAAGGGCCAAGTAACATACAAAGGAAGACCTATCCGAATCACATCAGACTTCTCACCAGAGACTATGAAAGCCAGAAGATCCTGGGCAGATCTCATGCAGACACTAAGACAGCACAAATGCCAGCCTAGACTACTATACCCAGCAAAACTCTCAATCACCATAGATGGAGAGACCAAGATATTCCATGATAAAACCAAATTTTCACAATATCTTTCCACAAATCCAGCCCTGCAACGGATAATAGGTGGAAACCTCCAATACAGGGAGAGAAACAACACCCAGGAAAAAATGAGATAATAACCTTCTTGAATCAAACCCAAAAGTAGATAACCACTCAAACATAAAGATAGCGTCAAGAATGGCAGATGGCAATAATCACTATGCCTTAATCTCTCTTAATATCAATGGTCTCAATTCCCCAATTAAAAGACATAGACTAGCAGACTGGATACGTAAACAGGACCCAGCATTTTGTTGCATGCAGGAAATGCACCTCAGTGTCAAAGACAAACACTACCTCAGAGTAAAAGGCTGGAAAACAATTTTACAAGCAAATGGCCCCAAGAAACGAGGTGGAGTAGCCATCCTAATATCGGATAAAATTGATTTTCAACCTAAAGTCATCAAAAAAGACACAGAAGGACACTACATACTGATCAAGGGAAAAATCCACCATCAAGAACTCTCAATTCTGAATATCTATGCTCCAAATGCAAGGGCACCCTCATTCGTAAAAGAAACTTTACTAAAACTCAAAGCACACATCGCACCGCACACAATAATAGTGGGTGACTTCAACACCCCGCTCTCTGAAATGGATCGTTCAGGAAAGCAGAAACTAAACAGGGACACAGTGAATCTAATTGAAGCCTTGGCCCAACTGGAACTAACTGATATATATAGAACATTTCATCCTAGAGCTAAAGAATACACCTTCTTCTCAGCTCCTCATGGTACCTTCTCCAAAATCGACCATATAATTGGTCACAAATCAGACCTCAACAGATACAAGAAGATAGAAATAATCCCATGCCTCCTATCAGATCACTATGGAATAAGGGTGGTCTTCAATGGCAACAAAAACAAAAGAAAACCCACGTACACATGGAGGCTGAACAATGCTCTACTCAATGATAACTTGGTCAAGGTGGAAATAAAGAAAGAAATCAAAGACTTTTTGAAAGTTAATGAAAATGAAGGCACAACATACCCTAATTTATGGGACACAATGAAAGCAGTGCTAAGAGGAAAATTCATAGCCCTGAGTGCCGCCAAAAAGAAACGGGAGACAGCATACACTAACAGCTTAATGGCACACCTGAAAGACCTGGAACAAAAAGAAGCAAATACACCAAAGAGGAGTAGAAGGCAGGAAATCATCAAACTCAGGGCTGAAATCAATCAAGTAGAAACAAATAAAACCATACAAAGAATCAACAAAACAAGGAGTTGGTTCTTTGAGAAAATCAACAAGATAGATAAGCCCTTAGCCAGACTAACCAGAGGGCACAGAGATAGTATCCAAATTAATAAAATCAGAAACGAAAAGGGAGAGATAACAACAGAAACTGAAGAAATTCAAAAAATCATCAGATCCTACTACAAAAACCTGTATTCAACACAACTAGAAAATCTTGAGGAAATGGACAATTTCCTTGACAAATACCAAGTACCAAAATTAAATCAGGATCAAATAGACCATCTAAACCGTCCTATAAGCCCTGAAGAAATAGAAGTTGTCATTGGAAGTCTTCCAACCAAAAAAAGCACAGGTCCAGATGGTTTTAGTGCAGAATTCTATCAGACCTTCAAAGAAGACCTAACACCAATACTCTTCAAACTGTTCCACAAAATAGAAACAGAAGGAACACTACCCAACTCGTTCTATGAAGCCACAATTACACTAATACCAAAAGCACACAAAGATCCGACAAAGAAAGAGAATCTCAGGCCAATCTCTCTTATGAATATCGATGCAAAAATACTCAATAAAATTCTTGCCAACCGAATCCAAGAACACATCAAAACGATCATTCACCACGATCAAGTAGGCTTCATCCCAGGGATGCAGGGATGGTTCAATATAAGGAAATCCATCAATGTAATCCACTACATAAACAATCTCAAAGAAAAAAACCACATGGTCATCTCATTAGATGCTGAGAAAGCATTTGACAAAATTCAGCATCCTTTCATGGTAAAGGTCTTGGAAAGATCAGGAATTCAAGGCCCATATCTAAACATAGTAAAAGCAATTTACAGCAAACCGGTAGCCAGCATCAATCTAAATGGAGAGAAACTTGAAGCAATCCCACTAAAATCAGGGACTAGACAAGGCTGCCCTCTCTCTCCATATCTTTTCAATATAGTACTTGAAGTTCTAGCTAGAGCAATTAGACAACAAAAAGAGGTCAAAGGGATACAAATTGGAAAGGAAGAAGTCAAACTATCACTATTTGCAGACGATATGATAGTATACTTAAGCGACCCAAAGAACTCCACCAGAGAACTCCTACAGCTGATAAACGACTTCAGCAAAGTGACCGGATATAAAATCAACTCAAGCAAGTCAGAAGCCTTCCTATACTCAAAGGATAAGCAGGCTGAGAAAGAAGTAATAGAAATAATACCCTTCACAATAGCCACAAACCATATTAAGTATCTTGGCATGACTCTAACCAAACAAGTGAAAGATCTGTATGACAAGAACTTCAAGTCTCTGAAGAGAGAAATTGAAGAAGACCTCAGAAGATGGAAAAATCTGCCATGCTCATGGATTGGCAGGATTAATATAGTAAAAATGAGCATCTTACCAAAAGTAATACACAGATTCAATGCAATCCCTATCAAAATCCCATCTCAATTCTTCATAGAGTTAGAAAGAGCAATTCAAAAATTCATCTGGAATAACAGAAAACCCAGAATAGCTAAAACTATTCTCAAGAGTGAAAGAACCTCTAGGGGAATCAGTATCCCGGACCTCAAGCTGTACTACAGAGCAATAGTGTTAAAAACCGCATGGTATTGGTACAGTGACAGACATGTAGATCAATGGAACAGAATTGAAGACCCAGAAATGAATCCACACTCCTATGGTCACTTGATCTTTGACAAAGGAGCTAAAACCATCCAGTGGAAAAAAGATAGCCTTTTCAACAAATGGTGCTGGCTCAGCTGGAGGTCAACATGCAGAAGAATGCAAATTGACCCATTCTTATCTCCTTGCACTAAGCTCAATTCTAAGTGGATCAAAGATCTCCACATAAAACCAGACACACTGAAACTAATAGAAGGGAAACTAGGGAAGAACCTTGAACATATGGGCACAGGGGAGAATTTCCTGAACAGAACTCCAATAGCTTATGCTCTAAGATCAAGAATAGACAAATGGGACCTCATTAAATTACAAAGTTTTTGCAAGGCAAAAGACACTGTCAAAAAGACAAAGCGGCAACCAACTAACTGGGAAATGATCTTTACCAACCTTACATCCGACAGAGGGCTAATATCCAATATATACAAAGAACTCAAGAAGTTAAACTCCAGAGAGGCAAGTAACCCTATTAAAAAATGGGGTACAGAGCTAAACAAAGTGTTCTCACCTGAAGAATATCTAATGGCTGAGAAGCACCTAAAGAGATGTTCATCATCCTTAGTCATTAGGGAAATGCAAATCAAAACAACCCTGAGATTCCATCTCACACCAGTCAGGATGGCTAAGATCAAAAACACAGGAGACAGCAGTTGTTGGCGAGGATGTGGAGAAAGAGGAACACTCCTCCACTGCTGGTGGAATTGCAAGCTGGTACAACCACTCTGGAAAGCAGTCTAGCGGTTCCTCAGAAAACTGGGCATGACACTCCCGGAGGATCCGGCTATACCACTCCTGGGCATATACCCAGAGGCTTTACCTGCATGCAATAAGGACACATGCTCCACTATGTTCATAGCAGCCTTATTTATAATAGCCAGAAGCTGGAAAGAACCCAGATGTCCCTCAACGGAGGAATGGATTCAGAAGATGTGGTATATCTACACAATGGAATACTACTCTGCAATTAAAAACAATGAATTCACGAAATTCCTAGGCAAATGGTCAGAACTTGAAAATATCATCCTTAGTGAGGTAACCCAATCACAAAAGAACACACATGGTATGCAGTCACTGATAAGGGGATATTGACCCAGAATCTCGGAATACCCTAGACACAATCCGCATATCAATAGATTTCTAAGAAGATGGAAGGAGAGACCCCTGGTCCTGGAAAGACTAGATGTAGGGGAACGCCAGGACAGAGTAACGAGAGGGGGTTGAATGGAGAAAAGAGGGAGGGAAGGGGGCTTATTGGACTTTCGGGGAGGGAGGAAACGGGAAAGGGGAAATGATTTGGAATGTAAATTTAAAAAAAAGAGCTAAAATTAGAAAGAGCTGTACACTATTAGAATTCATAATTTTAAATATATATATAGATGACATATAGGATAGGATATAATTATGTACAGGGAGGGGGGTTGATTTGCTCTGTCATACAAATCCTGGAGGCAGCAATACTCCAATAGCTATAGGCACATCTACTGCTCAGAACTTGGCTTCAAAGTACCATTCTTCACTAAAGCCAATAAGGTTTCTGTGGTAATTTAAATAGGTTTGGCCCCCATAGATTCATGTGTTTGGTCATACGGAGTGGTACCATTAGGAAGTATGACCTTATTGGAGGAGATATGGCCTCATTAGAGGAAATGTGTCACAGTGGAGGAGAATCTTTGAGGTCTTAAATGCTCAAGCTATGCCAAGTGTGAAACACATCCAGGTTCCTGGCTGCCTTCAGATCAAGATGTAGAACTCCTGGCTCAGTCTTCAGCACCATGTCTCCCTGTATGCTGCAAGCTTCCTGCCATGATCATAATGTTAAAAAAAAAAAAACTCTGAAACTGTAAGCCAGCACCAAATTAAATGTTTACCTTTGTAAAAGTTGCCTTGGTCATGGTTTCTCTTCACAGCAATAAAATTCAAACTAAGACACTCTCCTTGGGAAAATGGTTGGTTCTAGGCAGATAAAATACAATGTAAACTCATAAGCTCTGATCTCTCCAGCAAGAAAGGAAGTACTCAGATGAAAGGATGAAGAAGGCACATCAGAAAAGACACTGGAACTGGGCTGAACTGGATCTCTATGGCCAAAAATAGGTTGACACTCAAAGTAAATGATGACACTGCCCATTCATTACCTGTTGAGCACAAAAGAAACCCACTTGCCTATACTAAAATAAACAAAAGACAGAATAAAAAGATTAACATTGTAAAAGGAGATAGAGAGAGCCCACAATCCCTTCTGTAATGTTCCTGACCTGAATTCATAACCTGAATGCCAACATGGGGATAATTTAGAAAAGTTCAATATGCAGATCATTCTATAGGATAATAGTCTGTACTCAACTGTAAGGTCATGAAGGTCAAAGACAGTAAAGAGACCAAAAGAGTGGGATATCACAGTTAGGTATAGAATCCATCTAAACCAGAGATGCTGGCTATAAGAACAGTGCTGAGAAGATGGGTGAAACCCAATGAGGCTTGAGCTAAGCTTGGAGGCATGTACCAATATTAACTTCTGAGTTGTACGGGTACTTTATGGCTACACAGTGAAATGTTTTTTTGTTTATAGGAAATTCAGCATGGTGCCTCTCTTAGTCAGGGCTTCTATTCCTGCACAAAACATCACGAACAAGAAGCAAATTGGGGACAAAAGGACTTATTCAGCTTACACTTCCACATTGCTGTTTATCACCAAAGGAAGTCAGGACAGGAACTCACACAGGGTAGGAACTTGGAGGCACAAGTGGATGCAGAAGCCATGGAGGAATGCTGCTTACTGACTTGCTTCCCTGACTTGTTCAACTTGCGTTCTTATAGAACCCAGGACTACCAGCCCAGGGATATCACCACCCACAATGGGCTGGGCCCTTCCCTCTTTCTCACTAATTGAGAAAATGCCTTACAGCTAGATCTCATGGAGGCATTTCCTCAAGGGAGGCTCCTTTCTCTGTGATAACTCCAGCTTGTGTCAAGTTGACACACAAAACCAGCCAGTACAGTGCCCATACTTGAACCCAGAGAAACTTTCATTCAATTGGATATTATAACTAAATTAGCCTCTATTGCAAGATACAATTAAACAGAGACTTATAACAGGAACTAGATAGCAAAGAGGACACAAAATGAAGTTAAGTAAGGGCTTAGAAACAGGAATCCAGCCAGCGTCCTGCCTGCAGGCCTGGTGAGGTGGCACAAACATTTCCAAGAGATTGTTAATATGATGTGTTGAATGGTGTTCTTAACCCTCAAATATGACCCTGTCCTAACCCTGGAGCCTATGAAAGAAACAATGCCTACTGGCATCATTCAGTCTTTGCAGGCATAATGAAGTTAAGGGTCTAATTGATGTCATGTTGGACTTAAGGTAGCCCTGTATTTAGAGATATGCATCCTTAAAAGAAAAGGGGTGGGATTTGAATCACAAAGACAAGCAGAGAAGATCTTAGGGGCCACAGAAGATGGAGGCACAGGGTGCAATGGTATATCTAGAAGCCCAAGACAGTCGAGGATATCTGGGGCTTCCAGATACTAGGAGGCAAGAAAAGAAACTGTCCCGAGAACTTCAAGAAGTTATCAGCCTTCCTGATACTTTGATCATTAGTTTCTGTTCCATGAAATATTGAATAATCTGTCCTGTTGCTTTAAGCCACTGAGGAGGGGGTATTCTAGGGAAACTAACAGATGGGGTGAGTCAGTCATTTGCAAGTTGGTTTTGTCAAGACAGAAATGTTTTTGTCTCCCAGTTAAGGGACCATGAGGCCAGCGGACACAAAGGTTTCTGGTTTGATAAAGGTTACTTCTCTCTAGGCTCTCCTTATGTATAAAGAACCACACAGAGAAGGCAGAGGGCAGACAAAATGGAGGCCTTGAATATCTGCTGAAGTTCAATACTAACAATAGTAGAAGATATTTGAGGTACAGAGACACAGAAATAGTAGGCCCAAGAGTTCACCAGGAACAATGGGGCATCTGAGGCAAATAGCTGCTTTACTCTCAGTCAGCTCATCATTATCCAATGAGGAGGTACCTTCAGGAACTGCTTGGGGCTGCCCGGCTTCTTAGCACATGAGTATATGAGAGATGGAACCCTTTCTGCAGCTCCTGGGGAGTCTGGCCCCCACCAGAGCAATCCATCTTGGCAGAAGAGGCAAACATGGGTTCTTGGGGAGAAAATACAGCCTTCCTGCTACCCAAAGGATGATCTGAAGCCTAATCAGTTATGTTATTTTTAAACTCCAAAAGGAAAGTATGATTTAGTAGATTCTAGTAAGTATAGTGTGCATAGGTTCATGTGTGTGTGCATGCATGTACCTCACCTTCTACCTTGTTTGAGACAGTTTATTGTTAGAAGCTCTATAGGCCAGGTTAGCTGGACAGCACATCTCTGGGTGTTTCCTGCCTCTGCCTCTCACCTCGCTATAGGAATGTTGGGATTACAGGCATGTAATACCACATCCAGCTTTGTCTGAATTCAGGTCCTCAGGCCTTTGTGGGAAACGTTTCACCCACTGACATCATACATGCCTTTAAATATATATTTAAAAAAGCATTTTGGTCAGGTCAAATGATGTTCCATTTTTCCACCTGAATTCACCGCCCCCTCTCTGTTTCTTTCTACCCTTATACTTTCCCTCCCACCCTCATCTACCAGAGAGATGTCTGCAATCATGCTTTCTTACTGCCAATGCATGCATTATCTGTGTAACACTCTGGAGTGATCTCTTACTTGCTTCTTAGCTTTTAACTACATGGTCTGCATTCTGGATACTGAATGCACATTAGAACATTCTAGAAGAAATGTAGTAAAATTATTCTATGTGAAAGTGAACAAAAGGGAAAAAATACAGAAAAAAAGATGTAAGGAGGACAGAGGGGGAAAGAGATAAAGGAGAAGAGAGGGATGGAATAGAGGAGGGGGAAAGAAATGCAGGTGACAGAAGGGAGGGAGAGAGAGAGGAGAGAGGGACATAGTCAGAGGGAGAAGGCAGGAAGGGATGAAAAAAATGGAGGGAGGAGAGAAGGAAACAAAATATGAGTGAATGCCACATGCTAGTGAGGCCATCCCTGTAACCCATCTATGCACACACCCAAGTGAGGTCATCCCTGCACACCCATCTATGCACTCTGGAGACCAGTGTAGGCAGGACCCCACCCCCCTACCTCCACATCACAAGAGAACGCCTAGGTGCAGCTATGCTAAGTCTCCAGAAACTCATTAAGGCTAGCCTGGACAGTGGGAGGCCAACCCGGCTAGAGCTTTCTAAGGGCAAGTATATGGCCACCCCTCAGAGCTTAATCCAACAGGCTGGAAGCTCCCAGCTACAAGGAGGACAGCATACTAGCCTCTCTGGTTCAAGTTCCCAGGCAGATGTCCCAGGCTTCTGCCCATGTGGCCTTTAGCATGCCTTTAAGTCATTTATACTCTGGGAGCCTTAGCTGTCTGATCTATTATGCAGGGACAAGAGGCCCATCACAGCAGGAGTGAATCCAATCCCACAGGGCACAAGCTTTATAGCTAAGTATGGTGTCCAGTCAGAGAGACTCACTACACACAGCATGTCAGCAAATGTGTTGATAACATGCTAGGCTCCAAAGGCTGAGACAAAGCCTAGAAAATCAGATCCATCTCAATCCTCCTTACACGGGAACACCTGTAAGCCTCATGCAGGTTTGCCATGTATGGGAGGGAGGTTGCTTATGGTTCCCATTTCATGGACCAAAGCTGCCTCAGTTTGGATCTGAAACTACTTCAAAGGCCCACAAAGGTGGTGCAAATGGAGGTGGTGGGCCCTTTACATGGTCTGTAAGACCTTTGCAAGGTCCTCGGGCTATCGAGAGACCTGTTCTTAAGAGGAATTTGGGACCCGCAGGCCCTCTTCTTTATTGCTTCCCGGTTGGTTGTGCTGTTTAAGTTTTTGTTGTCAACTTGACACAGATCAGACTGAGACTGTCCTGTGGCCACATCTGTAAGAGACTATGTGGGCTGATAATGGATGGAGGGCCCAGTCTATGGGCAGCCCTATCCCTATCCCTATCCCTATCCCTAAGCAGGCAGGCCTGGGCTGAGCATGAACATGAGCCTGAGAGAAAACAAGCAAATAAGTGAGCAACTAAGCATTTATTCCTCCGTGTTTTCCACCTCAGTGTCTGATTGACTTCCTGCCCCGACTTCCCTCAGTGATGGACAATGGCCTAGAAGCAGAAGCCAAATAAACCCAATGTCACTTGACAGGCAACCATTCACTCACAGCCCCAGAACTTTGACGCTGGTTTCTCTTAGCCTCTGGCCTTCAATTCTGGCTCTCTGGTGGTCTGAGATGGACAGGCCTTTCCACTTTGTCCCCTTCACCCTTCTCACCGCACACCAGGTCTTTGTCACTATAAGGAGATGCTTAGGGGAGCTTTTTCCTCCCAGTCCCCTCAGCTCGGTTCACGGATGGGCCAAGCAGAGACAGCAGAACTAGCTCAGAATCAAGAGCCAAACTCTAAAGTGCTGGATCCTTGTGTTAGTACATTCCCAGTCACTGCCTCCAAGGCTCCCTGCCTTTCTCTAAAGACACCATAAAAGGAGAAATCAGAACAGAAAGGACCTTGCTACGGAGCAGACCCACATATTAATTTACAACAGTCCACATATTCTGGCCATTACTTCACAGTCCATGCCTAGGTTCCACGCAAGTGTGTACCCTAGGACTTGAAACTCCCTTGTATCTGAAGGTGGCTTATTCCAGGGCCAGAGAGCATTTCTTATGAAACACAGAAGAAGATTCTACTTCTCAATCCTCCTGTGCTCTCGCAGAGAGTCCAGAAGAAAGGGACACCTGAGCCATCACACGGGAGTCCTTCACTTCAGGGACAGCCAAGACTATGGGTCTGGCTCTAAGTCACAAAGCTGATTAGGGAAACTCCAAGACTCAAAGCTCAAGGTTTGCATACTAGTAATAGGGGGTGACTACAGTTCTGATCAGGCATCCAGTGTTCTAAATTAGCCAGAAGACAGGGCACTAAAATGATGTCATCACAGGGGAAAATGCCTGTGATGGTACATATACTAATTATCCTGGTTTGATAACTATATACTATGTGTATACCGAAGCATCACATTGTATCTGACAAATATATATATTCTGTGCTGACAAAAATACAAAATTTCAAAACTAAAATAAATCTTTTAAAAGGGGCCGGGCTAGAGAGATCGCTCAGCTCTTGGTGGAAGATCAAGGTTTGGTTCCCGGCACAACACGGCAGCTCATAACTCATAACCATCTATAACTCCGGTTCCTGGGAACCTAATGCCTGTGTTTGGTTTTGTTTTGTTTTGGCCTCCTCAGGCAGCAGGCACACAAGAGGTGCAGAGATATACATGCCCACAAAGCATAAAAGAAAAATAAGTAAGTAATAATAAACTAAAGAAATTTAAAACATTCTTTGAATCTAGTTGTTGGAGAAACATGAAAAGGGAGTTTTTGAGCAGTAGAGAGCGTGACAACAGGATAGAGAAGGGAGGTGCCCTTGAGAAGACCCTCTGCTGCCTGCTCCGGGGTATTTAAAAGAGAGGGTGTTTTTTTTCTGTTTAATTCTAATAATCCTTTAAAGAAGTTACCAGTACTAGTTTATACAGGGAAGAAACTGACGTAGGGAGACATCCAGAAAAATGTCTACAGTTCTAACTACCTATTAGGAAATAAGAATCCAGAGTAGAGTCCATTTGACTTCCAAATCAGCCATTCTGCCTGGGTCCCACTCTATCCTAAAACATTCCCTAATCCTCCAGCCCAGAAAGTACCCTGGGACCTTAATGCTCTATCAGGACCCTCTAGGGCCTTCCTTCCCTGTGTGTACCCTCACAGGCTCATCTGCCAGCCTGGCTGGGGGCCTTTCCTTAGAGCCCAGCTTCTGGAAGCCTTACAGAGGCACAAGCAGTGGACACTGCCCAAGCAGGAGAGCTTGCCAGGCTGAGAGCTCTTTCACCCCAGCCCTGCCTAGAAACCTCCTGGCTATCCACCAGGCCAGACAAGTTTAGTCAGTTTCAGTTTCTTCTTCAGATGGCTTCTTACAGCTATCACCAGTTGATTCCAGTGAGACAGGATTGGCTCACTGGACAAGCGCTTTCTCCAGGGAAGGTTCACTGCTGCTGACCCCCAGACAGGGTCTTCCATCTGCATTAGACTCCCCTGCTTACTGCCCTGTGCTGTAACCCCAAGGTTATGTCACCTGGCTCTACTCTGAATCCACTTGGGATCCACTGATCCCACCAGTCTGGGGCAGGCACCCACAGAGTCTACCGCTTGCATGGCATCTGTAGCTCCCACGACCTCCCAGGACTCTCTTGGGTTGAGAAATTGCCACTTCACTTTGCTAGTAGGTTTTAGGCATGGGAATAGGGAAGTGACTGAGGACTACTGAGGACTACACCCACCCACCCACATCCATTGGCATAGCTTCCCTCTGCCTAGCCCAGGCCCTCAGTGACCACCACGGACCTCTCTCTTACTCCCATTATTTCAAGTCACCAAAGCAAAGTACCTGTACATAACTTCCATTCACACACACACACACACACACACACACACACACACGCTCTAAAATTAATAGAATTTCTAATAAATTGTTCTTTGTATCAGTGGCCCTTGAAAGAAGACTGGGATATGTTAAACATGGAATAAAGTTCATGACCTGCGCCAAAGCCAATCGCTTGCCTTCAGTTTCACGATAATAATCACTTACTTTTGTCCTTGAAGGTCAAGATGATAAAGCAGAAAATTCTATGTGCTATATATTACAAGTGAGAATTTTTAGCCTTTTAATAACTTGGATTTAAAATTTTGTTCTTGTTTTGTGTTTTGAGACAGGGTCTCATTGTATATTCCCTGGCTGGCCTTGAACTCACAGAGATACACTGGTCTCTGTCTCCCAAGTGCTAGAACTAATGGTGTCCACACCAACACCCAGGTGTTTCTTTATGTTTTAATAGAAATGAATCTTTGAATCTAACAAGATACTATAAATGTTTGATAGAAGGCATCTGTATCCTAACACATATTTCCATGCTATTTCTATAAGACCTTTGTCACTCAGAATAAAGTCATTAAAACCTGACCTTTGCTTTTAAAGCTGGAGTTGACGCAATGGCTTGGTCTGTATATACTTACTGTGTAAGCATGCCTGTGTGTTTGAACCCTAGCACCATGCAGAAGGCTGAGCATGGTTTAACACTCTTATAATCGCAGTTCTGGGGAGGCTTGCTGGCCAGCTAATCTAGCCTCATCAACCATCCCTCGATACCAGGGGGAGACCCTGTCTCAAAATTCAAGGTGAGCAGCTCCTAAGGAACAACATGTGAGGTTGGCCATGGGTCTCCACACATGGACACATGCACACGCTCCCACGCGTGTGAACACAAATACCTACACACACACACACACACACACTAATTGAAAAACAGTTGTCCTAGAGAACTTAACTGATTAAGGCTTGTGTCTCTGGAGGAGGAGAGAGAGCAGGTACAGGCTTCACACAGGCTAGAGGAAGAAGAGCAGGGGACAGAAGCCATGACTTTATCCCTGTTTCCCCCACAATGGATCACAATGCCCAAACTGCCCATCGAAGTGGCTTTTCAATATGAAGATTCGTTGCATACCATGCTTTCTGGGGTCTGAGCTCTTCATACGTGACTTCCCACATTCTGTCTCAACAACTGGCCCTCATCCTTTCGCTATAAGATGGCTAAGTGGGAAACCCTGTCCAGCATCTGTTCAGACTTTGATGGGGGGGTATTTTACACATCCACATTCCATGGGAGGGTCCTTGCAGATATGGGGGAACCTTCATCACTGACCTCTTGGTAAAAGATACCCAGTCAGGAACCGGAAACATGCAGCATGGTACACAGCTGCTCAGATCTCCCCTGCTCACTAGAATGGCAGGCTCCAGAAGAGAGGTAGATTCATCAAGCCTGCTGGGCCTAGAAGGTCCCTGGTAAGGGTAGAGATGGTAGAGAGCCGTATGCCCCACACCTTCCTCCCACACTCCCAACAAACATTACTGATCAAATCAGTAGCTGCACGATTTCCTCTAAGCCTGAAATCAGATCTCCCCTCAAAATATATTAAATCTGCTTGTTACCTTTCAATTTTTTAGGTGTGTGTGTGTGTTTGTATGTGTGTGTGTGTGTGTGTGTGTGTATGTGTGTGTGTGTTCACATGAATATGTTTTGAGACAGGGTTTCTCTATATAGCCCTGACTATTCCTGGAACTTGCTCTCTAGACCAGGCTGGCCTTGAACTCAAGAGATCTGCCTTCCTCTGCCTCCAGTAATGAGTGCTGGGACTAAAGGTGTTCGCCACCATGCCTATGATTTTTTTTAAAAAAAGACATCTTCTATCTTACTATGTAGTTAAGGATGACCTTGACCTTATGAACCTTCTCATGTCACCACTTGAGTGCTGACATAAGGCATGTACCATCGTTCCTATTTTATGTGGTACTGGAGATGGGACCCAAGACATTGCTATACCAACTGAGCTACTTTTCCACCTCCATCCTGGAAGTCTTGAGACAGACCCTCATGTATCCAAAGCTACCCTCAAAATTATATAATCAAAATTGATATGTAGCCAAGAATGACCCTTAGTTTCTAATCCTCTGACTATGTGCCGGGGTTATAACCATTTGTTCTTTTTCTTCTGTGTAGTAATCAACCCAGGGCTGTGTGCATGTCAGGCACACATTTTACCAAGTGAATTATATCCCCTGCCTAGAAAGTACAACTTTCTCCTCTCAGAAAAGCCTAATTTTAGTAAGGATTCTAAGAAGTAAAGATTTTACAAAAAAAAAATCATAATTTCTCCTAGGAGTACAAATGTACTTCAAGTCCTTGACAAAGTAGGCAGGCCTGCTTCTCTGAAACAATGCTTCCCAAACTGACAGCTCTGGTTTAAGCAAAAGGACACCACCCAAAAGAAGATGCCGGTGCTGGCGTGTTCATGCCTCTGGAGTGTGAGCTGTATGGCAGGCAGTATCCTGATCATGGCACTTCTACTGTCTCAGATAATTAATAAAAGATGATTCTGATGCTGACACAGCCGAGGATCCAAGACTCATTTTTCAGATCCAATGTGTTTCACAGATGAATGCAGCCCAAGTCACACAGGACTGCCGCGTGCCAAGAGTGCGCTCACCCGCCCAGGACCTGACCTCCAGCGATTCTGCTTGGGAAGCAGGGCCTTCCTGAAACCCGGCCCAGCCCCGGCCCATCTGTTCTAGCCTGTCACTCGGCCACGTTCTATTTCTGAATGCCCAGCTTCAAAAAGCAGCTCGTAACATCTTCGCAATTTGTCCCAGATGGTCAGTGTGGCTTCCATGAAGGATGTGCCTTTTCTCCCCCATTTCTGCTGACAGTTCTGAGAACAGAGAAGGCTGCAAATCTGTGTTATAACAAACTCAGATGTGCCAAGGCCTTAACACCGTGAGCAGTGCGGGAGCTGCTGTTTGGCCTGTGCTTGCATCAGACACGGGCATGCTGAGCCACCTGCCCTGTTGGGCCAGCCTTGGGTTGTAGCCCCGGGCAATACCAAGTGTGGTGTCATTCGTCCCTGGGGGATAGTCCCTGTGGATCCCAGGTGCAGTCCTGCACCAGCTGCCCTGAGAACTGGGGCATGGGAAAAATGGCCAGTGTGATGATAAAATGCATAATAAAAGTGAAAGTTACTGATTTTCTAGGGATATTTAGTAACTAGCTGGCAATGAGCCATGTTGGATTCACAGGCGGTCTCACCCTTCACCTCTGACCTCTCTTCTGACCTTGGTTTTGGAAAGGGAGATGTTTACTTCCTAGAGAAAGAGTTCTGGAGTAACCAAGGGCTGCTTTTCAGGCTGGAACTGTGAGGAAGTCTTAAACTCTGTCTCTCTTGTGATCAGGAAAGACTTCTCTGTTTGGGATTATACATTGTCTTTATCCCACATGAGTGTGCTCTTCTTATCACAGGCCAGTCTTCTCTTGTCACTTTTCTAACCCATCCCAACAGTCTCTTTAAGACTCAACCCATGACTAAAGCCACGGGCTTGAAGGCAGTGCATTTCTTAAGGGCAGAGGACAAGTCTTACTCATCTCTGAATCCACATATTTGGCATAGGAGACCCCGTGGATCCATGGTACTTGTGGATAAAAAAGAAATGGCGGGGAGGGAGAGGGAAGCAGAGCCGCAAGCTTCTTCAGTCATCTTGTGCACTAAAGCGAACATTTCTCTAACAAAAGCACTGGCTAAGAAACATTTCCAACCTGCTTGATGCTATCGTAAAACTGGGTGTCTGAGGAGGCGAGGGAGAGGGCTCGGTCAGAAAAGTGCTTGCTGAACAAGCATGAGACATGAGTTCCATTCCCAGAGCTAAGTGAAATGCTAATGGTTTCAGGGACATTAATAAGCAGGCATTGGGCTAACTGGGGCCCATTCTCTAAACTCAGGCAAGATATCCAGACCCACAAAATACACCTGTAAACCCAGTGCAATGAAGGCAGAAAGAGGAGGAGCCCTGGGTGTTGCTGGTCAGTCAGTTTAGCTAAACTGAGAACTCCCATTAACCCAAAGAAAGGGGAGGGAAGGGGAGGGGAGGGAAGGGAAGGGAAGGGAAGGGAAGGGAAGGGAAGAGGTAAAGAACAGTAGAAGACACCAGCTTTGAACTCTGGACTTTACACACATATGTGCACGCACTACACATTATAAGCACACACACATGGAGGCACAATTTGGTTATTTTATACAAATGTTGGCTTGGCTGAGTGGGAAGCAGCACACATAAAGAGGAAGCCATAAACTTCCTGTGTCCTCAACGACAGCCAGCACCACTCACAGCTCCATCTAGCCAACACTTGGGAAAACAGGAATGCCCGCGCTGGCGCCATGGGAATGTTCACTGACATCTTTGCCCTTCTGCATTGTGCCAGCTGCCAACCACTTCAGTCCGCATTTTTCCTGTCCAAAATTGCAAATGCCAGAATGGCAAGGCTCCTGGCCAAGGAAACACAAAGGCTCAGCCTAATTAGTGCACATTGAGGGTGAGAAAGCTAATGTCCAAGAGGCTGAACATCACAAGGGAAGCTCAGAGGCAGCTGTTTGGGATCGCCAAGCCATTCTCCACTTCCACGACACAGTAACAGTTGCAAGAACAGTTAACAAGGGGACTTTGGGCTAATTGGACCCACCCACAGAACACATGCCTGATCTGGAAGCCAGGCCTCATAGCTACAGAGAAAGGAAGCTCATTCACTCAAGCTGGGCTGCTATGTCAACACATCCTGCATCTTTGTCCAGAAGGCATCCGTGCCCAACTGCCTACTTCTGCCAGGTTCTTGTGGAAAACAGAGGAGGGCGCTTCTCAATCAAGCATTCCACTCTCCCCACAGAACCAGCGCCGCTACAGAGGCCTAATGAAGGAGATTCTCAAATGGAATCTGGAGAAGCTAGACTGGATGTCAAGCTCAAAGGGCAATGTTAATACCTTGTGAGCACCTTCTGTATACAGGCACAACTCATTAGCACCTTCTGTATACAGGCTCCTTCATAAGCACTGAAGATTCAGCATAGTACAATAGACAGAAATGTCCCTCATCATTAACTACCTCTACCTTTGTGACAGCACTTGGATCATAAGGTCACAGGACTTTAACCAGGGTTTATATCCAGGCACACTATATTCTAACATGTTGATCTCAAGCAGTCAGCTTTCTTGGGTTCTGTGGAGAATTAAATTAAGGAAAAAACTTGAAAGACTGCAGCAGGGCCCTTTCCTTATCCAGGCCTTCCTGACTCCATCCTGTATCAATTCTTCTCTGTCTCACATCCTCAAATGTCCATATATAAATATAATCACATAATCACACATGGAGAGGTGTCATCCTTAAAGTATGATGTGCAATATCATGTGCCCTCACAGACACTCTGCAGTGTGGCTATGTGTGGTACCCATGAGAATGAATATACTCTGCAGACCTCAGATTACAGGTCATTAAACTGGCAAGATCCCCAGCTGCTATGCTCCAAATCCATTACAACAGTGGGGCTGGCACAAAGCTGAGCTTCCCACGGCCTGTTCCCAAGGGTGATGGCAGATCCCAGTAGGGTACAGAAGCAAGACTATTCCCTGGAGACCCAGGACTCCTCTAGAAGTTTACTTAACTAAAAAACTCCTAGATGGCCTTGGTGACCCTCCTTGGTGACTAAGAATACTTCCCACCAACCTCTGACCCCTCCCTCCTTTGATGGAGGACAGGCTGGTGTCACTGTCTGACTGGTCTCCTAACCATCTGTTTCCCCTAATAAAACCTTGGCATGTTTACCTCCATATTGGTGTCAGGTTCTTGGAAGATTCTGACAATAAAACTGTCATATCTTAGCACAGATGGGGAAGCAAAAGCCCCTGACACAAAAACTAGCTCAATGGCATCAAGGTGAGGAGGGGTCACAGTTGAGGACCAGCTCTGTATGAATTGGAATGTGAGGGAGCCCTGGACTAGGATCCTGAGGTGTTTCCTGAGAACCAGTCTACCTTTCCATGTCCCTGGTTGCCATGACTGACGAAGCCTAAACAGAGAACAGAGCATCCGTCTTCAGTATCTAAACAGTTCCTCCTGCTTCTCCCTTAGGGAGGAGACAGGCCCTGGTGCCATCCCAGGGTGGGGGAGAGTCTCTGTAGCCTTCCTCACGTCCAGTGCCAGTAGAGCCTCACTTGGCAAGTTTTGCCATTTAATAAGTGTATTTCTAGACAATAATTTTGCAAAAATGATTCTATGAACTTGAAGCCAGAGGAGGCATAATTAGTCATGTCAATTGCAAAGTCAAAAGTAAAACTACACTTCTCCCTAGTGACTTTGGCTGCAGGAGACCCAAGTGTCTTCAGATGGAAATCAAGTGTTCATGTGACCACATCAAAATTCTCTTTGGCTGTCCCAGCTGTTGATCTCAGAGCTGTTTCCCCAATGCCAGGAGAAGCCCAGGACAATGCAGCCAGACCTCCATCACCACCCCAGGCCATACACACTGATTTCTGTACCCCTGTGGCTGGGGAGACAGCCACAGTCACTTCAGGAAAACCAATCAGCAGTGTTTAAATGTCTTAGCAGAAAACTGGAAGGGGAAACAAATAGCTTTGCTGGACAAAGGCCACTGAGAGAGGCACAGGGAAAAGCATTCAACCTGTCTTCCCCTTTGGGAGAACAAGCCGCCAAGGCTTCCTCATGGCCAGTGATGCCTGAGAAACTGGCTTGTGTCTGTGTCATTCAATGGCTACTGCCCACTGATGTCTAAGTTATGTGCAATTTAGCTACTTTCTCATTCTTGGTAACAAACAGCCAGTGATGGCAGCAGCAGAGATAGGACATACATACAAGAAAGTGTTTTATAAAACAATAAGTTAGGGCAGCACAGAACTGCAGTTCAAGGTAGAACCAGAAACCCTGAGACAGCAGGAAGGAAATGGCTGGGTGATAGAGGCCTTTTCTATGTGTCAGGCACTGGGTGCTAATTGATATGTATGAACTATGTAATATAAGCCTCTAAAAATCTAGAAAACTGGCATTATTCTCATTTCACAGAAGAAATTGAAGTTCAGAGTCATGAACCATGTTTCCTAACATCTCTCCACGAAATACAGAACCGAAGTGGATTTTGACTGTGCAACTCTATGGAGGAATCTTTGGATATAGCTCAATGAGTAAAGTGACTGTCTAGCATGGCTGAGATTCCAGGTTCTATTCCCAGAACCCCATAAACCAAGGGTGAAGGTACTATGTACCTGTGACCCCAGCACTCAGGTGTAAAAGCAGGATGATCAGAAGTTCAAAGTCATCTTTAGCTACACAGTGAGTTTGAGGCCATTCTGGGATACATGAGACCATATCTCAAAGGAAGAAATAACTTATCTCACTTTATGTATGTGTGTGTGTATGTATGTATGTATGTGTGTATACACATACACACAATATATGTGTACACACACACACGATTTTATGTATCTACAAAATTTAGGAAGTACAAATGAGAGAGGACACATATTTGTCTGTCTGCAATTGGCTTGATTCACTTAACATGACATCTCCATTATCTTGCAAAAGATATAACTTCATTCATCCTTCATTCGAGGGCATATGGTTAGCTTAACTTCCATGCTAGAAACTTTGAAGGGTTTCTCTCTATTGTCCAGGCCACTGTAGGACTTCCCAGCTTTACTAACCAGCTGCCAGGTATTTTGACTATATTACCTCATGTAATTATTATTTTTAAATTTTATTTCTTATGAAGCTGAAAAGCTGACTCAGTGGTTAAGACCACTTGTCCTTGCAGAGGACTTGGGTTCGATTCCCGGGACCCACTTGATGGCTCACAATAACCCCAGTTTGAAAGGCTCTGATTCCTTTTCTGATCTCTGGCTCTGTTTTATCCACTGAGCCATCTTGCCAGCTCTCACATAATTAAAAGAATACTTATTGAGTTTATGTATAGCACATGAGTACAGGCTCCTACAGAGGCTAGAAGAAGGAGTGAGATCTCCCGAGGCTAAAGCTAGAGGTGACTGACTGTAAGCTGCCATGCAGCTGCTGGGATCAGGACCTAGGTTCTCTGTACAGCAGAAGTTAACTGCTGAACCATGTCCCCAGCCCCTTCATGCAATTCTTACAATGACTTTAGACAGTTCAAGCATTACCTGTTTCTGAGAAGAGGGACTCAGAAAAGACGAACTTCACAAAGGTCATTGGGTTAATAGGGACAGCTTGACTGAAATCACACCATGAACCCTCTCAGTGACCACAGGGCATGCTCAGGGGCAGCTGCAAGCATTCCTTGTTTGGTCGGACAGTGGTGAGTGGGTGGAGTAGGGTAGTCGTGTGGTCAGGGTGGATGTGAGCTAACAACACCTCAGGAGTCATGTTAATCATTGAACATTTATCTTGTGGAAAAAGACACCTGGTACTATATATAGCCCTATCAGGTAAGCGACTTTGCCTCTGTGTCACAGGGAACCATCCTGGCCTCAGAAGGGCAGGAAAACACCAGTCATCTGAACATCGCTGGATTCTAACCCAGAGTCACCATTTTGTCTTCCATGGAGAAGGAGGCTCCACCCTCTCAATTTTGACATTTCCACTCCATTAAAGTGTACTTTTTCAGGGCTGGGAAATAGTCCATTCAGTCAAATGCTTGCAGCATAAGCAAGCATGAAGGACAGAGCTCAGATCCCCAACATGCCAGTAAAAAGCTAGACATGCCAATGCCTGCCTGAAACCCGCAGCACTGGGGAGGCAGAGACAGGTGGATCCCTGGCACTCACTGACCAGTCGGTCTACCTGGTTCAGCAAGAGACTCTGTCAACAACAAAAAAGATGAAGAACGATTGAGGAAAACCCTAGACACTGACTTCCGGTCTCCATGGCATGCACTCGCATATAGATAAGTTCCCTGTATACAGGAGCACACGAACACATGAAAACATATTAAAAAAAAATACCTCACCTACTCCTGACCATAAGCAAAGTGTGCCCTTTGACAACAGCATCTCTTTAGGATGCATTGTTAAGAAGGCAGCAAAGATTTTAGGGTTTCATTTTGAACCTTCCCCTAAAAGAACCTTCTAGAAGTTATAGGCAGTGTGCATCACTCAGCGGTCTGGCTACCTTGCACTTTGCTGTAGCCTCCCACAGTCTGCCTCAGCCTTCCCAGGAGATCTCAGTGTTTTCTAGCTGGTGAGATTCTAGCCGCAGCTTGACCTCACCCTCCATAGCCCACTCTGTCTCCAGGCAGCCAGACCCTTGTTTGTCCTCTCGTGATGATGGATACAACCTGCCAGGAAAGCTGGGAATATTTTTAGCTCCTAAACTGATTTTTATCTAAATTTAACTTTAGACCTCAGCATAGCACCCACAGACATACCCCGGTTGGCGGCCAAGGTTCTCATGGAGACACGTTGCGATGTGGCAATAGGAGCTCAGATTTTCTTGTAGCCCTGGCTCAGCTTTTGGCTACACAAAGCCAACAACTCTTCAGGAAAACAATCTGGCTCTTTTGTGTATGCATGCATGTGTGTGGCTTATGTACATGTGCATACATGGATGTACATGTATATACATGTGTGTACATGTGTGTACATGTGTGTATATGTGAGAACTAATGTGTATGTGTGAGTGAGGACTGATGTGTTCATGAGTATCTGAAAACTAGAGGTCAACCAGCTGTCTTCTGTTGTTGCTCTCTGCCTTATTTTGTAAGGCAGGATCTCTCACTAAGCCTAGGGCTCACTGATTCATGGTGACTGGCTGGTTGGCAAGCTTAGGGAGTCTCTGTCTCCACCTCTTCAGCATCAGGATCGCAGGGTGCCTACCATTGCCAGTTTTTTTCTGTGAGTGTTGAAGACCCAAGGTTTGAGGTCTAAAACTTTCACGGTGAGTACTTTACCTACAAAGTATGAGCCATCTCCCTAGTCCCAGGGTCTAAACCTTGAGTATCAGAGCCATCAGGCTAGGGAAACTGAGGCCAGGCAAGTTTGAATAAGTTGAACCACAAAGCTTGGTCTTGCTTTGGTGGTCTATGATACCACATTGCCCCCAGGGAACATGGTGAGCTCATCACATGGGACACCCGTGGAGGGCCATAACGCTATTTTATAAGTCATAAAATGCAAGGACTGCAGAGTCATAGAGCTTTCATCTGTTGAGCCCTGATCTCTGGTATGCAGTGACTACCTTGCCATTCCGAATGTTTAACAAGTCATCGAAAGCGAACTTGGTCCAAGGTCCAAAGTCTAAAAAAAGTTCCAGCAAGACAAGGTGGTGAGTGTTTCTCCCCCAGAGAACAGGGAACTATCAGTTTGATGCCTAAGGCCTGGAATAACATCTGGCACATAGGGATCCTTGACAGGTATTTTGTTAACTGGCAAGCTGACCAAATGAGTAGACAAGTGAGCTTATTTGAAAAACAGAATTACTGGGCCTGAAATGGGCACTGGAAGGAAGGAGAAGACAAAGACTTCATAAGGAGGGTTCAGCTTCTTCCCTCAGCACCATCCACTGAGGTGCCCTGACGCACTGTCCTTCAGGGGCTATGAGAAGGGAGGACTTGTACAGTCAGATGGTAAAGGCAGGTGGAGGCCCCACAGGCTCCCGCCATTTACCAAGGACCTGATCATGCAACTGAAGAACAAATGAAAAAGAAAATGGAAGCAAAAAGAAGAATGACTACGAAGGACTGGATGAGCTGAGTGGGGGCGGAGCTGACAGCAGAGAAGCCACCAGGATCCCAGGGTCTTGGGGCTCTGGGTTTTATTAAGTTACATTACTGCAGAGCTTGGCAGGGGACAGCATTCATTCAGTCAGCATGGCCGGAGGGACAGTATCTTATTAGAGTAACTTGTGGGCAAAGAGGGCATGCTTGCTGGGGAACATTTATTTAAGCTGAGAAGTCAACTTTCACTCACAGACAGGACTGAGTTCATCAGGAACATTTATTTAAGCTGAGAAGTCAACTTTCACTCACAGACAGGACTGAGTTCATCAATGTGTCCCATGGCTCAGATGGAATCTGAGTCACCTCAAGTCTCATCTTGCAACACATTTATTTTTGTAACAAGGTCACTAAATATATAAACAGGACAGCTTATTATTTCTGTATATTTGACAGCACATGATATGGGAAGTAGGGTAGAAAAAGAGAGGGAAGAAAGAATTTATTGAGAAAAAAATAAATATAGTTGTATTTACTGAATATCCCCTATATGTTCACATTGTAAAGAATCTGGGGAGGGTGTGCAGAGAACAAATATTATAAAAAAAAAAGGAGACAGGACCTAGAAAGATAAATATAAATGACTGCTTAACTTCAGAGAGTTCAAATTTGCTAGAGATAAGGCAAGTGCAATAAAATAAATACCATCAGTCTCTAAGCATCACAAGTGAACCATCCTCTAAGTGGGGAGGCTCAGAGAGACCCCATCAACAAGACCGGCTTGAGAGGGCAGTCAGTGAGGGACAGCAGAAGGAGGCAGAGTTCAGGACACTGGAGTTTGGCAATATCAAGGCGAGGATGGTGAGCGGCTCCGTGACCATGATGACTTCATAAGGGGGCGAGGCTACCATAAGCAATTAAAAGAAAGAAATAGAACACAGAGAGACCTAATGGGAAGTTCAATGGTTTGTTGAATACCTTGCTCACAAACAAAGCCAGCCCTCCGCAGACCAGCCAATCTATACCTGCTTTCCTCACACAGGTCTGTTTCACTTCACGCTCATCAAGATCCAAAATCACAGTAAGAGTGGGTGACAAAATGCTGCACACAATGACTATGAGCCCCACACAGCTCCAATTCTTTTACTGTGCCTCCATGCTAGGTGGGGTTTGTGCTTTTTCACAGATAAATTTAAATAATCCTTCCCAACCATTGTGACTTGGCTACTAGTGCAATGCAACCAGAAAATCCTTTCTTCCTCACATTGCAGCTTCTTCCCTGTCCTCGCCACTGTCGCCATCTTCACAATCACTCCAGCATCCTTATCACCATCATCAATACAGTTATCCCTACTGTGTCATCACAATCACTGACATCACCATCACTAGGAGTGTCAATCACCTCTGTCATCTGCAAAGTCAGAACCACCACCATGGGTACCATTCTCACCATCAATATCATTATGAGAGTTATCACCAGCAGCAGCATAAGGACCACTACCAGGCATCACTATCTCCACCACTAGCATCAGTCTAATTATCACTATTTTTCTACTACCATTATCATCATCAATATCATCATGAGAGTCACTACCACCATCAATATAATTAACCATCATCATTATTAACACTACCACCAGAGTGACATCATTATCACCACCATCATCACCTCTTCCACCATGGGTATCATTATCAACATCACCACCACCATCTGCTCCACCACCACGGGTACCATTATCACCATCATCACCATCATCGCCTCTACCTCCATGGGCACTATTATCATTACCACTACCTCACCATCACCTGCAGTGCTATCATCATCATCATCATCATCATCATCATCATCATCATCATCGGAGATGTTAGTATGCATTCACTTACTGAGTTCCCACAACCACCCTCTAGGGTCTGTAGTGATGACTATCTTCCCATTGTGGATGAAGAGGATGAAGAAACTGAGGCTTGGAGAAGTCAATCACCCCGCCCAGCTGACATTACTGACTGAGTCTGGAGTCAAGCCCCACCTTTCTCTCACACCACCCATTGCTGGCTATGCCTATCTGACTAAATCCCATCACTGGCAGCTCTGCAGAGCAGTTACATGGAATCATTAAACAGATGTTCTTGCTCTAATAGAAGACAACATTTATTGCTAAGGCAGAAACTGTTAGAGGATTTGCCATAAAATATTTCCCATGCATAGCAGTGGCACTACTCAAGGAGGAAGAGAGAGAAATACTCCCAGTAACATCTTGATTTCTGACTTTGATGTTGTCATAAACCTATAGTGTCTCCTGGACATGGGACACTATTTAGAATCTCTAGAGGGTTTTTTCCTTCATATTCAGAAGTCCAATGCATTTCTATTTAACATTTCCTTTGACCACAATCTGAATTTGACTTTTTACCAACTGAGCCCCAGTCACTGGAGGCTTGGAAAGCTCTTCAGGATTCAGTATGGAGAGAAACCTCAGTGGTTAAGAGTGTGTATTGCTCTTGCAGAAGACCTGAGTTCAGTTCTCAGTACCCATATTGATTGAGAAGCTGACAACTGCCTGTAACTCCAGCTCCAGGGAATCTGACATCCTCTTTTGCAATCTGTGGGTACCTGCACACATGTTCACATACCCCATCCACATTTACACACACCTAAAGCTGAAAATAAAATTAAAACAAACTAGTCCAGATCACTATGCTTCCGTAGAGAGTCATGTGACCTGAGTTCCAAGGACTGGTCCTGTGTCTTGCTTGGAACCCCTTTTAGTTGAGTCTACTCTTTAAACCGCATGCATCTGAAAAAATTATGTTAGTATGCTATGCAATAAAGTGACAGAAATAAACCACTAAAAACAATCTCAGAATATTTCATGTCGGTTTACAAGGATGTTGACCTACTTCTGTAGTTATTGCTACAGTCACCAATTGCCATGGGTTGGGGGAAGTCTGCGCAGTGAAGAAGAGTATTCTATGGTACTCTTTAGTTATCCACATTCCCTGATCCTTCTCATCCCTACACTTGCATCTTTCCAAACAAATTAATGTCTTAGCTTTGGAATGAGCTGGTGCCAAGTATGTGTCGGGGGTGGGGATGGTACTGGAATGAGCCATGAAAAGAAAAGCCAGGATCTCAGATCTGAAGGAGTGGAGGCTGGAGACCAGAATGCCATTGGATGAGGAAAGAGATTAGCAGAGCATGAGGAGAGGTAATGTGAGGTCTGGACATAACCCCCATTTTCAGTACGAGGGCTTGAATATCAAAGTTAATGCCCACTCACTGAAGGAGACATCTTAAAGCTATTTTAATAGATAGCTAGAATTCACGTGCTGTCAAGGACGGCAATGTGCATTCACTGGAGGCTGAATCCCTCCAAAGAGCTAAACATGAAACAGATGCATGGTATATAGGTGGTATTGCTATCCCATGGTGGTTTTAGAATGGTGTCTTACTGGGGCACTGATGCACAGAAGGCTAAAAAGCTCTGCTGTAAAGTTGCTCCCAAGAAGGGACACCTCAGACACAAGGCTCCATGTAAAAAGCAGGCAACGACACTACTTTACACACATAGAAAAATGACCAACACACACAAAACACACACACAGAGATGGTAGGGGGGATAGATAGAGACAAAAAGAGACACACAGAGAAAGACAGACAGACAGACAGACAGACAGACAGGCAGGCAGGCAGGCAGGCAGGCAGACAGTGAAAAGCAGGGAATGACACCACTTTACACACACAGAAAAACAACCAACACACAGACACAGTTGGGGGGGGGAGATAGAGAGAAAGAGAGAGACACATAGAAAGAGACAGACAGACAGACAGAGTGAAAAGCAGGGAATGACACCACTTTACACAGAGATAAAAACCAATAACCATCAGACACACAAAAGGAGACAGACAGACAGACAGACACACACACACACACACAAGACAGAGGCAGACAGAGATGTAGAAAGAGAGACAGAGAAACAGTAAATCAGAGACAGAGACAGATATTAATATATTCTTATCACTAGAAGAACACAGACTCATAGAAAGAAAGACAGAGACAGAGAAAGACAGAAACAGATATTAATATCTATCAGTAGAAGAACACAGACTCATTTTAAATAACAGTTTTTGAGTCCAGATTGGAGCTACAAATTACTTTTATGTTTTTCTTGCTTATTTGTAGCTTTCAAAGCGTGTATAATAAACATTTTTGACAGGGCTTCATATATCCCATGCTGGCTTGGAACTGGCAGTGTAAGGGTCTTGAATGTTTGACCCTCCTGCCTTTACTTATGGAGGCCGGTATTAGTCATGCACCACCATGCCTGGATTTACCCAGTGCTAGACACAGAACCCAAATAACTTTGTAGATGCTGCATTAAAAAACACATGCATGCGTATACACACAGCAGCATATATTCATACCCATATTATATATACATATACTTTATTTTTTAATAATTAATAAAGTAAGAAAATAATAAAGCCGGGTGGTGGTGGCGCACGCCTTTAATCCTAGCACTTGGGAGGCAGAGGCAGGCGGATTTCTGAGTTCGAGGCCAGCCTGGTCTACAGAGCTGGTTCCAGGACAGCCAGGACTATGCAGAGAAACCCTGTCTCGAAAAATCAAAAAAAAAAAAAAAAAAAAAGAAAAAGAAAATAATAAAGCAGAGAGTGATTGAGAAAGACACACAGTGTCAACCTCTGTCTTCTATATGGGCACACACACACACACACACTCACACATTTACACACATTCTTACACATCTCACATACTCCTACACTCTTTCACACACACACACACACACACACTCATTCGTCGACACATGAATTTGTACAAATATAAACACCTCACATAAAAACCACACACACAGAGTGAGTTCCAGGACAGTTAGGGCTACACAGAGAAACCCTGTCTCAAAAAACAAAAAAACAACAACAAAAAAACACCACCACACACATAATAAAAGCAAAAAAGGTAAAAAGGTCTCAAAGATTCAACAGGCCTAGCCTACAACATTCTTTGCATTTGTTCCTTGGACAGAATTTCCTTTGATTTGCCCTTTTCTTCGAGATGATCCTAATAGCCAAAAATCCTCCAGCCAAGTCTGAATGCAGATCACTCAGCTGTCTTAGCCTCCCCTCCAGGTCGGTCTTCTCTTCATGGGGACCTTCTTTCCAGGCAAATGTATTGGAAGGTCCCAGGTGAGGGTCTCAGGAGGTCAGGGCTTCCCTCCACTTCCTAAAAATGCTGTCAAGTCTCTTCCAGGCCAGAGCCACACAATGTGACCTACCTGTCTCTATGAAAGCCTCACTGAGTGCACTTTAATCTACTCCAAGCTCATTTCCAACTCAATCTGATCCTTATCAAAAGAATGAAAGAAAAACCTGCATCATCATCTCCCTCCATTCTAAATTTCCCTTTTAGTTTTTAATGGTCTTTGCCATTAATGTTTGCAATTGTCGTCTGGGGCTTTTATTTGTTTTAAACTGCTTTTCTGGAGTTTTAAAAATCCAAAGGGGAAGTCTGCCCATATTACACTAACTATAACAACCTAAGTTCTTTGAAGTGTTGCTCACATTCACCCATTTTCTGTTTACACAGGTTGTAAGTTGTTTTGGTTAAATTGCTTACCCCCTTAAAAACTGTTGTCTTCTGTTCTGTTCGAGAATTCCAAGAATGCATTGTGCCTACTCAGTTCAGGGCCCTGGCACTCACTGTTGCTTTTAATATTTTAATGACTTACTTAGTTCAAACCTGTTCTCAGGGAATGGCTTTGAAATGATGCGGGGAGGAAAAAACAACTTTAAAGAAACTATACTACTCTCATTTAATGGATAGGCCAACACTAAAGTTTGAAAGAGCAATGTGCAGGAAGACTCTAGAGCAGTGTTTCCCAACCTGTGGGTGGGGGTGGGGGTGGTTAACTGACCCTTTCACAGAGGTCTCCTAAGACCATCTGAAAACACAGATATTTATACATGATTCATAACAGCAGGAAAATTACAGTTATGAGGTAGTAACAAAAAATGATCTTAGAGTTATGGTTCACCACAACATGAGGAACTGTATTAAAGGCTGACATCAGAAAGGTTAAGAATCTCTACTCTAAAGATCTTGGTCCCACCTCTCACTACTGCTGTCACACTAGTAGGGACAAGTCAACCGTCCCAAGTCTTTTGGCCTCTTCAAGCATCAGGCTACTTATCTGAAAAATTGGTCCACTGAGTCCACAATCTGGCTGCATTTCAGACAGTGGCAGGGCAGCCACTAGAACAGTCTTTGGTTTGATGTTGTAAAGGTCACTGTCAAAGCAAATTTATCTAACTGTGGCCCAAGGAAAAGCTGCATTACTTTCCATCAATAAAAAGTCACAGTGAAATACAGAAGGAAGGAAACCTGCACTATCAAACTCCCTTAGGTGCTGCAGAAGGCAAGTTCAGTGCGAGAATAAAAACCTACTTGGCGCAGCGTTTTCCTGTCTGTTCAAAAGTACTTGGTTTGGGGGCTGAAAGAAAACTGAAAAGGGCATTTCCATATAGATTCTGTGTCCTCCGTGAGGTGTCTAGGAGGACAAGGCCCTCAAAACAGGCTTCCTGACGAACCAGAACCTCTTTCACACGCTTGCATCTAATCTAAGGTGCGCTGGATGTGTCAAAAAGCCAAATACCAGGCCAGTAGATAAAAGTACTTGCTGTCAAGTGTGAAGACCCATGTTTGATGCCCAGGACACACATGGTAGGAGAGAATTGACTAAGGCTTGTCCTCTGACCCCTATATACATACACTATGGAATACACATGCACATTTATACATACCCATATAACATAAATAAAAATACGACAAGAAATTAAAGATAAACAAAAAGCCAAATGCAGGAGCCGGACTATTTAAAGTCTTCTGAAAAACTGGACCCTCTTAGAGGAGGAAATAAATGGTCACACAAAGCCTCCTTGCCAGGTCTCCAGTGAAAGGGGAAAGAGCACTAGTTTGGGGTGCAGGCATGGCATAAGACAAAATAGAAAACACTCTGAAGATGGTCAATCACTTTGGAGAGCTTACATCTGGGTTGTCTGATAACAACACACTTCATCTTGTACTGAAATGCTCCATGAAGTGAAACCCTACTCACTCCACTGGGCTGGGGTGTGGCTCTGGGTGACAGCACTAGGATGCGGACAGGTAGCATCCTCATCTGAAGGCCCGTCTATGGGAGTGAGAGTTCACCTAGAAGACTCTGTAGACTGAGAGCTCAGCAATGTGAACTGGAGTCAGCAAATTCCCAGCACACACTCAAGGAGGAGTCTGAGAGAGCGTTGGTAAAGTGGCAACCTCCACCAGCTTGGAGAGCTCTGGGCCTGTTCTAGTAGAGCCCATTACTCCTTCCTTTTGAAGATCTATTAATTCATGCTAGTGCGGACACAGTTCTGAGAATCCTGTAACAAGAATGCATCTGCCTTGGTGTACCCATTTCTAGCACATGACCAGATACCCTTTCACATCTTGCCAAGGAAAGCCCTTGTTCACACTGGTCCCACCAAGGGGATCCTGGCAGCCCTAAACACGACACAGACAGTGGAGTAGAAACCATTCTACTCCATTCTATTTTGCTTGAATACTTTAGAAAACAGTGGAAATTAAAAGAGGATTTGCTGGAGTTGGATTGGGAGATATTTTAAGAGCTTTGGATGTAGACTTATATTTTTCTAAACCTACTTTATTTAGGGTTTTATTATGCTTCAACCTCCCTACTAGTCCACTGACCAGAGGTATGGGAAGAAGGTTTATAGGCAAAGGGGGTTGTGGGCCTGTTTAGAAGTAGTTCTTTGGAGGGATTTTGCTCTTTGTTGTCAGGATACCAGCAGTCCAGTTCAATAGCAAACACCAAGCATGAATCAGTAGCAGCGGCTCAATCCAGCAGAAACCACAATCGGCACTCATGTCAGCAGAAGTGGCAAGAATCAGCTGGAATACCACAAGAAGTTCTTTGATGCATTTTTCTCAATGAAGTGAAGACCAGCGAAGTGTTGCTCGGCATGGCAATGCAAGAGCATCCTCTCACTGCCTGTGGGGTTCTACTCATACTCCTTCCAAACAGCATGCACCCTCCCACATCTCTGTTTCAGCAAAACATCCTCTCTCAAGCCAGCTTCCAGAAACACAGTATGTGACACAACTGCGTTTCCAAAGAAACTGGAAATGTCCACTTCATTTGGAATTCTCCTTTCATACCAGCATTTCAGCGCTCCTCACTCCTCCGCCAACTGCCATCCTAACTGTCTTAGCTGGGTCTCCATTACTGAGAAAAGCACCGTGACCAAACGCACTTTGAAGAGGTCAGGGGTTCCTGGCTTACACTAGTGAGGGTTAGAAGAACCACTAACATTTACCCTGTGCTGATTGACTACCCAGCATTTCCTCGTCAAGTATTTTAGGTAACTTACTTCATTTAATACCACAACCATCTGTGAAGGCAGAGAGTAGAATGGCTCAGCCTGGAAAGTGCTTGCCTCTCAAGTATGAGGACCTGAGTTCGAACCCCAGAGCCATGTAAAAAAAGCTAGGCATGGTGGGATATGCTTGTAATCTCAGAGCTAGAGAGGTGGAGACAGGCAGATCACTGGGCTCACTGGCAAGACAGCTTAACATGATCCAGGCCAGTGAGAATCCTTGTCTCAAAAACCAAGATGGGCAGAACCTAAGAAGTGACACACACACACACACACACGCATTTACATATGTACATAAACATACACTCGCACACACACACATATATGTACATACATTTACATATGTACACACACACACACCTGAATTCTTTGAAGGTTGATATGATAACTTAGAATTGTAAAGAGAGACGAATTTCCCAATGGGCACATGCTACCATCTTCAAAATTATTCTATCTAGTGGTCATGGAAATGGGTTTACAGAAAGCAATGTTCCTTTACTATTTAAGGGGCCTTCACTTTGAATTCTCTCCATCACAAGTCTATTCCAGAGAAAAAGAAAGTGGAGGTATGGTAGCTTTCTTTCCAACCATTTTAGAATCCAATATCCAATCCTAAAAGTTAGCCCCAGCTGTAGTCAGACCACTCTTGTACAAGCAAACACACAGACAATCTAATCTGTCCAAACATTTTCATTCGGCCCCAGCGTTTTAAATCCTCGAGTTCTGCCAACACGTTCTGAGGGAATTTGAAAGACAATTCCCAGGACACCTTTTGTGTTGCACAAAAATATAAATGTCAGGATTGGGAATGGTTTATGAGGCCACACTGATATTGCAACATTGACTAGTATGATAATTTGTGTCTGTTCCCAATATGGCCTTCTCCTACAGCAGGCAAAAACAATAACAAAAAATAAAATAAAGGTCTTAACAGAGAATTTCTAGATTTCAGCCCCAACGATCCATTTCACTGTCTTCTAAGTGAACTCCACTGAGATGATTGGATGCAACTCTACAGCCAATTCCAGCTGTACACTGGTGGTGGCAGTCTCCAGCTCCAGGGAGCCTTATCTTGACACTGGAATGGAGGAAACCCTTCCCCATGTTCAATTCTTTAGAATCCATCAGGACTTCCAGAAATCAAGTCGAGAAGGTTGACATGGGCCCTTCCCTACCAACACGGGCCAATGTTGGGAAGCACTGCATCTAAAGAGACACAAAAGCACCCATGCCTCTGTAGACAGCGCTACCATTCCACTCCACCAAGGCAGAGCCATGTCTGACCATGTCCTTGGGTCTTCCTGTTTTTTCACTCACACCCTTCTCTACCCGCCTCTTTGTCTCTTTCCTACACTCCATTCTTATTTCCATTCTCTCTCCCTTCTTCCCTCCCTTCCCCTTTCCTGCCTCGCTGTCTCCATCCTAACTGCAATAATTGTGTGCTAGATGCTGAGAAGCCAGTGGGAATGGAGCCAGCATGTCCTGCTTTGAGGATGAATGGTTTCTGGATTTGAAGGAAGGGCCCCATTTACCTGCTGCTTATCTAATCCATTCCTTCCCAAACTCCCAGCTAGACTGCATTTCTCAGAATCTCTCATTGGTGTGGTCATATGACTTGGCTGAGCTGCAGTCAATGGCACATGGGCCACAGCAAGATATGCCACCTGCAGACTTGGCCATTAACACCTCCAAACAAACTCCATAGGCTTATGTCTTCCTGCACACCCTGTCCCAGAGCACAGGAAGCACTGGAGGTCATAAAGGCCCTAAGGGACAGCAAACCCATGTGGTGGAAGGATTCACTCCATTCACTTAGAAGTGAGGGTTGTCTGTTACAGTAATGAGCCTACCATGCTAAGTACCCAAGGCATAAGTATCAAAGGCTTGGTCTTGTTTCTCTGGTAAGGCTGCTAAGCTCCTATAGCTGTTTCTTTCAGGAACGTCCAAATTTGGGCCAACTGGAGGGTCTCAAACTTGGCTGGATTCTCCACACAGATGGTAATCATCAGGGAACAGGGTAGTGTTCAGTGTGTTCTTTGAAAACAGATCTCTATAGGCCAAAGGCAACATGACAAATCAGTGTAAGTAAGCGGGGTGGGGGGACGGGGGGATAAACCACTCAGTGAAGGGTAGTGCCATAAGAAAAACATAGCATTTAAACTCAGGCCTAGGGAGGCAGAAGCAGGTGGACCTGGTCTACATAGTGAATTCTAGACCAGTCAAGGATACACAGCGAGACCCTGCCTTAAAAAGAAAAGAAAAGCATAACAATTATGTGCGCAATGAATAGTATATAAAAACAAATTTCATGTAAATGAAAATTTAAATGTATAATAAAGCAAGATCTAAAAGTGTAAATAAGGAAAAGGCATGTAATACAAAGTAGAGAGGCTATTCGGTGATGAGGAGTGTACCCTGTTCTTACAGATTTTTGTTGTGTGTTATAAGTAAAGTCCTTTCTGAGCATGCATTTGGACACTCAAGACAATATGAGTAACATCAGGAATAAGCTGAAGTCATCCTAAAATGCAGAAAGTTGGTCAAAGCAGGAAGAGAAGCACTTCAGTAGAACTGAGTAAATGTGACCTGTGAGAAGTAATTTGTAAGCTGGGCAAGGTGGTATATATTTGTAATCCTGGGACTAGGGAGACTCAGGAAGAAGGGTTGTGAGTTCAAGACTAACATGAGCTATATAGAGAAAAAAAAAAAAGCAGGGAGGGAGCTGAGATCAAGTCAGAATGTCATCTGCATAGCAATAGGAAAAGAAGTCCATATAATGGGTTATCTTGTCCCAGAAAGGGAGTGTCCTAGGCAAGCAGGTGGAGTGCCTATTTTCTAAGACACATGCACTCTGATCGCTACAAAAGACACATCCAGCTCTTTATTTAAGCCCTCTTTGGCTAACACTACTCAAACTCAATGAGCAAGAACCCTTTTAATAAGAGCCTTGGATTAGGGCATATATAGTCCCCTGTAATTCAGTTAAATATGGTGGCTACTAGGCTATTTTATGAATGAAAAAAAACCAAAATTCTTCAGAGGTAAGATCACATAAGTCACAGCCTAGGAGAAGGGCTCATTTGCAACCTCTATGCTGCCGGCCCTGGTTCACACCATGCACCCTCCACTGTGTTATCCTAACTGTATCACAAACACAAAGTACCCAACTTCCCCAATATACTGTCCATCCGGGAGAGGAATATGGAGATCAGCTAATGTGAGTCTCCAGCTCATTGCTGGTATGATCATTACTCACAAATGAGGGCTCCTGTGACAGAAGCCACTAACATCTAGTCTTGATCCTTCCTGTAAAGTGATTTCAAAGGTCCCCATTCCTCCCCTCATCCTTTGACATGGCTATCATTTCTCTGTTTAAGCTCTACATACTGCATAATTCAGACAACTGGCGAGAAAGAGTGTGCAGCCCACTCAGTAGCTGGTCTCAGACAGAACATGACAAGTCTGTGAGGTGATAATTTAGCATAGCAAAGCTTGAGAAACCACACAAAAACAATTTTAAGTCACACCCACAGACCCACAGGAGATTGACACAGCAAAACAAGGAGGAGTGGTAGAAATTATTTGGCAGAAATAGTACTAGGCTTCTCTCATGTCTCCTTGGCCAATCTTGCAGAATCACTCTTGCTAGATCAGAAGTAGGCAGTCCAGTGATGACAGCAGTTTCTGCCTGTCAAGGCATCAAATAGAGGCTTGACTGGCTCCTGTATCTATCTGTTCTTTACCCTGATACCATCAAAAAGTGAAATCCAGACCCTTGGGTGCTATCCCTCACTCCCAGGTCTGGCTTCTATCCTGTGCACCAGCCCAGCCTGTGCACCAGCCCAGCCTGGTGGAGACTACCACAGAGGTACACAACCAGTAAAAATACAGAGACTAACTGTCCATGAGGTGTCTGACCCTAATTGATAATTTTCAGGGCAATGGACCACCTATGGCTCAGGAACCATCCCAGAAGAGGGAGTGGAGAGATTAAGAGCCAGACTCCAGGATGCCTGCTGTTAGAGAACCCCTAGAAATGACAGGAAAATGTACCTATGAATACTCAATATGGATACCCGAACAAGACTGGCAAAAAGCAATACCAGTTGATGGGACAGTATAGATAGGGGGAATTCTACAGGTCTGAAGAGCCTGATCAATGGGGGCTGACAGAGAGAGATCAGCTGTCTCCAAGAATGAGCTCCCACAAAGGTTGCTCAATCCTAGGTGATCAGTTTTGGATGTATATACACATATGGGGATTGCTGACTGAGTCAGAAAATGGCTCATTGGGTAAAAGCATTTGTTTCCAAGCCCAACAACCTAAATTGAATCCCCAGGACCCATATGGTAGAAGGAGAGAACTGATCCCATGGTTGTTCTGTGACAGCCACCCATGTGCCAAAGGATGAACACTTACTCCCCCATTCAATAAATAGTATAAAGTACCTTTATGTTCTAACACCTTTTAAAGTAAGACTTCAAACATTGTATTTGTTTTTGGAAATAGGCTTAAAAGAGATCATTTTAGTCTATTGTGTAAATTTTAACACTCTTATAGGAGGTATATTTATCATTTAGAATAAATAACATACTGTGGTACACTGTAACCACATGGTGGTAACTCTTGTAACATAAACAAGATTATGATATAGGTGCGGTTTATCTGAGGCTGCAAACATAGCTACTTGGTTCTTGTAAACTATTAAGAATAGACATTTTTCTTATAATAACTGATCAAAATCAAAATTATCAAGCCTCAGTCTTGACTGGTCAGTCCAGCCTAAAACAAAAAGTGTAAAAGAAGAAAGCAGTCAGCTATACTCAATGTGTTAAGAAAACCTGTGGTGGCTGAGAGTGTCCCCCTCTGTATTTGTCATGGACTAGCAGAGCCTCCCAGGTGACAGCTATATCCAGCTCCAGTCAGCAAGCACTTGTGGGCATCAATAATAGTGTCTGGGCTTTGTAACAGTATATGGGATAGGTCCCTAGGTGTGGTAGTCTCTGGACGGTCTTTCCCTCAGACTCTTCTCCATACTTTGTCTCTGTATCTCCTTCTGTGAGTATTTTGTTTCCCCTTCTAAGAAGGACCAAAGTATCCATACTTTGTTCTTCCTTCTTCTTGGGCCTCATTTGATATGTGAAATATGTCTTGGGTATTCCAAGCTTCCGGGCTAATATCCACTTATCAGTGAGTGCATACCTTGGAAGTGCTTGCTGACCGGAGCTGGATATAGCTGTCACCTGGGAGGCTCTGCTAATCCATGACAAATACAGAGGGGAACACTCTCACCCAGCCATTGAACTGAACACAGGCTCCCCAATGGAGGAGCTAGAGAAAGGACCCAAGGAGCTGAAGGGGTTTGCAGCGCCATAGGAGGAACAACAATATGAGTCACCCAGTACTTCCAGAGCTCCCAGGGACAAAGCCATCAACCAAAGAGTACACATGGAGTTACCCATGGCTCTAGACACATAGACAGCAAAGGATGGCCTTCTTAGACAGCAAAGGGAGGAGAGGCCCTTGGTCCTGGAAAGGCTCAATGACACACTGTATAGGAATACCAGGACAGGGAAGCAGGAGAGGGTTGATTGGGGAACAGGGGAAGGGAAGATGGCTTATGGGATTTTCAGGGAGGGGAGACCAGGAAAGGGGACATTTGAAATGTAAATAAAGAATATATCTAATTAAAAAAAACCTGTGGTGACTCAGCAACCCTTTCTTAGTCACCAAGAAACACTTCTAAGGGCTTCTAGAGCATCTACATCCAAAGCACCTTTGTATAGAATAACACACACACATGTACGCACACATGTACACACACACACACACACACACACTCACACACACACTCCAGTGAAAGCTTCCACACACTTGACCATGTGTGCTAAGAAAATGGAACAGATTTAATGATGGCTTTTATTTACTTTGATTGGTGGCAGCCAATCTGTGCTGTTTTCTGCCTACCTGACAGAAAACATGGATCCCAGCAATGATACCAGTCACAGCGCGGGGGCCAGCTGAGTTGGTGTCAGTAAAGCCTGGATATCCCTAACTCAAAACTCTGAAATCCAAGAGGAAAACTCTATACCTGGCCTCTGGGACAGACTTGTCAAAACACAAGTGTATTAAAAATATAGTTTAAAAATACCCTCTTGTCAGAAGGTATAAATGAAACACAAACAAGTTTCATGTTTAGACTTGAGTCCCATTCCCAAGATAACTCATTATGTATATGCAAATTTAAAAAATTTGGGATCCTGGTAACAAGCAGATAAGAGCCTCTTAACCTGCACCAATTTGCTAAAATGGAGAGAGGCTGGTTACACGAGACAGAGACGATGCTTAGCTGTATTGGGGAAGCGCTAAGCATGAAAAGTTGGGAAGTAAAAGACGCCACAACTCCCCTAAGAAACTGTGTCCAGTGGCAGCCTTGGTCTTCCTCTCAAAGTGGTATCTTTAAGAATCTTCAGTCATCCACTTATTACAACTTACATTCTTATACACTGACTGTTTCATTCCAAGGGCTACTCACGAGGTCCCAGCAGGTGCTAGGTGCTGTCCTAACACTTTGGAGGCATAGCAAGGAATAGGATGAGGCAGAGAATGGCTGCCTTAGTGGAACTACCATTCCAGGTATCAAAGCTGGAAGTGTGACAGAGTGTAAGGCTATTATGGTGGTTCCTTTTAACTATCAACTGGACACAACATGCTATCACCTGGGATAAGAGTCTCAGTGGGGGGATTGTCATTCTAAGTGTCTCAACTGATGTGGGAAACCCCAGCTTGAGAATGGGTGGCACCACTCCTGGGTTTGGGGCCCTGGACTGTGTGAGAGTAGAGGAAGCTGGTGTGTACTAAGCATGTACACTTTCCTTTCTCTCTGCTCTTGACTGTGGATGTGACATGCCTGTCTGTCTCAAGTTCCTCACTGTGACTTCCCCACAGTGATGGACTATACACCTGGAATTGTGAGTTAGAATAAACTCTCCCCTAAGCTGCTTTTTGTAGAGGTAGAAATAAAATATGGTAGTGAGAGCCTTTGTGGGGGATCCAAATGGTAATGAGGGAGCTGGCATGAGATCACTGCAAGAAGCAGGAACAGCAAGCAGAGAAAGGTCTTATGAGGAGGTGGGAGAGGGAGGGAGGAAGGAAGGGCAAGAGAGGGAAGAGAGAGGAAGAGAGAGGGAGGGGAAAGGAAGAGGGGAATGGAAGGAGGGAGGGAGGGGAAGATGGGGAAGGAGGAAGAGGGAGGGAAGGAGGGAGGAGGAGGAAGAAGAGGAAGAGGAGGAGGAGGAGGAGGAGGAGGAGGAGGAGGAGGAGAGAGAGAGAGAGAGAGAGAGAGAGAGAGAGAGAGAGAGAGAAAGAACACCAACCAATATACAAAGCCAGCAGGAGAGGTTGACACAGGGCAGAGGTAACCCCTTCCACAGAAGGCTGTTAGTTTAGTTTGCAAAGCCTTCCAGAACAGAATACTATTAGTTGGGTGACTTAACAAACAAACTCTCTTATAGTTCTAGGAGGGAGCTGTGCATAGATGTGGCACTGGCAAGACTGTTTCCTTGACCACCTCACATCAGGCTCATCTTTCCTCTATACGTCCTCTCTGCATGTCCCAGTCTCTTCATAAGAACACCAGTCAGGCTGAATTAGGTCCCACTTTAATATTAAGACTCATTTTACATCTCCCTCCTTTTTCTTAAAAGGTCCTACTTGCAATTACATTTATATTTTGAGAAACTGGAAATTCAGGCTTAAATATATAAACTGGAGGGGTTTATAATTTAGCTCTGAACAGAAGTCATGGAAGCAAATAATTGTGGGCTGTCTCCGTAATATATAAGGAAGGAAGGAATGAGGCTAAAGCAAATGCCAAGTGCCCACTGAGTTGCGTGGAGAACACAGAGTGGCTGGTATCCTAGATGGGGAGAAGAGAGGACAGACACAGGACATGTCCAGGACAAGGGGTCAGGGTTGCTGATGGATGGAAGCAAGGAGCTGAGAAGCAAAGGCAGCTCCTAAGCACTCGGCTTGGAGTGACTGGGAGGATGGTGAGCAGGCCTTTTACCAGACTAAGGATAGTGTGCACATGCACACAACAGAAGTGTGACAGCAACATAGGACACTAGAGTCATCGTTCATAAGCGTAAAAGAATGACTTGGAAGTCAGATGGAGGGCTAAGTTGGAAAGAAAACCAGCCAATGCCCCATGTAAATCTCAGAATTTTAGGAGTCGAAGACTACCATGAGTCTGAGGTACAGCGCCTCTCTAATTAGTTTACAATTTTTCTTGGGATAGGTCAGGTTCTAGGAGCTGTTCAGTAATACATGCACGCCAGAGAATGTTGGATGTCTTCCCAAACACACTATCTTTCATAAAAATAGAACTTTGGGCTGAGCCAACGGCATTCCCCTTCTATAACTAGGCCTTCCTTGAAGTTAGGTGTGGCCAGAGGAGGCCCATGTGGCCAGTGGAATGTGGGTAGAAGTGTCCTGGGGTGGCTCCCTGGAAATTTCTGTTGTGAAGCAACAGGTCTGAGTGCTGTCTTCACTTCCTCTCCTCTCTACTTGCTTCCTGAAATGGAGGTTCAACAAGAAGGCTGGGCCTCTGACTGCATCTAGAGTTTATGATCTAGGAGCAAACCCCAGGGTAGATGAGTGATGCCTGGGGATGTAGCTCAGCGACAGAATGCTAGCTGACATTAGCCGGGCATGAACAGGCCCTGGGTTCAAACCCCAGGATGTCAATCACTCTCACGTGATGACCGGGAAAGTCCCAGGTCTAAAGTAGCTGACATCCTAGCATTGGATTGTCTTCCACTAAATGTTTCCGTCATGGAGGAATCTGTTTATCTCCTTTAATCCACTTTCTCTGGGGGGGGGGCGGGCGGACAGTATCCACTGCTTTCACAGTGAACTCAGTCTGAGCTGATGCAAAAGGCAAAGGATAATTGGTGCATTGTGGCGCGGGCACTTGTACAATGTTCCAGGTATTTGCTTTAACTTAGTGATAGCTAGTTTCTAACATATCTCTCCCAACCCCATGGTGTGAAGTCATAAAGATTGTATTGGTTTTATAAAATGGAATCATGCTAAGTAGATAAAGAAATAGGCAGAGTTGTAGGAGGCCAAAGTAGCAGGATTAGTGGAGGCAGGGGTTCAAAGAGCGCTGTGTAGAAAGTACCGCCTACATGGCAGAGGGGTAGCTGTCTAGGAGCTAAAATTATTACTCAGACTTTTAGGGCTTATATGAATAACGTTGCAGCATGAAGATGAGCTGCCCAAGTGGGCACCAGCATCATACACATACACATACACACACACATACACATACACATACACATACACATACACACACACACACACACACACACACACACACACACAGAGAGAGAGAGAGAGAGAGAGAGAGAACGAACATCAAAAATGATTTCAAGGCCATTCAGTGGGGGGCAAAGACTCTTCAACTAATGATACTAGGACGTCACATGCAAAAGAATGAGGTTGAACAATTACCTCACAGCATATGCATGTGTTAATTTTAGATGGATCTGAGACCAAAAAGATATAGAAGCTTTAGCTATAAAACTACTAGAATAAAATGTATGAATCATAATCTTGAAGAAGACAGTGGGTTCGTAAGTGTAAAACCAAGCACACAGGCAACAGAAGAAAAAAAATAACAAACCACAAATCAAAATTTAAAACTTTTGCACTTCAAAGGACATAATCTAGAAGGTGAACAGATAATCCTGACCTGACAGAAAATATTGGAAAATGGATCTGATAAATATCTAGAGTAAACAAAGAATAGTTACAATTTAACAATAACAAAAAGGAAAACAACCCACCCTTAAAATGGACATAAGATTCAAATGAATATCTTCCCTAAAAGACATGCAAATAGTCAATAAACATAAAAACTTTGTACATCACAAGACATTAGTGCAAGACAAAATAAAATTCCAACAAGCTCTACCTTTTTTCCCTACCAAATCAGAAAAGAAAGGGAATAAAAAATGTCACCAAGGAGGTGAAGTTGGAGTCTTCACATGATGCTGGGACCTGTGAAATGGTATCTGCCACAGGAAGCAGCTTGGCAGTTCCTCAAAGGAAAAAAAAAATGTGGAGTTACCATAGGATCCAGCAATTCACTCTCAGGAATAGGCCCAAGAAAAGTGAACTGCATCCACACTAAATTCACACACAAATGCTCGTAGCAGCACTATGAGTATCAAAAAGTAGGAAGAATCCAACTGTCCATAAGCAGATGGATAGAGTAGAGTATATTATAGAATATTATATAGTGATTAAAATAAATGCGGAACTCATGCATGCCATGGCATGAAAGACTGTTGGTATACGACAACAAGCGAAATAAAGGAAGCCAGTCACAAATGGCGCTAAATCATGTTACTTCTATGAAACTCCTACAACAGGAAGATTTCAAGAGAAAGAAAACAGCCAAGTGGCTTCAGGATACAAGAGGAGGCAGATGGGAAACAGAGGGTTCTCTTGGGCATGATTGTAAAATTATAGAATTAACTTGAGGCAATGATTACATAACACAGTGACTACACTGAAAACCACCAAATTGCACCCTGTAAAATGGTGAAAAAAACAAGGGGTGGAGGATGTTATCTTGAGGCAGGCTAAAAAGACAGGGAAAGCTACAGCACTGTGGGAAGAAAGAGAATTCGTTCACCCCAGGCTCTGGTTTACAGTTCATGCTGAAGGCGAGTCAGACTTAAATGCAACTGGCCAAAAGGCTATTGCCTCACAGGACAATGTTCTCTCCACAAGCTATCTTCAAGAGCTTGCTTACTTAGAGCCAGGATGTTTATGATCTCAGAGTAACAGTCACATCACTCTTTTCTTATGTGTGTATATGTTTGTGTATATTCGAGTGCACTTGTATATGTATGTGTGTAAGCCTGTGTTTATGCATATGTGCAGAGACAAGAAGACAATCTCAGGCATCATTCCTCAAGGCTATACACCATTCACTTTGGTATTTCAAGATCTCTCTATGAATATGTGTGTGTGTGTGTGTGTGTGTGTGTGTGTGTGTGTGTGTAAGACAATACCTCACTGTGTAACTCTGGCTGTCCTGGAATTCACTATGTAGACCAGGTTGCCTTTGAACTCAACTCACAGAGATCTGCCTGCCTGTACCTCCTAAGTGCTGGGACTGCACATATTTTTATTTAATTAAAAAGCATTTATTTTGTTACCATGCTTGAGAACTTCATACGTGAATACTGGATTTATTTTCACCCTATACCAATTCCCCTCCAAGTCTTTCTGTGCCCCCATTTCCTCTCGATTCATGACGTCTTCCTTAAAAATATATGTATTTATATTTTACACACACGAATATGCACACACAACACACACACACACACACACACACACACACACACACACACACACACACACACACCCCACTGTATAAATATACCCCTCCAAGCCCATTTAGTTTTGGCAATATGTGTATGTGTTTAAAGATAACCACTTGGAGTTCTAAAACCTATCAGAGTGCTCTTCCCTGGAAACGTTTCCTTCTCTCTTGCTGGGCACTAATTGACTGGGGCTCTTCACCTAGGGATGGATCCCCATAGGATTGTATCCATTCATGCTGCGATGCCAACTGGTATTGCCATTGCACAGGTCTTATTTAGATATCTATATTATATCTAAATTTAAACTTTACTTAATTTTCAAATGTTTTCTATGTTAATTCCCTTGAGCAATGTAACTCGCAAAGCCACAGATGCACATGTCTAGTCAGTATAAGAAATGTCTAAGCATGATTTGTTCTCTTGAGAGGTCTACAGTCACACTTGGGTATAGACTGCCATCGTCCTATGTCAACACCTGTGCTTACACCCACCTGCTTCTACATCACAGACTCACTCATGCCGACTCATCCATAAGTTCTTTTTTGGGTTTAATCAAGGATATGGCTTTATCTGAGTGGAGGTCACTGAAGGGGAATCCTTTCTGGCTACTGGCAGGAGAACCGGGCTGCTTTATTCTGAGAGATCAAAACTTACCTTTATATAAAATAAAAACAATAAATCCTTTAAAAGGAATAAAAGAAAGGACCAAGGGAGAGACAACAGAGCAGGCTTGCAGTGCTCAAACCCTGTATGTTCTAAAGCAAGGTCTTAAGGGCTGACCCCTGAGAGGTTGGGGAGATGAGCACCAAGCACAGAGCCTGACCCTCTAAGAGTAGGCTTCTGTATGTTTCAAGGACTGGGTCACCCTATCTCAGGGTGTTTGCTTCATGCATAATGTATAAATAAGCTGTACCAGTGTGGGCCAGATAAACTGATCCTACCAAGAAGACAGGGGTGAAGGACTGCTTTTGCTTTGGAGTTGGGCTGAGGGGTTGAGAGGGAATGGAGCCCAAGTATCTGACCTTGATCATATAAACTACAGCACTTCGAAGTAACTGACCTCAGTACAAACCCTTGACACTAAGACTCAGTCAGGTGCTTCTCTGGCCAAGCAAGCTTCACATTCATGGTCATCTATCACTGGTGGGCAATCGGTGCAACTCCACTGCATACGCGGAATCTTGTGTCTGGTTTCCTTTGACTTTACCCCCATGCACTTCCACCTCATGCTCAATTTTACCTCTCTTTGCAGTATATAGACTATAACTACCCATCGAAGGCCTGCTTCTCAATCTGTGGGCTGAGACGCCATGGGGGTTGCATATCAGATATCCTGCATATCAGATATTTACATTACACTTCATAACACAGCAAAATTACAGTTATGAATAAGCAGTGAAATAATTTTATAGGTGGGGTTGCCACAACATGAGGAACTGTATTAAAGGGTCATTAGGAAGCATTAGCATTAGGAAGGTGGGGAACCACCGGTCTAAAGGGTTCCTATATCCTGTGTTTCCTTTGAGTAAAATCATCGAATCTGAGACTCCTGGCACATCCAACCCTAAAGGCTCCGTGCAGTGGTGCATCCGACAGCGCTAACACCTGAAGGACTGCATGGAGCTGAACAAAATAGACCATAGTTGAGAAAGATGGGACTAAGGCTACATTGCCACTGCTGTGATCAAGGCATGATATGGAAAGCTAGCCTCACAGGTCATTGAGGATAAGCTGAGTAGCCAGCCCACAAGGCAAAGGAAATGGACTTTTAATTAGGATGAGTGACCTTCTAAGGCAGGACCCCACAGAGTCCTCGAGAATAAAGGCGACAATGTGATCTTTTGACAACAGAGCAACACTTGAAGGAAAGGGAATAGGGGACACTCTTGGATGGTGCCATGTATGTTAGTGTGTGTGTGTGTGTGTGTGTGTGTGTGTGTGTGTGCGCGCGCGCGCGTCTAAGGGTGACCAGCCAGAGAACAATGTTGAGTGCTGTCGTCTTTCTCGCTCCATATTATTTTCAAGCAAGGTCTCTCACTGAACCTGGAACTCACCAATGAGCTAGGCTAGCTGGCCAATGAGCTCCAGGGATCTGCTTGTTTCCTACCCCTTACCAGGGTTACAGATAAAAACCACAGCATCCAGCTTTTACATGGGTTCTAGGGATATGAACTTTGGGTGCACATGGTACCATGGCAGGTACTTGACAAAGTCAGCCATCTTGACACTTCTTCAAGATAGTACTTAACCTGCAGCAGGCACTGGAGCTGACCCTAGGGTCATCATGAGAGCTGGAAAGCAGGCCCCACTCCTTGCCTGGGCAAGACAGTAGAGCTGACCCTGGACATGAGGGTTGTAGGTGAGCTGCCCAAGAGAGGGAAAGTGCAGGAGAGTCAGTCCTGCCTCTTGTCTGTTGTGTGGTGGCACAGATAAGAGAGAGATGCCCTCCTTCCCTCCCTTGTCCCTCACCACCTATGTCAAGCAGGAGAGCTGGGCCCAAGGTCATGACAGTGGGAGAACTAGCCATGTCTCTCATCAGCTGCAATACTTGGGAGAGTGGGTCCTGCACCTCACCTGGGTATCAGGGTAGAGCTGGGCCTGGTTGCAGGAGGGGCAGTTGCTGGTGAACTGGCCTCAAGAGCTGGTAGGCTGGCCAAGTCAAATTACCTCTGAGGTCCAGATCCAGGGCTTTGAATTGGCTCACCCCAACATCTACTCCATCATTGATGAACTTCTGAAGTGCATGAGGGTCAGTCCTGGAGATCCAAAACTGCAGGATCTCCATGACAGGGGGCAGTACAAGATATCTGAGAGGAGTCCCAGGAAGGATCCAGTATTGATAGTGTAGCAGAAGCCAGAAGCCTTGTACCAGATCAATGAGCCATTACAATGAACATTAGCAAGCAAAGCCATGTGGATAACAGGGTGTACTGTGGGACACACCGTGACACACCACAGATTCTACAATGAGATTTTTTTTCTCTGTTGTGGGGGGAGATTGTAAGGTGAAGGGCAGGTATGAGAGGAGAGACAGATGAGTGGGATTGGGGTACGTGGTGTGAGATCCATAAAGAACCAATAAAAAGATAAAACAATAACAATAATGATACTAATAAAAACAATACAAATAAGAAATGGTGAATAAAAAAGAGAAATTGCATCAATCATATCTGTGGGGCATTTTGTTAATTAGTGACTGATGTAGGAAGAAGTCCCCGCCCTTTGTGGGAAGAATCACTCCTGCGCAGGTAAGTCAGAAACCAAGTTGGCCATGGGAAGCAAGCCAGTTACATAAAGCAGGCCAGTTATCAGAATTCCTCCACAGTCTCTGCTTCACCTCCTGCTTCCAGGTTCTCACCTTGAGTTCCTGCCCTGACTTCCCTTGATTATGGGCTGTGACTAGAAAGTGTTAAGATAAAATAAGCCCAATTTGCCCAACTTTGCTTTGGCCATGGTGTTTCTCAAAGCAAAAGAGAGAAAACTAGAACATCCATTCCCCATTGAGAATGACTTTTCAATGACAAAGAATGACCTAGCACACCTCAGGGCATCTCAGGTACTGAATGTTTATCATGGCAACCTCACTAATCCTCCCTAAAACTCAGATTAACCGAGAAAGTGAGCTCAGAGGGGCAGAAGACCTTTGAAAGTGCTAATTAGAAAGTAACTATCAGGAGTGGAACGCCCATATGTCCTTCTCCAATCTGTGATGACCACTGCCCTGAACTCACTCTGAATTGCCTCCTCCTTTGCCTTGCAGCCCTGTGGCCCATCCTGGAGGTAGTCTTGAGAAGACAGTCCACCCACATCAAGAACCTGGACTTTGGCTGTAATTGCACACAGCTCTGTCTGTCCATCTGAACATAACAGATTGCAGGCAGTCTCTAAGACTCAAGCATGTCCTCTTGGTGACTGGTAATGACCTGGTTTGGAATTCATACTTTGACGTGTTAGGCAAAAAGATGAACAGAGCAAAAATGTTCTGTTCCAGGCTGGCACATGACTGACTATCTGATATCCACTTTTCCATTAGCCCTTAACTCTTGAGACATGGAGAAACATCTTCCACCTTTTTAGAGCTTGCCCTAGAATTCCTATCAGAAAACACTCATCTGCCTCTCACTGCGTTGAGAGGGCTGGGAAAGAGGTTAAAGGGAAGAGGACAGGGCACGTGCACAATGCGCAGAAGAGGTGCTACGAACACTCCTGCGTGTTTACTGCTGTGGCCAAGGCAAGAAGCGTCTTTATTGGAAACACGTATCTGATAGCATCTGGATCCACTTAGTAAGCATATTTATTTCATAACAACGTGAGCTCATGATGCCAGGATGATTAATGAGCTTTTATACTCTTCCACTCACTTTGCATAAATCCCCACGTCTCTGAGTGAGATTAATCGCCCGAGATGGGGCCTGTTGGTTACTTTTTTGAGCAGGGTCCCTTACATGGAATCCACTCTGCCATAGACAAGGCTAGAGTCTCCCTTGAGGAACCTCCAAAACCAGTAGCACCTGGATCCCCAATACTAATTTCAAGCTTTTTAGGGAATTCATGTATGTTTTCAAACCCCAGGGAAAATGCTGAAAGGATTCTCTGGTTTGGCAAGAAACGAGAAAACAGAGATTTGGGGCTGGAATTTTAGTGATAATACTGATCATTGTGCTGCCAAACATTTTTAAATACGCAAAGCAATATCAAATATTTTAGTTTCATTGGAAGCAGAATCTATTGGAAGAGCGATGGCAAACTTCAGCATTGATGACACACATCTTGACCTCTATCCAGGACAGTTTCGGGTCTGGAACATCATTGCTATGGCAACACTCATTCTCTGAAAAGCAGGCAGGCTACCTCTTCCTCCTCATTCCAGCAGGTCTTATCCAGAAAGAACAAAATTTCCTTCCCATTCGTGAGGAGAGAGGCTCCAGTCTTTATGTGACATAGGTCTTTCAGCTGGTCTCAGGCAAGTTCACCTCTAGGGAAGCTCCTGTGTTCAGATGATAATGTAGAAGGCACCCTACCCATGAAAGTGCCAAGGATGGACACTTTGCACCCATCTTTGGCTGTTAGCATGTAATGAATGCTGTTCCTTGGAGACATGTCCCTCTCAATGAGCTATTCTCTGCAGAAGTATGAAGCAGGGAAAAGCAATCAGATCTGTCTGCTTAGGTATAGGCCCTCTTGGGCATTGCACAGTGGCATCTGAAGCATAAGACCTGGGAGTGCTAAAGGACATATGTGGCCTTTAGAGGTCAGGTGATATTGCAACTATGCCAGACTTATGGTACTAGGTTATGACATACATTGAACACCAGGAAAATATCCTCCCCAAGGACCTAGGACAGTAAAGAGGAGGTAGTACCTAGGATGATTGATATTAAATAGAAAACTTCTGTAGTAAATGATTGGAAGAAAAAGCCAGAAATACAAGTCTAGAATAGGAAACACATCAAACCCCAAACACCAACTTCTACAAAGCCCATAGTTCTCCAAATTCCAAACCAAATCCGTAGAAGCTCTCAACTGTAAAGTCTCAACTGTAGTCATCTACCTACAGTCCGGCATCTGCGTTTCACATTTACAAGCTAGCACCTCACACATCACCCTTTGCAACTTTAGAAACCACTATATCATTTCCCTCCCATTCTCTCCTTAGCCAAAGCAGACAACATTGCGTGCCAAATATTTGTAAAACTTAGCCTATGCTGACTACCCATTTCTTTCCTCAACACCCTAATTAGAGTCTGTGGGAACTCTACCTCAATGTCCAGTCACCATTCTACTGGATGGCAAATGCACAGTGCTCGGATGCAGTGACTCTTGAGCGTCTGAACCATCCTGCCACAAACTGAGAAAGCTCTATTTTATTTCACATTGCTCTTTGAGGCACTCTGTATCTGTGGCTGGCTAGGAGCTCTAGACTGACCTCAAACCCACAGTGATCTCCCTGTTTCTACCTCTTGGGTACTGGGATTAAAGGCCATCCCACCCAGCTCATAGATCTCCAGTGTTTCCCCTAGCATCCTCTCCTGGCTGAGAGCTTCGTAATCAGAATGGCCAAGAGTTTCATGCAAGGTACCATAGGCAGCATTCTCCTCTTAGAACTTGCTATTTCTAGAGTCAAACCAGGGATATGAGGATGGGCTGAGAGGCCCTTCTGAGCCCTTTGCACAATGAAGAATGATCTGGATAAGGATTCAGCATATATAGCATCTGCAGGCTGTAGTGGTAGAAGAAAGTACTGCTCAGCTCTGTAACTCATGAACTTCATCAACCTAGAAGTGACTAGCAGGTTATTACATGCCATTTCCCCTCTAGTTACAGTACACTCTTCCTGCTGAGCCAAGGAAAGGATGCATGAGAGTGGGAAAGAGTATGTGTGGAGACAGCGGCTTCTAATCCCCAGTGTCTTTTTTCCCAACCCTTCTCAAACCAGCCTACCTGCATCTTGACTGAGGAGAAAATGGTTCAGGTGGTATGACCCCATCCCAGAGCACCAAGCAGACTGAGGCCTGCTCTGCATAGCTGTCAGAACCTCATTGTCCAATGAAAGTATTGCTCAGCTGTCCCTCTGACACCTACACTGGCCTTCCAGCCACGGCTTCCATTCCAGTGCCTGGGCTGCCTCTATTCTGTTGGAAACCTGGCTTTCTCCTCTTAGTTCATTGGGTCTTCACTTCTCTGTTTAGATGCCTTTTCTACTCTGCCCATCCCCACCCTCCACCACTGCTGCTATCTATTCCAACACGGGAGGAAAACAACTCTCCCCATCACCAAATAAAGACAGAGAACTCTACATATGCCTTCAGTGTGTAATCCTAGCATTCATGGGGCAGATACAGCAGGATTACCAGGAGTTAGAAGCCAGTCTGATCTAGCTGAGCTTCAGACCAGGCAGGGCTACAAAGCAAGACTCTGTCTCAAGACAACACACACACACACACACACACACACACACACACACGCACACACACACACACACGCACGCACGCACGCACGCACGCACATGCTCGTAAGCACTCGCATGTGTATGTGAATGGTGACTGTTTTAGACTAGAGCAACAGCTTTGCCCTAGACCAACTCAATTAATGTAGAGTTAGGAGATGAACTTCAATCATTTTGAAAGATGCCAGGAAAAGGATTCTGATGTGTCATCATGGTTAGAAAACTCAAATAATTCAGAATGGGGGTAAAAAGTGGGAGAGAACAAAGTTCCCTTCTGTCACAATAGATGAGAGCAAATGAAAGGCATATGGAAAGAGCAACCCTTTAATTAACAAAAAACAAGGAACAATTCATTAAAAGGACACAAATGGCCAGAAAACATGTAGAGAAACGCCAAAAAGAAATCAGCACATAACTTCAAATAGCAAGGAAGGAAAGAATTGTTAGTTATTTCTGACTGATGCAAATAGAGTAGATTTCTCCCCGTATTGCATTCTCTCTCTGTTTAAAAATCAACAACAAATATACATAAATAAAACAATCACAACCTTTAATGGGAGAATTGTATAAGGTCATTGGTGGAAAGTGATCTGAGGGCAGAAGAGTCTTTCCGTCCTGTAATCAAAGACCCGGATTATTTTACATGAAACATGTTCTGTTTGGATTGAATCACCTCAGCCAGCAAATTCTTGTGTCCTCAAAGGGAAATAAATGGACTTTCTTTGGAGGATGGTGATGGGGCAAACAGACCCCTGGGGCCATCAGTTCAGGAGCTGGGAGTTGGTTCCTGGGGAAGATGTTTATCATAGGTGCTTTGATCTCCACTTAGAACTCACCAGCACAATCCATTTATTTTATTATCGTGCTTGTAAGTTCTTAATTTGGTACTTAATCGAGTTCTTTTGTGTACCATCTCCCTGCCAGACGTTACATGAAGAGTTTAAAACAAGAAAAAGCAATCAAAAAGAACACATAATGGTATCAGAACTCTTTACTCTTGCCCTATTGTGTGCTTAGAGACTTTCAGGGAAGGAGAACAACCCTAGTGTGTGCTTAGAGACTTCTGGGGAAGGAGAAAAACAAGTGATAGGTATTTAACAGCTGAACTCCACTTACCAGTGGGCTGAGGGATTCAGTATGGCAAGTGGAGAAAAACTTCAACAAATACAGTCTGACCATTCAAATAAACAGGTATCCAACTACCCTAAGATCCCTGCTATCCCTGCACAGCTCTGAAAGCCCCAACCGTAAGGAAAGCTTAAGGAAAGGAAAAATAGTAGTTTCTGGAACTCTTAAGGAAGGCCTTGTAAATGATTGAAATCCTGAAGAGGGGGTTCTTATGGTGGTACCCACAAACATCAGGAGTTGTAGATGACCACCGAAATTCTAAGTAGCGTTCCCTTTATTGCACTTCACGTGACGTGTAAGTTTCCCCAAGCAGAAAGGAACTGCCCAGAACAACAAAGGAGGCAGTGGCCCCAGAGGTCTTCCTTTCTCCCCACCCACCCTCTGAAGAGGGCAGAACAAATATGCCAGGAATACAAAGCATCCAGATCTTCCGCTTGCTCGTGTCTCCCAACCAAGCATTCTGAAAGTAAACACTAGACTATGACCTACGGCTTAAAACTTCAAAATATGGCAAAATGTTTAGAGCACACTCATAAACAGCCACCCATGCCTCCAATTGCTCCTTTTCTGACTAGTTTCCTCTGTGCCTCTTGTCCCTGCTGTCTCACTCAGACCAGAGACTAATGAAAGTCCAGGGCAAAAGCAGAAAGTACATGAGGAAAATAGAAGCAAGAGCTTCCAAACTGAAGGTCAAGAGAGGTTTAAAGAGCAGGGGCCACGAACACGATGTGACAGGGTGGCGCAGGCCACCCAACTTATTTCTAGTACACAAGGCCCGTTTGTCTTCAGTTGCTTCTGGAAAGCTTGTAAAGTTGTCTCTCTGATATGTTTATTTCAGGTTTTGTTTCAGTTTGAGGGTCCAGGAAGACAAGTGCAATGGAGAAAGAACACATCGATTCCTGGAAATATAAGAACTCTGCACAATGAGAGGTATCGTCCCTAAAGGAGGTGGGAGGGTTTTCGGCGTATCTAAGTCCCTCTGCCACATGTCAGGCCCATAGCTTTCCTGCCTCTCCTTTCATCTGATCTGAGTATCAGTCCGGCAGAGCTAGCATTCAGGCACCATCGGAGGAAGAATCGGAGGTTCACAGCACCTAAATATGTGTCTAAGGTAAAGCCTGACCTGGAGTCAACTCTGTGGGGTTTTTTCTGAATTGTATAGTCATGCTCTTCCAGAGAGTCAGAGAGAAACCGTGAAGGAGGAATGTCCTCACTTGCCTGGATGCAAGGACAGTTTTCTGAACTGAGTCTCTACACTTTCTCACCACAGGAAACCCTAGGGAGTTGCTGATGGGCTAAGCAATTTACCTGTTGATGACATGGAGGGTAGCAGAGAAATCAAAAAAAAAAAAACGACCTCAACTGTAATCCACTTGCAGAGCCTCCTGGGGTCTTATTCAGAGACCCTGTCTTAAAGAGGTACAGCAACAATCAGGGTTAGTAATGAAGACAGAATCAGCAGGCTGGGTAGCTTCCTTAAGAGGGGCCCTAGGCTGAGGGTTCTGACCAGTCATAAAGCTCCAGATTTCTGGTCAGAAGGAAATATTCAGGGGAGTCTTCAACAGAAGAAATGAAGTCTCATCACATTAAACAGAGAGGGGAAAGGAAGGAGAAAGGGAGGGAGGAAGAGAGTTAGTGAGAGCGAGCGAGAGAGAGAGAGAGAGAGAGAGAGAGAGAGAGAGAGAATATACATATATGTGTGGCTTTTATGGCATACACAGCTGATTCCCTGGTCAAGGAATAATCCTCGTGCTATTGAATATTGCAGAAGAACAGGGTTGCTAGTCAACAGAGGAGAACAAAGAGCACTAAAGAATCACAGTTAAAACTGGCTAAAAGTTGGTAATTATGAAACGGAGTAGGAACATGGAAAGGTTAGAAATAGATCAGTAGGAGTAGAATTGAGTCTAGGGTCAAGTACTTTGGGACAAAGGTGCCAAGAATATTCAAAGGAAAAGAATATTTTCTTAACATATGATGCTGAGACAACTGAGCAGCTACGTGCATTTGGGCCCTTACCTCGTGCCACATATGAAAGCTAACTCAACATAATCAGAGACATACATTTAACCATTGGAACTGTAAGATTCTTGGAAGGAAACAGGGGTAAATCTTTACAGCCTGGAACTTGGCAGTGAGATGTGAGACCAGGACTTCAAAAGTATAGGCAACAAAATAGAGAGATGGACTGCTTATCATGATAATCAATACTGCCAAAGGACATTATCAACAAAATGAAAAGACAGGAGAGGGGATGTTTGAAAATGATAAAAGGGTCAAATATTCAGAATATCATCCCAGGTCAATGATGACTGCATTCATGATGGCAAGTTACTAACTACTGTTCTTGCTGCTGTAACAACGTACCTGACAAGAGTGTCTTACAGAGGAAAAGGTCTATTCTGTCTCACAGTTTGAGGGTACAGAACATCCTGCCATGGGAGTCATGAGGGCAGGAGCATCAGACAGTTGCTCGCATTGTGTCTTGCAGTTAGGAAGCAAAGATAAGTGCTGAGGCTCAACTCACTTCTTTGTTTTCTTCAGTTTGGAGCTCCAGCCCACACTGGCGCCAACCACATCTGAAGTGCGTCTCCCCTCCTCTTGAACTCAATCTAGAAAGTCCCTTGCACACACATACTCAGAAGTTTGTCTCCCAAGTAAATCCAGATCCTGCCAAAGTAACAATATTAACTGTCATAGTAGTCTCTTATGGTGATATTGCCAGGTAGATGGTAGCCATACATCCTTTAATCTCAGTACTTGGGAGGCAGATGGATCTCTCTGAGTTTGAGGCCAGCTGCTCTACAGAGTGAGCTCTAGGTCAGCCAGGGCTGCACAGAGAAACCCTGTCTCAAAAAAAAAAATTTAAAAAAAGGTATTGCCTAGTAATAGCTTTTGTAAGGTTCATACATTGGCAAAATTCCTCAGAGTATTCCTATTGGTAAGCAACACATAAGTACATAAAGAAATCTTACAACTGGTCAATAAAAAGACTATAACCCAATTTAGAAATGAGACAACAATTTGAACAGACATTTCTGCAAAGAAGATAAACCAATGACCAACAAACACATGAAAAGACACACTTTCAAGCAATGCCAGTCCAGATGATAGTGACATTCCCCTTTATACTCACTAGGGTGGCTATATGTTTCTTAATTCTTTGCTCATATATGACATCCTGACTTTAGCTTCTCCTCCCTCCATCCTATAATATATTTTTAAAGAAGCCCATGCTTATAATCTCCAAACTTCTAAGGCAGGAGAATCAGTAGTTTAAGATCAGCCTGATCCATATAGCAAGACCCTATTGAAAAAAGAAGAGTAGGAAGGAGGTGGGGGAGAAGAAGTGGAACAAAGTATGAAAGAAATTTATTAATTTTATGTTATTTGAATTTCAACTCCTTAGAAAAAAAGCTATAAACATGCCCAGTGACATGTGCCCAGCAACACATGCCCAACAGCACGTGCCCAGTGACAAAGATGCATGGCAGCAGAAGAGGACATGGTAAGTGGCTGAGTGAGAAGAAAGAGAACCAGGTTCTATTGCAGACACATTTTATAGGTCACCTCACTGAATCCTCACCAGAGCCCTGATGTCACTATTATCAGCTATACTGTGGGGGAGGGGCAGAGTCTCAGAGCTATTAAGAACCTACTCACAGCTAATAAATGACAGGGTTTGGGGCAAGCTTATTCCAAAGTAACAGTGACTAAGACCATGGCTCACAGGAACAAGATACTTTCAGATGCACTGAAAACTAGCCCCTTGGTTTTACAGCACTTTTACAATGTGATAACACATAAAAACCTGTGATAAAGTTTTATGTGGACGAAGCCAGGGACACAGAGCCCTGGCCTGTTCTGTGGATAATGCAGGGCAGGTGCTACACAGATTTACACATGCTGCCTGGAGCAGCCTTGAGCCATAAGTGCTCTTCTGGTCCCAAGGCAAATACCAAGACAGACCTGGCAAAAGCCTGAGTCTTGCCCTAGAGGTACAAATGAACAGAGACAACTGGCTTCAGGAGGGTTTCAGAGGGGACCCAATCCAAGTGACTTCAGACATGTCTACTACCAGATGGATCTGAATCACCTGGAGGCTTGTTAAATGCAGATTCCTGGGTCCCATTCTAGACCCCAGGGGAGTAGGACCCAGTAATGAGAATTTTTAAAAACTCCCTGAGGAGAGAAACCCTTATATACTGTTTGTGGAAACGTAAAATGGTACAGACATGTTGGGAATTTTCCTCAAAATATTAAGCACAGAGTTACCAGATGACCCAGCCATTCTACTTTTGGGTTTCTACCCAAGAGAAATGAAAACACATGTCCTCACAAAAACATGTGTGCGGATAGTCTTAGCAGTTTTCAAGTTCTCATTGTTTGCAAAGTGCATCATGTGGATCAACATCCAAGCTATGAATGTATAGACAAATGTTTATATTTCTACAAGGGAATACAAGAATGAACGTAGACATACTCTACAACATCCACGAACACTGTTATTCTAAAGTAAAGAAGCCAGATACAAAAGATCATGTACTGCCGGGCGGTGGTGGCGCACGCCTTTAATCCCAGCACTTGGGAGGCAAAGGCAGGAGGATTTCTGAGTTCGAGGCCAGCCTGGTCTACAAAGTGAGTTCCAGGACAGCCAGGGCTACACAGAGAAACCCTGTCTCGAAAAACCAAAAAAAAAAAAAAACCAAAAACAAACAAACAAACAAAAAGATCATGTACTATGGGACTGTACTTATACAAAATGTCCAGAGGATATAACTCTAGAGAAAGAGAAATTATGCCACCTTGGAGCAGGGAACAGGAAAAGGATCAAGAGCACAAGAAGAACTTGCCTAACATAATCATTATGCTCTAAAACTCATCCCATCTATGGTGAAGGCTGCTCCAAACTTGACTTTTAAAAAAAAATCATTGAACTGTATACTTGAAATGTATACTTTTATGAGGTCTAAATTACACCTCAGAGTTGTCAGTCTGTCTTTTTCTTTTTTAAGTCCCTCTAACTTGATAAGATCTAGAAGATACCTAGGAAACAGACAGGGCATGTCGATCAGGGAGTTTCTAGATGGGATTAATTGAGCCAGGAAAGTCCATCCTAAATGTAGGCAATACCTTCCCATAGCATTAGCTCCTTGCCTAAAGAAAAGAAAGAAAGGAAGACTGCTAGTGTGACCAGCTCCTCCAAGTTCCTGCTACTGTGACCTCCCCACTGGGATGGACTGAAACTCCCTGAACTGAGTCAGAATAAATCCTTCCCTTGTTAAGTTGCTTTTGACTAGTAGCAGGGGCCTCAGTCATGAGTTTAGTAACTATTGCCTGTACCAGCAGATCTGAGAATGAATAAATTCCAGTGTGCACCTCTGACATTGAGGAAATAGCCAGAGAAGGAAGTGATTCACTCAGGGTCAGAGAGTGTATTTACAGAACCAGAGGCCATGGGTCTAAATCCATGGAAACATAGTTCTTGGCAGTGGGTGGCCTGCAGAAATCAAAGAGGATCGACCACCAGTCCCAAGGAGTAAAGCTCTATTCATCTCCCTTACCCTGGAAATAACTTTGCTTGATCCAGGAAAGGACTGAGGAAGTGCTGTAGGGCAGTGAAGGAGCTAGGGACCTTGGATTCTCATGGAGACATGTGGCCCTGAGAGTCCATGGTGGCCCTGGACTAGTCACCTCACCATTGTCTCATCTTGTTGATTGATCTGTAAAAGCAGCAATAACACCAGGCTCCCAGGATCACAGCAGAACCAGGAAGGAAGGCATTAAATACCCAGGCAAGAGGTGATCCCAGAAGATTTCCTCACTGACTAATGTAAAACCTCAACCACCCAGTTCTATCTGTTTATCTACAGGCTATCTCCCCAAAACATACATCTCTTCCTTCCTATGAGGCCCTCATTTTCCCTGACTCACAAATGGCCTGTTTGTCCACGCCAATGGGTTCCCACCTCCGCCTGATGCAAGTTCCAAGGTGTCATAAAATTCTGGAAAGGTGGAAACAGGATTGTACTTGTCGCAAATATAGAAGCCTCAGACTAAGAATATATGTTTAAAAATAACAACCTTCCAAGTAGCCACCAATGCATCAAATACTGGATTGGGTGTGGTGTTATTACAAGACCAAGAGAATGTAAAACATCCTGTAATATAGCTTGGCTAGAAATCATTGCCAAGGGAAAGAAATCTGTCTTCTATCTAAGAGGAATGTTTGATAATTGTTTGGGCCTTGGATAAACTCAGGATATACATTTTAGGCCATGCATTTACATTAGGAACTAATCACAAAGCCCCATGTGAACACAGACATTGTGGGGCAAGAAGCATATGCTATAGGGACAGTCACAGGGGCTTCTATAGTCAGTGTAGCAGCCTGTCAGGCTCATGCTTATTTAGACTAAGATGTGGCCCATTGAACTGAAGCTAAGTGGATTCTCAGCTGTCTGATAGAAGAAGGCATAGGTGAAAGGGGACCATCCAACCCAGCCTGCCCAGGCTTTACCTTGCTTACTCTGTTAGATACAAGAGAAATCTGACTTCTGTGGGGACTCTGTGTATGTTATTCACAGTTACTGAGCTTGAGAGTGACTACCATTAGGTGGTCCCCATAAAAGGTCACTTGCAACTAAAAGAAGACAGAGGAAACAGAAGCTCAACTCATAAACCTGAGCAGACTTAGGCTTCCAGAAGGAAAGCAAGGCGATAAAGGTAAGATGAATACCTATAGGAAGAAGGCAGATGGTGAAACTATGGTGGCTAGAGAAACAGAGATTCCTGTCCACCAAGGAACACAAAGGTTGGCAAACAAACATTGGAGGCAAGAACAACAAAGACAGCACATGTGTTCCAAATACCCCAGCCCTGGATTCAGGGTGGCCCTGGGACCCCCCAGGCAGCAACTCCCTAGGCCTGCAAAGCAAGCTTAGATTTTTTTTTCTCTTCTGGTTAAATATGCTTCCTTCCTTTCCCCAAAGCCTTAAGAAATGGTCAACTAAAGAAATGTAAGATGCTTCAGCTCACAGAAGCAGAGGGAGGGGAAAAAAAGAAAGAAAAACAGGAGGTATCTATGAAGAAAAAGGTTTTCACCATCATCAATCTCGATGACAAGCAAGTGAGAGAGTGGTAATAAAGTCTAAGTTATAAACTCAGTACCCACACCACACAAAAGCATCTGGCCTCCCAGATCCCCAGCCCCTCACCCCTGGAAGAATAGGAGGTACCAGGAGGGATAGGGATTAGGCTCACAATGGAAAACAGAGCTACAGGGCCCGCTTTATACAGCCAGGCCACTGTGTGTCCCCCAGGCCCCTCTCTTAATTCACAATAAGTTTATGGTCTGGAGAAAGTGAAGAGGGGCTGCAGATCAGGAAGCAGGCACAGAGGTGGGTGAGGGGGAACTTGGGAAGCCAGCCCTATGTTCACCTTTCCAGGCAGGAGATTGCTCCTCTGGAGAAAGTAAACAGCCTAAGGAGAAAGGAGTCTACCTACTGACACGTGTGTGTGTGTGTGTGTGTGTGTGTGTGTGTGTGTGTGTGTGCGCGCGCGCATGTGTGTGTTTCCAACTAATCAGCATAGTTCAAAATCTGTTCTCCACAAGAGAAGCTCACCAGCCAAGGACTCCGCCCATGCACGCAGAACTTTCCATTTGGCTTCTGCCGCCTTGCTGTCCAATGTAGATAATCACCAAGAGATGACAGACATTTGGGGAGAGTCTGTCACATGAAATACGGAATCAAACTTAACCAAAATAAAATAAAATGGAGGGCTAGAAAGATAGTTCAATAGGTAAACTGTTGGCTGCTTAAGCATGGGGCCCTGAGTCTGGAGTTCCCAGTACTCACTGGAAAAGCCTGTCACAATGGCGCAAGCCTGCAATTCTAACCCTGGGAGATGGAGCAAGGCCAATTCCTAGAGCTCCTGAGCCAACCAGCCTAGTCTACTCAGTGAATTTCAGGCCAGAGACCCTGCCTCAAAAAAGAACAACGCCTGAGAAACATAAGGTTACTCTCTGGACTTCATGCTTAACCATACACTGGCAAGCACAACACACACACACAACACACACAACACACACACACACACACACACACACACACACAAGCACATACACAGAAAGAAGAAATAAAGTGTGTGAATGATAGGCTACTTGATATGATTGAGTGCACTTGGAAAAATGTATTACCATGTTCAGTTTTTCTGTGTCAATGTGAAGGGTCACAGGGTACTCAAACATTTGGTTGATCATTCTGTCTTTGAGGCTGTTTCTGGAAGACATTAAGATGAGACTGGGTATGCTGAAGAGAGCCCACGGCACTGCCCTAACCCAGAGTTGGCAGGCCTCATCCAATCAGCTAAGGCTGGACCAGAACGAAGGGCTCCTGCTGACGGCTGAGTTGGTGTCTTGGTCTCTTCCCTCCAGATTCCAGCTCACCCGTCAGCTATTCTGATTCTCCAGCCCACAGGCTTTCAGACTGACACCACTGGTTCTCCCCTACATGTACTGGAAGGACACCATCAGCCCTCCTGGTTTCCAGCTTCCCTGTTGCAGATCCAGAGACCCCCTCAGTCTCCAGAATCATGTGAGTCTATCCCTGCTAATAAATCTCTTTGTCCATATACACATATTATTGGTCCTATTTCTCTGGAGAACCCTGACTGAAACATTTTTTAAAAAATTATTTAAAAAGCAAAGTGATAACATACAAAGGAGCCGTAATAAGTGGGATTTTCATAATCATAATAATCTAAATAATGATTCTTTAAAAGTTTAGCTATATTGGAGCTGAAGTAATGGCTCAGGGCCTAAGAGCACTCTAAAGGTTGCTCTTCCAGAGGACTGGAGTTAGATTCTCAGCAGCCTTAGGGAAACTCATAGCCACCTGTAACTCAGGTGCAAGGGAATCCAAGGTCTTCCTCTGGTCTCTGCAGGAACTACATACACACAGCACATGCACATATATGCAGGAAAAACCACCCATACAGATAAAATCAAATTAAAAAAAACCCTAAAGTTCAGCTAGGATAAGGAAAGGGTAGGGAGGCTGAGATTTGGGGGTTGGGGGTAGTATATGTGAGAGTACTAAAGCCACAGTTACATTCGAAGAAAGAAAACAGAGAAGTCACATTGTCTAGAAACACTGAGGCAAATGACAAGAAGAAAAAGCCCAGAGGTTCTGGGGGACAGTACAGAATTGAGGAGGGATGCCATTGTCCTTGGGAACTTTTTTACATGATTTGTTTTCATATCATGCATGTGTTTGTAAGTAAAATTTAGGAAAGGAAGGCAGGCTCTCAAGACAGACCATTGATGATATAAAAATACGTATTAAGAAGGGTGTATGAGATCTGCCCATGATCTTCTGGCAAAGCGGCAACCAACTAACTGGGAAATGATCTTTACCAACCCTACATCCGACAGAGGGCTAATATCCAATATATACAAAGAACTCAAGAAGTTAAACTCCAGAGAGGCAAGTAACCCTATTAAAAAATGGGGTACAGAGCTCCACAAAGAGTTCTCACCTGAAGAATATCTAATGGCTGAGAAGCACCTAAAGAGATGTTCATCATCCTTAGTCATTAGGGAAATGCAAATCAAAACAACCCTGAGATTCCATCTCACACCAGTCAGGATGGCTAAGATCAAAAACACAAGAGACAGCAGTTGTTGGTGAGGATGTGGAGAAAGAGGAACACTCCTCCACTGCTGGTGGGACTGCAAGCTGGTACAACCACTCTGGAAAGCAGTCTGGCGGTTCCTCAGAAAACTGGGCATGACACTCCCGGAGGATCCGGCTATACCACTCCTGGGCATATACCCAGAGGCTTTACCTGCATGCAATAAGGACACATGCTCCACTATGTTCATAGCAGCCTTATTTATAATAGCCAGAAGCTGGAAAGAACCCAGATGTCCCTCAATGGAGGAATGGATTCAGAAGATGTGGTATATTTACACAATGGAATACTACTCTGCAATTAAAAACAATGAATTCACGAAATTCCTAGGCAAATGGTCAGAACTTGAAAATATCATCCTTAGTGAGGTAACCCAATCACAAAAGAACACACATGGTATGCAGTCACTGATAAGGGGCTATTAACCCACAATCTCGGAATACCCTAGACACAATTCGCATATCAATAGATTTCTAAGAAGATGGAAGGAGAGACCCCTGGTCCTGGAAAGACTGGATGTAGGGGAACGCCAGGACAGAGAAACGAGAGGGGGTTGAATGGGGAAAAGAGGGAGGGAAGGGGGCTTATGGGACTTTCGGGGAGGGAGGAAACGGGAAAGGGGAAATGATTTGGAATGTAAATAAAAAAAAAAACTTAGAAAACAAAAAAAATAAATAAAAAAAAAGAAAAAAAAAGAAGGGTATAGGTAGACCAGGGAGTGGCAACAATTGGACCTACCACCTTTTGCAAGGTCATTTATCTGTAACTAGTGACTCTGTATGGTGTTAAGTGTTTGTGAGTCACAAGCAAAATATAAAGGTTAAGTAATTTATATAGCATTACTAAACTAGCAGTTTATACAATGTTTGAAATTAAGCAGTAGCGAATGGTCTATCTGTGCGGTTTTCAGGAACTGAAGTTGGAAATAAACCTCATGACAATGTTGGCTTCCTCTTGGCAGCAAAGGGCTGCATATCACTATAAACAAGACTATTTTTAATAATGTGTGCACATACAATGTGTGCATGTTTAGAGACCAGAAGACAACCTTGGCTGTCTTTTTCACAAGGTCTACTACTAGCTTGAAACTCATCTAATTGACTAGGCTGGCTGGCCACCAAAGCCTTAAGGATCATCTTCTGCCTCCCTAGTGTCGGAGTAAGTGCTCACCATAACTGCCACACCTCCATCACTTTACATGGCTGTTGGAGATGCTTACTGACTGAGATACTCCCTCAGCATATTAGCCATTTTTTTTTTAAAAAGGCAAGCTATCCATGGAGAACTGTGGAGGTTGCAGAGAGACCTCATGAGAACAAATGAGGGGCAGGATTCCAATGGCATGCACGTGAAAGCTTGGGATGTTTCCAATGACAGCATTTCTTGGGACTCACAGGATATTTATTGCTTGGCCGCAAATACAGAACTCACTCTAGCTATTTAAGAGGTAAATATATTTAAAAGGCATGAGGCCATTCATGAGGAGCAACTCAGCTAGAAAGAGAAAACATACCACCCTAGAAACAGGGTAGGATTGTAGACCTGGGACTGTTACCAGCTATCACTAGTACTCCACAGGTTACTAAATCACCAGTACTCCACAGGGTACTAAGGCACTACAATCCCATTCAGATCTTCTAATACTCTTCTCCATATTCCATCTACCATGGAAATAAAGAACTACTATGTCCTCTAGGGTTGGGTGCAAATCTGTTTCAAGGAAAGCTAGGTGAGGAGGCATCCTCCTATCTTCTTTCTTGTTATAGATTCTTCATTAGAGATGGGTCATTTAGCTTGAAAATTAGAAAAAGGAATCAAACCATTCTCCCTTGTCAGGTAAAAGACAGGAAAATGTTCTGGGATAAAGAAATGGATGTGTTAACACAGGAGCAAAGACATCCAGTAAGGCTAGAAGGGGCCATTAGAGGACAACGCACTTCAATACTTCTTCCTTAGGCACATTATCACTTAACTGCTTTTTCTGTCAAATAAGGGTCCAGGTTCTTGTTTTGTTTTTTGTTTTTGTTTTTTCAAGACAGGGTTTCTCTGTGTAACCTGGCTGTCCTGGAACTCACTCTACAGACCAGGCTGGCCTCGAACTCAAAAATCTGCCTGCCTCTATGTCCCAAGTGCTGGGATTAAAGGTGTGTGCCTGGCAGGGTTCAGGTTCTTGGGGGTTAGGTTTTTTTTTTGTTTTTGTTTTTGTTTTTTTTTTTTTCGAGACAGGGTTTCTCTGTGTATCCCTGGCTGTCCTGGAACTTACTTTGTGGACCAGGCTGGCCTCGAACTCAGAAATCCTCCTGCCTCTGCCTCCCAAGTGCTGGGATTTGGGTTCAGGTTCTTAAAATGGATATATTCTGATTGGTCTATACTCAATTGACAGTTGTCCAATGGGTCCCTTTGAGTCTTGGAGCTCAAAGGATAACCCATAAAGGCATGTCCCTGGTATCTATTTTGATATGAGTTCCATGAAACAGAGCTACTGTGCTAGGGTTCAGGGTAGTGTGGTGGGGAAAGAGGGAGAGAACATGAGAAGGGGTGAGTTCCTACGCTCTTGATGTCATCTCCAGCTCATGAGCTTGGCTCTGAGCTGTGTTCCATGCCCATTATTTCTAGGAGTTGTAGGAACTGCTGTGTCTTGGGACAATCCACCCAGAGGGAGGCAGGGGAAATGACTGAATTACATATCATTTCTATAATCAAAAGATGCAGCCTCCACCATCTCTACCAGGTTGCATATATGTGAGAGCCCAAGGGATGCTTGGAGTCTCTTCTCTCAGAGTGAGCATGAAAGCCTCAGAGAGATTCGCATTTCCATAGCCTCAGTGACTTCAGACAGGGTTTTGTCCCCAGAAGACACCTGTAGTAGTGACAGAGCTACAATTGTTGACTTGGGGGCAGCAAGGAAGCTGCAAGGTAGCACCTGGGAAATGTCTCAGTGTCCAGTTCAAAGTTAAATCTCTAATCCAAACTTCTGGAAATATCTAGATATTTCCTGAAAAAATAAAAAGTTGCTTTTGTCTTCAAAAGGCAGCAGTGGGAGCTGGGAGCTGAAAGAAAAAATAAGGCTCCGGCAGTGAAGTGCTCAAGGGCAAGCAGGGGACCCAAGTTCATTCTCTAGACCCACATCGAAAGCCAGCAACATGGGGTGCCTTTTAATCCCAGCACTGAGGAGGTGGAGACAGACTGGAGGGTAGCAAACTGGCCAGTCTAGCCTCATCTGTGAGTTTATCCCAGTGACACGCAGTCTCAAAAAGCATAAGCACCGGAGGGATGATAATACATACACATGTGCACACACACACAAGCACGTGTACTCTCACACACACATGCATGCTACAGTTGCTTCTTCATGCAATTTGTGTGCACGGGAAGATTCTGGCATTATGACAAGGGAAGCCTGGATCCAGAAACAGCAGTTATCGGCAGATTTCTTTAAACAAGCATTCTTCTCCATGGGTGTAGATGCTACTGTGATTCCCAAGATGGTGAAACCCACTGAACAACATGTCTCCCTGCACCCTTAGGGAAACTTCTCTGCACACTTCTTACATTCATCATTCTCTGGGTGCACCCCCAGATCCACTCTCTGCACTTACTGACCCTGTTCTGTGTCTGAGGAAGCTCTTGACCCTTGGCTTCCAGATGCTTTTGACTGGCAGCCAGTGGGATAGTGAGGAATTCAGGACCTTGGTTTAGACTCCCTACCCGTACCTTCACTTGGCCCTTTGACCTCAACAGGCTATCAGATACTTCCAAGCATCATGGTTTCCTACTGTGTACAGTGAAAATCCTATCTGCAATGGTTTTCAGTTGTTTCTTCCTCATAGATTCCTAGAACAATAGAGACTCACAGTTATCGAATAAAGCAGTCTGGGGTCAGGATGCTTCCTTCCAAAGCATTAAAGTTAAAGCATTATGGCAGCATAAGAATGTCCCCATTGTCATATCTCTTGACACTGTTTATGGATCTCACCTATCAGCTGTGTCCAAACTTCTGACTTTGAGATCTGATGCTATCACCCACCAGGTTCACAACTGAGAAACTTGAGGAACTATTAAGTTCCAAAAAAAGTTGTTGTTTTCTGTTTGTTGATTTTGTTTTTTGTTTTTATTAAATCCCATGTTTAAGTAATCTTACGATTCTGCCTTGAGTCACATTCATAGCTGTCCTTGTCTCTGTGGCAATGCCACCCATAGGCTGTGCACACCTGGAGCTACAGAGCATGTCATACAAATTGTAGAGATTTACCTAAATATGAAAAAAGGAAGTCCATTTCTCTCGAAAACTGTTTTCCCAAGATTTTAGTGTGTTTGGCCTTTACCATAGAAATCATTATTTTTGAAGACACAGGAGGCATTCACACTCCTTCCAGATTTAGCATCTGGCACTTTCTATCCATAAGGAAGAGCTACCCCAACTGCAACACTAAGCACTTGACACATGTATGCTCAACCTCCTGACATTTCGCCACAGTGGGGTTGGTCAACAGCTCCTGGGTGGCAGGGGTTCCTTTTTGCTTCAAAAATGTACAAGACCATATTCCAGAAAGTTATGTTTGTCTCATAAAAGGCTACTTTGAACATTTTTAATCTCATGTTAAGCTCTCTACCTGAGGGCTTTTTCTAAGAATATACTTTTTATTTTACCACAGGAAATCAGATTGTTTTTTAGATAATGTCTGGAACTGCTTTGGATATAAAACATCTAAATTTAAAAATGTCCTCATGCATATCAGAGAAGAATGTAAGAACATTCATATTATCCCATAATGCCTATCACAGATAGAGCTATGGGAGACAGTCTAGATCTGTAGGCTTTTATAAAAACACTGTGGGATAATAAACAGATTATACTCAAATTTTCTTGGATGCTAGTACTGCTTTCTAAATATTAAAATCACTAACCTTGTGCTCTGTAAAATAATGAACTTTCTTCTATTGCCTTCTGTAAAAGTATTTTCAGTCATCATAGGCTATATGTGCACATTGTTTTTGCTTTTCTTCTTCTTTTTCCTTACCCACCCCTGATTTTTTTTCCTTTTCTTTTTCTCTTTGTGCTTTTTTTTTTTTTCCGAGCAGAGTCTCATGTAGCACAGGTTAACCTCAAACTTTCTGTGCAGCCAGGGGTGACCTTGAACTTCTGATTCTCCTACGTCATCTCTCCAAGTGCTGGGATTATGAGCATAAACCACCACAATCTGGTTTTATAAGATCCTGAGGATCAAACTCAGGGCTCCATGCATGCTAGGCAGGTACCCTGGTCACTAAGCCATATCCCAAGTCTACTTTCTATTATAAAATACCTTGTTTTTCCCTGTTGTATTTTGAAGGTAGTGGATATTTATGAATTTGTCTTTAACTCAAAGACATTCTCAAATGGAAGTATTGGGAATAAGAAGATTTTTCTGTGGATGAGAGCACTTGCTGTAGAAGTGCCAGTCAAGCCAAAGTATTAAGCTCTAAGTTCAGTGAGAAACCCTGCTTCAAGGGAACATGATACAGGAGGACACTTGGTGTCTTCCTCTGGCCTCTGTACACACACACACACACACACACACACACACACACACACACACACACACATTCATGCACACAGCATACAAGTTGAGAAAGGAAGAAATCAGTGAGCAGGAGGAAGAGGAAGAATCCTTCACAGATCTGTTCAGCTTTGCAACAGCGCTGAAAACCAGAAGTGATTTAAACTAACAGGACTGGGAGAAATCCTGTGCAGTCGACACTGAGCCAGTTCCTGGTGATACTCCTGCTTGGAGTAAGAAACCTATAAAGACTGGCAGTCAGAAAGCAAGCAAGTGTTCACTGTGGGCTTGTGTGGATCCACGTGGAGAAGTGGCTTAGATGTTACATTACTTTTCTCATTGTGACAAAATGCCTGCTAAGAAGCCACTTAAAGAGGAAGGGCTTGCTCTCCACACTCAGGTCCAGCAAGGAGTCACAGCCATGAAAGCTCTAGGTGAGTCTGCGCCATGTCCCTTACCCTGGACTGCCCTTCCATGCCCAGGCCCAGCCAGCAGCCACATTCAAATGCTTTCTTGATGAGTCTGTCCAGTTGCTTGCCCAGAGTCATCATTCCCATCCCAGACTTTTCCAGAAACTGAATTTGTGCCCGTTGTTAACCCCCACTAAATTTAAATCACACTAGCCTCACTGATCAAAAATCAACATTGAGTCTCCAAGGGACTAACCTAAAATCTCTTCCTGTGATCTTGAAATTAACCAAGTTTGGAGAACAGGGAAGAGAAAACCACACTTCCATTCAACATAGACAGGCTAGAACCTCATATCAGAAACCCTACCAATCAACAAAATACACATGCCAGCTCCCATCACAAGAGCACAAATATATGGAAGACCAAGACAATATGTTCTCCCAAAGACCACTTGTCCTACAGAAATATTCTCCAGTGATAATTATGGAGGAGAGCCCTAGGCACAGAATTTAAAAGAACAGTTTTAAACATAATCAAAGAATTCAAGGAGTTTAAGGAAGCCATAGATAAACATCTGGACAGTTGAAAGATGACAGGAATAAGTTCCTGATTAAAGTCATAGAAAGCACAAATAGCTAAATAAAATTATGAGCAGTTCAGGGAAAAAAATTCTTGCAACAGAGGGAAGTTTCACTTACCCCATTTTACTGACAGGAATGCTAAGGCCTCCATCCTGAAGCCAACAGACTGAACGGTGGAAACTTTAATGATTATTTCACATGGCTCCACGCAAAATGAAAGTATACATGGTCATGATAGATCCTGATAAAGTAGAACCTCTGCTATCAAACAACTTTAGAATTATCACTCAAAATCAAATTCCTGGTGGTAATAAACCAATCTTTAACTACTGAATGAGCCTCACTTATATATGCGAATACTTTTGAAATGGCATGTAGATAATCTCAAAATTTTCTAATGCTCTGGAAAGGTAACTCCCCTCAACAAATTGGATCCCAAACCACTGTAGGCACTAACTTCCTATAAATCAAATTTGGACCATATTTACTCAAGGACTTTACTAGGGTGAACACACAGTAAATATTTAATAAATGAAAAATCGCTTTTGCAATCTGTATAGTCATTCAATAATTTATCTGTTTTGGAAATTTGGATTTATAGTCAGACTCTTGACATTCCTCAGGCATACATCCGGAACCTTCTCAAATTCCAGGATTTGCAAATACAAAAATGTTTATAAAGGCTCCCGGCTTTCTCCTGAATCACATTTCCATGGAGAGTCGTAGGGGTTTCCTGTCCATAGCCTTGTATCATACGTGACAAGTTAACCATACTTTAGAATTTCGCCAACTAAGCCAACTTATAAAGGCCTCTCATATAACTGCCGTTTTTTCATAACACAGAATGATTTTTAGTTAGTTAGCGAGCAATGTTGTTAATGAACATTTGCACAGAGAACTAGAAGGCTGAGCGGTCCTCTATCTCAGCAAAACACAGCTATAGTCTCCTGAGGGAACACATATGCAGCCACAAACCTGCAGTGAAGTGCACACACAGAGGATCTAAACACTTTAAATTTTCTTGAGCAGGGGCATATCTGTGAAACCATAGGCATTCCATTGTTCTTATTCAAGAGAGAATTATAGAAGTTGGGCCTGGGAGACTGGTTCATCAGTAAAGTGGTTTTTGGCACATCCTCATCAGGATCCACTGAGTGAGGTTACCCAGAACCCCTGCTAAAAGCCAGGCAAGGTGGCAGGAACCTATAATCCCTGGAAACTGGAGGATCCCTGAGCCTTGCAGGCCAGCCAATCTAGCTGAATTTGTGAGTTTTGAATTCAAGAGACCCTGCTTCAAAAATAAAGTGAAGTGATTGAAGATGCCATCCAGCAACAACAGCCGCTGGTCTACACATACACACACATGCATGTACACAGAGAAAAAAGGAAGGGGTGAGTTTTGGAAGTCAACTGAGTTGATTGAGTTTGATTACAGATGTGTTGGTAACCTGGACCACAAGTCTGTACTTTGTATGTCTGGGTTGACTAAACGCTCGGAGGTTTGCACTGCCTTCAGCAACAGAGGCAGTTACGGCTGGTGCACTGGGCACACCCCAAGCTGTTGAACCTTAATGAAGCACCTTCTGGGGATTCATCCCATGCTGAGTTAGGTTGCTCATCCCCAACAGAAAGAAAGAAAGAAAGAGAGAGAGAGAGAGAGAGAGAGAGAGAGAGAGAGAGAGAGAGAGAGAGAGAGAGAAAGGGGAAGGGAGGGAGAAGGAAGGAAGGAAGGAAGGAAGGAAGGAAGGAAGGAAGGAAGGAAGGAAGGAAGGAAGGAAAAAAGAAAGACAGATGGGCAGAGGGAGGAAAGAAAGGAGGAAGGAAGGAAAAGGAAGAGAAGGGAAAGGAAAGGAAAGGAAAGGAAAGGAAAGGAAAGAAAAAGAGAAAGGAACCTGTCAAGAAATCCCCAAAGGCACATAAGAGTGAGTGTATAAGCATTAAAGACAAGGGGTCAGGATCCGAGATCACATGCTGCCCCGGGGTCTGACATCTTAGCACTTGGGAAGTGGAGGCAAAAGGATAGACTCAAGGCTGCTCTTGATTACATTTTGAGTTTGAGGCCAGCCTGGATTACATGAGACTCTTGTCTTAAGACATCAGAAAAAGCAAAAACAGAAAGAAGAAAAAGAAAGGAGGGGAGAGGAGGTGCGGGGGGTGGGGGGTGGTAACAAAGAGGAAGGGAACACAGGAAAGAAAGAGAATAATTTTGGTGCTGATGAGAAACAGAATCACAGGCTCATTTGGAATACCTACCATATGCATTTCAGAACACTTGAAAACACTACAGCCAAAGTGCCGGATTGCTTTACTTATCTCTGCCCCTTTCCACCCCAAAGGTTTTGCAGCATTCCGCTGCCAGATTCATTTTCCTGAAGCCCAGCTGTGATGCTCTTACTCCTGCCCCTCACTGCCTATAAAATAAGTCCAATTTCCTTGGCTTCCCTCCTATGTGAGACCCTCTGTAACAGGGCCCCAGTGATCTAGGCCAATCATACCTGGCCTTTCTCTCATTCACACACCCTTGCTCCAGCCAAGATACTCTCTGGTGTTCCCTAACAGGTCTGGGTATCTTATTTTACATTTTCCTTTTCTTTCTTTTCTTTCCTTTTCTCCTCCTCCCCCTCCCTCCTTCTCCTCTTCTTTCTCTTCCCCCTCCTTCTTTTCCTTCTTTTTAAAATGTGTTCTCATGTAGCCCAGGCTGGCCTTGAACTGCTGAGTTTTCCACTTCCACCTCCTAAATGTTAACCACCCAGGCAGGAACGCTCCCACGCACCCTGCCTTGTATTCAGCGGTCTCTGCCTGGACACATTACTTATTCTGTTTCCTCTGCCGAGAATGTCCTTTCTCTTCTGTCTGCATGTGGCCAGCTTGCCTCCCTCTCAGAGGTTGGGAGGTCATACGTGCAGCAGGCATTCCAGCACTGTGAAAGGATAACATCTACACATCTTTAGGCCCAGCATCTCACCGGAACTGCACAATGAGAGCAAGCCATTTCTTAATTTTCCACATAAGAAATTGTGGTCCTGGGAGGCTGGAGCATGTGTCCAGGGATGGATGGGGTCTTCTACCAGCTGCTTTTCCTGCTGCTGCCCCAAGATTTGGCAGAGTGCTTGCCTAGTATACATGAAAGCATGGTTCATTTCCCCCGCACTGGATAAATCAGGTATGGTAGTGCACGCCTTGGAGGTAATGCATGCCTATGAGCTCTGGAGCTAGAGACAGGAGCGCAAGAGGGCATGGCCTTTGCTCAGAACAAAGAACGGCTTTAAGAAACAGCCAAGGAGTATTTTGTCTTCTTGGGGGGTCGGGGGGGGGGAGAGTGGACCTTTGCCTTCTGTGTGAACTCCAATTCACTTGTCCAGCCCTGAGTCACAGTTTCACTTGGCAGCCCCTTAGGTAGCCCTTGCCAGGTTCCACAAGGCAGGACACTAGCTGATTGAGAAGGGCCCAGGCTCCAGGAGCCAGGGCAGGTGAGATGCCTTGGAGATGCCTTGAGAACACACACCATAAACAGCCTTGGATCACGTGCTGATGGAGGATGTTTAAAAGATGCCATTTATCACCAAGGGTGGGAGAGCAGGTTGCTAAAGGTATTTATACAATCACCAAAGCTGGCTTAAACAAACAGCAACTGGGTGTTAGACATGGCGCCATGATTGATTGATGGAGGTCTATTAAGCACACAAACCCAGTACCTACACTTGCCCTGGACTAAGGCCAAAGCTATTACGTGATGAGCTGTTACATAAACTCAACGGATGGAATGTGGGCCATATACATCTCATCTGCTTCCCCTTTCTAACTTGTTTGGCCTTGAGAGGGTATTTGGATGACTGGAATGTAAGCGCTTACTCCTCTGTCCTCTCCCTTATTAAATGATAGGAAGGTCTATGAACAGAGCAAGCATAGCTTCCAGTAGTTACTAAAGTATCAACAGCTTGCCCCAAGCCCAAAGCACCACTGTCTTGTGTAAACCTGACCTATTTGTAAAGGATTATTTTACTTTTATATGGATATGTGTATGTCTGCATGTAGGTGTGTAAGGATGAGTGTAGGAGCCTGCGGAGGCCAGAATAAAATCCTGAGGAGCCTAGGTGCTTGTGAGCCGCCTGACAGAAGTGCGGGAACCAAACTGACAGACTACCGTGAACTCCTTGGTGGCTCTGCTGGTATCCTGCTCTTCTATTGTGATGAGGACATAATCGTGGGTGCCTTCTTGGAGCTGCCTACCCAAGCATGCCCTGGGTCTCACAACCCTTTAAGAGGCACCTTGATGCTTTCCCAGGGTCAGCTCCCACCCCAGACAATACACTCTCCTCAGCCTCTCCCCACAAAGAAATAATAAACCAGCAGGATGTCAGAGACACAGACCAGCCACAGGCAAAGTGGGGCTTCCGGTCTCCAAACTTTCTTTAATGTCTTACAGCAGTTATAAGTTCTAGACATCCAGGTTGTTAGTCAATGCTGAAATATTAACAATTGTTAAATCTTGAGTTCAAAATTTAGAATTCAGAGTATGGCTTTTGCTGGTTTCTTGCTTCCTTTAATATAAAATAGTATGTATTTTATTTGAACTCATTTGGGGCTTTTGTTGTTGTTGTCGTTGTTCTTATTGTTTTGAGTTGTTTGTTTTTTGTTTTGTTTTTTTGAGATAGGTTCCTCTGTGCTCTGTCCTAGAACTTGACCTTGAACTTCAAATTCTGGTTTATGTAATAATGAGCAACTAACCCCACTAACAGCTTGAAAATTTGGGATGGACCTATGTTCCTTATGGAACAAGGAGATCATTCCAGGCACTTCTGCCTCCACCTCCTTGAGTCTTGGGGCTAAAGGCATGTGCCGCCATGTTCAGTTTATACACAGTGCTGGGGATCAAAGCCCAAGGTTTTATGCATGGTGGGCAAGGCCTCAACATCTGAGCTACATCCCCAGCCCTTCCTGATTTTATTTCTGAAGCATTTAAACATGGTTAAGCACATCTGTCCACAAAAGGAATGGTAGATGCTGAGCAACAGTGGTGGCAGTGGCGGTGGTATTTTGTGTACCATGCTAGGAGGAAATGAAACAACACACACTGAAAACCAGACCCTACCCACTGACGGGAGCAATGGGGTGCAGGCAATGGGATGCCGTGGAACATCTGCTTTGTGTAGAGGAGAACAATAGCCTCAGTCTCATCTTTGTCCCCAAAGGACGAGAAAAATACTCCAACTTCATAGAGGCCACTGGAGATCGATCGGAGGACACTGCCGGTGGCCAAGAGTGACCCAGTTGAAGTAGTGGCAGTCACAGAATGGGGAGAAAGTGAAAAACCTTAGCATATCTCTCAAATTTAACAAGAATGGCTGTGAATTGTAGCTCTTGGTAACATGTGTCACAATTATTAACATCAGAGAAGCATATATCTCTGCCTATTTCTGCTACAGAGCGCTTGGGTTGAAAGAACCTCCAATAGCTGCTGGCTGGCAAAGCCTAGACTTTGCAGCTAAGAGATGATGATGATTTTTCAGAATCTGATGGCAGCGCTCTCCAGGCTCTGGCTGACGACAGCTGGTTTTGGAAGCAGAACAGCCCGCATACAAATCATGGCTACTGGTTCATTTTATTTTGCTGCAGCAGATAGAGCCGCAGATGCAGACAGGAAGTATAACCAGGGGCAGAAGAAAACGTGTTTGCCAGAGCTGGTGTGGTATTTTCAGCTACCTTGATCTTGTTCCTTTGGATCCACTGTCTCCATCCTAAATTTCAGAAGTTAAAATATTGTGCTAAGCGGGAGTAGGGAGATGGTTGAGTCGTATAAGCTTAAGGACCTCAGTGTGGGCCCTAGAGTCAGGTATGGTAGTGCATGCTTGTAGTCGCAGTGCTGGGGCACAGAGCCAGACAGATCACAGATCCAAGCTTAGAGCCAGCCTAGACCACTCGTGTGAGCTCTGGGACAATGAGAGAGCCTATCCCAGCAAACAAGATAGACACTGCCTGAGGAACGATACAAAAGTTTGACTCGGACCTCCATATACATATATATGCATGGGCATTTACATAGTTCCCCAAATGAGCATGTTTACACACACACACACACACACACACACACACACACTCACAAGCATGCACACAATCCTACTAAGAAAGGAGCCCTGTCTCTGACCATCAGTCTTCATAAGTCTTCTTGCTGTCAGATCCATATTGTTGGATTTTTATTTTCATTTAAAACTGTGAGCCCATGCTAGGCAATGTATAATGGTGTATGTTCATATTCATTTGCACTACCCTTCCACCACTACTGAATTTTAAAAAACAGAAGCTTATTATAGACATTTGAAATGATATCTAAGGCACTACCTGACTAACATTATGAACATCTTAAAAATCGCATCCATGTAGCTGAGGATGTAGCTCGCTTGCTTAGCAAGCGCCTGCTTGGTATACATTATACTCTGGCTTCCATCCCCAGCACTGCACAAAATAGGCAATGCTGGTGCACACCTGCAATCCCTGCACTACTGCAGATAGAAGCAAGTCAGAAGTTCAAGGTGAACCACTGCTCCATAAAGGGTTCAAGACCAGTTTGCAATACAGAAGACTTCGTCTTCCCAAAATACAAAAATAAAAAGAATCCTATCTCTGGGATATAATAAGGAACCAATAAGGAGTATAGGTTCATAGCAAATTTTCAAGCCTTAGTGAGGTCAACATACTTAGCTTTGTAAGCATGACTTGAAAAGCCACAGAACTGAAGATGCAGCAGGTATTAGTATTCCCACCTTCTATGTTCAGCAAGACATCTGTAATCAATCCCTGACACTCCTTGAGCCTAACTTATCAGTCATGCTCAATCAAACCTGGCACCTATAAGGAGTGCACTATATGCTAAAGAGAACAGCCCGCATGCTAAACACACAGCATGTGCCATACCCCAGCAATCAGTTGAAGGAAGGAGAAATATTTACAGCCTTACAAAAGGCGAATCCAGGATGAAAAGTTGGCTGCTTTAAAAGATCTGAGTGGAGAAATGTGGGCCTTAGTTCAAAGGGGCTGCAAAGGGTAGCCAGACCGTAAATAATCACTCCAGGACAAACTGTAGGGATAAGATAAGCATGCACGGAGGCCAACTTTACCCAGGTGGGGGTAGGAACAGTCCCACTCTTCGGCCTTGGACTATAGATATACGTGGGATTTCCCCCTCTAATCCTTTGGAAGCAAGGTCCACTGAATCATGAAACTGTTCTCTGCAATTTCTGAGAAATGGAGATGGGGATGGGAGCTATTTAACAGATTGAGGGATGGATTATGTCAGTGGGAGGGAATGTTTTTGATAAGTATGTAAAGAAGAGCTGATTTTACAATTTAAACACACACTGCCTATCTGTTGGTCAAATTCTCATTGTAAATCGTCTCACTCCAAAAGCCCCTTATTGCCGGCCAGACAGGCATTTCTCAGCATCCACACAAGGTTCGAGAAAAGGTCCGGCCACTCCTTCTGAGAATCCTCTCCCAACCTACAAGCTGAGGGCCTCTGGAGGGTGAGAAGACAGTGCTACAAGAGATTAAGAAAGAGCCCCAGGATTTCCTGGAGAAGTCTTGACAGCCCTTCATGTACAAACACATTTGTTTGTTTTTTTAAAGAAAATGAATCAGTCACAGCTTAATTGAAGGAGGGGAGAGATTCCTTGGTGGCCCCTGAGACACATGACTACCCTCAGCCCGGGAGGCTATGCTTACACAATGTTTATCTCGGTGTGTGCACGTGCATGCAGAACTGTGGGTACGGCTTGTCCAGGGTAGAGGACAAGCTCAGGTGTCAGTTCTCAGACTCCTCCTACCTTGTGTTTGAGACAGTTACTCAACGGTGTAAGACGGCCAAGCAGCCAGGTTAGCCTGCAGGCTCTCAGGGATCCTCCGGTTTCTACCTCCCATCGAGCGGTGATGAGATTAGAGGCATATACCAAAACTCTTGGGTTTATGCTGGTTCTGGGAATTTGAACTCAGGTCCTCATGTTTGCACTTTATGGATTAAGCCACGTCCCCTACGCCTGTAACCTTTTAATGAATCCATTTTTTTTTCCTACAATTTGGCTAGACCTTGCAGCCCTCAAGAGTCCCCACGGCTGCAGAATGGACTTGCTATGGAGTATGACATCAGCCCTGTCCATCCTGACACTCCCAGGACTGTGTGGAGCAGTCCTTGCAGAACACTGAGAGGGAAACAACAGGTTTGGGACTTGTTGTTTAATATTTTGCAATGGGCTTAAGTTCTATGCTTGATTTCAAATCCTTAGGATTATTTGTATTGAAACTAATCTGCTTATTAGATGTTGAAACACTCCCTCAGGCTGCTTTCACTAATTACCCAGAATGACACTGGTTGAGGTGCCAGGAAAAAAAGAGCTTTTACAAGAATCAGCTGCACCTTCCAGAATACTACAGGGCAGGGACAATTTCCCCCTTTCAGCGACATTCCCTTTTTCCTATCCTAAACTTCTCAGTAACAAGACTTAGAGAGTTGTGCTAAACAGGCCCCATCCTGCACTCACCTTCCTCTCCAGCTAGTCAGAACAGTATGGAGGCAAGCAGCAGACATGTTCTAGAACATACCACATTTATAATCCTAAGTGGGGGAGGGAGGAGGAAAGCTGATCTACTGAATAGGAGTAAGGCTCTCAGAGAGGAGGAGAGAATGAATCATTGTGAACTCCCTTTGATACCACTCAGCCCCAGAGGCCACCCTCTTACACAGAAAGTAGCACCCTATGCCCCTCTATAAATGTACACTGTTCAATCAGTGTCACAAATGCATAATGACTGTAGGCACACGGGAACCACTCAGCCTCATGCCATCCGCACGGAGACCATTAGTACAGTCTTTAGGAATGCACAGAGCAAGACGGATGGAAGACTACCAGACCCAAGCTAGAGCACAATTCCAACCCTTCCAATGGCATTGAAAAGCTTTCCCAGAGGCTGGGGAGATGACTCAGTGGGAACAGCGCTCACCACTCAAGTTTGATATCTGGAGTTCAGAACCTTAGCATGTCCTGTAAATGTCAGGCAGGTAGCCAGCCTCTGAGCTAACAGCCACCAGATAGATGTGAGGCAAGTCGCCTTGAAATTCTAATCTGCATTCCCTGGTATTCAGTGATGTTGGGTGTTTTATGCTACATCTGTTGGCATTTGGAATGTCCTAGAGAAATGCCTGTGCTGGCCTTCTGTCTATTTTAAATAGGAATTGTTTTCATGTTGTTGGTTTGTTTGAGTTCCCCATATATGTTGACATGAGCTTTGACCTCAAGCAAAATTTGCAAATAATTTTCCCCAACTGTGAGTTGCCTTTTCCTTCTCTTTGTTGGTAAAGAAAGCTCTTTAATCTGCTACAATCCCAAAGACCTGTGATCTTTGAGCTCTGTCCTAGTTCTATGGCTGTGATGAGACACTGTGATCAGAGACACTGTGACCAAGACAACTCTTAGAAGACAAGTATTCAAGTGGGGCTTGTTTGCAGTTGCAGATGTTTAGTCCATTATCATCATAACAGGGAACATGGTGGCAGGCAGTGCTACAGCAGTAGCTGAGATCTATATCCGGATCATTAGGCAGGGGGTCAGGGGTAGGCATGACAGGCTATTGAAACCTCAGTGACACACTTCTTCCAAAGCCACACCTTCTAATCCTTCTAATCCTATCAGAGTTCCTCTCTCTGGTGGCTAGCATTCGAATATATGAACTTATGGAGCCATCTTATTCAAACCATAAGTCCATGGCAAAAGTCAAAGGCAAATTTGTTATGATTCCAGTTGTTTTGAAACTATCACTCTGCATTTTTGAGTCAGTTTCAATTAAAAAAAAAAAGATAAGTTCAAATAAGGGAGGGACTAGGAAATCTTAGAATAGTTATTACAATTAGGACACTTTATATTGGCTATAAGCGTAACCTTCCAGAATTGAAAGGACAGAGAGGAAAAAGAATAACTTCTAAATTACAGTGTGTGTGTGTGTGTGTGTGTGTGTGTGTGTGTGTGTGTTGAGATGTATATGTGCAGGTCAGAAGGATATTCTGTAGGAGTCAGTTCTCCATGTTGGTCCTGAGGATCAAATGCATGCCATGAAGCTTGGCAGCAAGCGCTGTTACTCACAAGGCCATCCCACTAGCCTGAGAATATACTCTAAAGTTCTTTAAAAAAATTTTGATGAATATGATGTTTTGCTTGCATGTATGTATGTGCACCACATGTGTGCCCTGTGCCTGTGGAGGCCAGAAGAGTGTTGGCTCCCCTGTTGGAGTTATAGATGGTTAGGAGCTGCCATATGAGCGCTAGGAATCACAAAGACATAAGAACATACTTTTGCAAGAAGAAATCAGTGCCTCCTCAGCAGGCATCCTGGCTTCCATGACAGGAGGGATTTGTAGATAGACTTCTAGAAAATTCTTGCACAAATTCCTCTATGCAAATCTCACTCTTTCAGTCCAATGGAAGAGTATCCAGTGATCTTAATTGTTAAGCCATCTCTCTAGCCCAAAGAATAATTTTTTTTAAGTATAACTCAACCCAATAAAATGCTTGGGTTACACAGGAACTGTCAGATGGGTTTGGAAAGCTGCATCCACCTGTGTAATAGCCATGCCAATTGTGAGAGAAAACATCACCATCAATCCAGAAGGTTCCATCATGTCCCCTTCTAGCCAAGCCCATCACCTGCCCACCACCTGCATAGGCCAAACACTGGCATTCTTTTACCATAACCTGCCCACCACCTGTTTCTATAACATCACAGGAATGGAATTGGACAGTGTGTTCTCTTGCGCCTGGCTGACTTTGCTCACCATAATTTTTCTGGGCTTCAACCAGATTTTTATATGTATCAGTAGCACATTCTTTTTATTGCCAAATCATACTCCATCCTTTGCTGGATACTTGGTTTGTCTCCAGTTGATCTATTATGGAAGAAAGTACGAAGAACATTTTTGAACAAGCATTGCGGTAGACATATGCTTCCGTTCATTTATCTTGACTAAATTAATCTGTGATAAATGGTGAGGAAGCTCTCTTTAAAGGTGTGCAAAGAAGTTAGAGCATATATGCTGCAGGAAGAGCAGGTTGGTGGGTAAGGTTCTTGTGAATTCTTGACCCTCTGTGTGACTCTTATCCTCTCAGGTCACAGATCTCCCCAGCCCACCACCACTTTCCACAAGTCTCTCTCTTTCTTCTTAAACCAGTCAATGTTCCCAACACACCTTATTCATGCATATTCTTTTAAGAGATAGCTGCCTCCCCCTTAGCTTTTCTCCAGTTGTAGATTAACAACATTCTAGAAAAGGCAACGGGGCCATTCTAGTTTTGTTTCTGAAGTTTTCATTTTCCCTCCACGTCTTGCCGCATCCAGCAGCACTGTGTGGGTCTTTGAAACACTTCTCCTGACCCATCCACATCACAGTCAAGATTCACAGGCAGGTTCTTGAGTTTGGGGTGGGGAGTACTGTACCATTTGCTAGCTGGCTGGTCGGGGCAAACCTTTGCCTATTCTAAACCTCCTTATCCTATATAAAATGAGGATCGTAACACTATCTAGATGGTTACTACTCAGAACTGCGCCAAGTACACAGCATCTGTTCAAAATATATACAGATTTTTTAAAAAATCATTTTATTTGATACTCATTGTCTAAGTCAATGTGAGCTGTAGAATAAAATAACAGACTGTGTAGCTTAAATGACAGGAATTTACTTCTCATAGTGTAAGAGGCCAAAAACCTAATATCAAAATACCAGAGTGTGTTTTGTTTCCCTGTGCCTACCTCTTTTTGTGCCTTATAGGTACCCACTATCATGTTGTATGCTTGCATCTCTTCAAAGAGAAAAATGCTGATTTATATTCCTACTCTTATGGAGACACTAATCCTATTTGCTCAAGTTCCCCCACCCATTGGACCTCATTTAATTTCAATTATTTCCTTAGAGATCCCATTGTCAAATACAGCCACAATAAGGATTAGGACTTAAATAAACGAATTTTTGAGGGACCAAAACACCCAGTCCATAACTTTCATTGTAGTATATTAATGAGAACATTATAAATAACTTTCATCAGCATATTAAATTATGTATTTCTCCTGTAAATACCCTGGCATTATTATGTCCTGGTTCACTTATTGGACCACCTTTCTGGTCTTCTTTAAGTCTCTTAAGGTTGGTTAGTCTCTCAATTTATTTTTTTATTAGTTGTTTTTGAGATAGCCAAGGATGACCCAAACTTTCTGTTGCTTTTATCTCCACCTCCCACTTGCTGTGATTAGAGGCATGCACTACTGTGCTCAGAGATAAGATGCAGACAACCAGACCCAGGGTATCACATGTGCCGTGCAAGCTCTCTACCAAGCTATATCCCCAGCCCCAGTATGTTACTTCTGCTTCCCTGCTATGGTACAAAGCTTAGTTTTCTGGTCCATATACAATCCACCTCATGATTCTAAACTCTCTTGAAATCACATCTAATCATCTTTGAAGGTCAATGAACAAAATAAGAATCTTCAGGCTTTGACGTTAAGTCAAAGTCTCCTGTCCAGCTTACTCCTAAATATCTTAGCCAGGTGTCAACCCTAATTTGAAATGAACATGTACGAACCCCAAATCATCCTTTTGGTTGCTCTCTGAGCTTTGGCTTGTCCTTGATTACGTCCCATCTCTATGGCACACTTGTGGCTCAGTCTTGCTAGGTATTCCCCAGAGCATGTATGAGAGAGTTCTGAGAGCAGATCTAAGGACACTCTAACATTCCTCACTGGGTACAGGATTTGCCTTCTGTTTCCCAAAGTGTTCCCTGTCATTTCCAAAGGTTCATAAATCCTAAGGATTACGGACCAAGGAAAGCTAATGCCAACCCACTACACTTAGCCTGTGCCTCCCTCCATCACAGCCCATGCTTTGATAGCACTGCATGTGTTTTTGTTAGCAGCATGGCTTGAGAGGGAATCACCACTTCTGGGTACCTGGTATCAGATATCTGCTGCCATAGAGACAACAGGAAGAACTCGATGGCAGTCTCTGGGAACCCTGTAGGCATTTACAGACTTGGGTTACCAGTAACATTTTCTGAAACAAAACCTTCCATTCTTGCAAGTGGCCTGATAAGAGTCATTGGGACTTAAGAGAAAGGATTTCAATGGAGTTTTGTGCTTGTCCTGGCCCTCAGGGTTAGTCACTAAGAGTCTATTTCTCCTCCTCAACGCACACAGTGGGGAGGTATCAACCTAATCCTTTTGAAGACTTGTGTGTGACTTAGCTAGTGGAGTGAGAGCAAAAACAGTGGGGACTACCACTGACAGAAGCTTTAAAAATCTGTGCACAAGTAATGTGTCCCCTAGCCCTGTCTCAGCAGAAGCCTGAATTGAGACATAGCTTTTACCAGCTGGGAACTCCAAATGAATAGGACACATGCTTCATTACCATGTAGTCTAGGCAAGAGAAACTTTAAGGTGAAGTCATTAGGACTGGGATGTTACTGCAGCATACATCAGCCACTCCTGACCAAATGTAGTTGACATGTTCATGTTACCAGTGCACAAGCTACCATTCCTGACTAAGCCTCCTCCCTCTGCCTTTCAGAATTCCACTCTCTTCAGCTCAGCCTTCAGGGACACAGAACCCTTAAGACACCCAAACACAAACCCACCTCTGTGGCTATGACTTAGCCCTGCTCTCTGAGCTGGGTGTATAAATCAGTGGTAGAGTGCTTGGTGTGCATGAGGCCCTGAGCTCATGCCCAGTGCCATGGAATGAATAATTAAATAATAAGTTCTGGTATCTGCCATCTCTACTACAATAACCTAACAAAACTTGAAACTTGAGTGTTAGCTGCCACAGTGCCCTTGCATGAAAACAGGCACAGTGGTGTCTCCTTATGTGTAGAGTACTAACTGGAAGATTATTGAATGGAAGATTCTAGAAGTGAGCAGTTCTTGAATTGTAATGTGCACACCATTCTGAGTAGCATGATAACATCTTCCACCATCCCTCTCCATCCTCCTGGGACATGACTCATCTCTTTGTCAAGCAGACCCATGAAATCTATACCATGCACCTGTTGCTCACTTTGTAGTTGCCTCGGTCATCATTGCAGATGCCATATGGTATCACAATGTTGAGTTCAACCTGACTTCACTTAATAATGGCCATACAGCACAAGCCTATGGAGGCTGACAAATGAGGTGTGCCAAAGAGAAGCAACGTATTACTTCCTAAAACTAAATCAGAGACTTGAGACCAGGAAGACAACACAGCAGGTTAACATCACCTGCAGTACAAGCATAAAGATCTGAGTTCAAATTCCTAGTACCCACGTAAAAGGTCAGGAATGGCTGCATCTGCCTATGCCTCCAAAGCTACAGGGTAGAGATAGGAAGATTTGGAGTGCTTGCTGGTGATCTTCCAGTTTAATGTGAGGCTCTGTTTCATGAGATGAAGGCAGACAGCAGCTGAGATAATACCTGCTGTCCTTTTCTCTGGCTTCTGAATACATGCGCATGGGTGCATGCATCCATCCCCTGCAAACTTACACACACACACACACACACACAGAGAGAGAGAGAGAGAGAGAGAGAGAGAGAGAGAGAGAGAGAGAGAGAGACAGAGACAGAGACAGAGAGAGAGAGACAGAGAGAGAGAGACAGACAGGCAGGCAGGCAGGCAGGCAGACAGACAGTCAGACAGACAGACAGATAGACAGACACTCTGACTCAGAAGTCACATTCACACAGCTTTCACTGGAGTGTATATAATTGTTTACCACAGGTATATACAAACTCGTGATTAGAAATTGAAACGTACCACCACGGGCTCAGATGTTTGAACACTTGGTCCCCAGTTGGTGGCATTGTTTTGGAAGGGTGTGAAACCTTTAGGAGGTGGAGCCTGACTGGGGGAAGTGGGTCATGGGTTGGGGATGGGCGGTAGACTGTTACATTTTATAGCCCAGTGCCACTTCCTGTTCACTCTGCTCTCTGCATCCAAACGTGATGTGACCAGCCAACTTCCTACTTCTGCTGTCATGTTTCCCCTGTCTGCTTCCACGTCTTCTTCACCATGATGGATTGTAATCTTCAGAAATCATAAGCCACAACAAACCCTTTCTCCACAAGGAAGATGCTTTTATATGGGTATTTTATCACAGCAATGGGGAAGTAACTAAGATAACACGGTGTACAGGACGTGGTACTATCCAATGTTTCAGCACCTATAGGGAACCTGAGGTGCATCTATCATACATAACACTAGATGGAGTACTATATAATTTGTCCCAGCATCCAAGTCTTCTTATTATACTGTTCCATTCTGGGTATGGTGACCACATAATGCATTACCCAAACCAAATATGAGAGTAAAGGAGAGCTGAGATGATAGCCCCAAACAAGACCCAGGGCACCCCAGTTCTCCCTCCACCCTGTTACATGCTTAAGGTCTGGACTGTGAGAAAAATTCCTAGAGGCAGGATCCGAGGCGAGGTCATCATATGCAGGAAATGTGATTAAAGGCCCTGGAAGAACCATTGGGTGAAACTGATGTGTTTATCAGAGTCTGCGTTCTGCTTTTACTATTCCATGTGGCACTGGACTGAATGAGTGCAGCTGTTTCCCTAAGCAGGCACAATCGAATAGCACAAGACATACAAACACAGCCCAGAGCCCAATGCAAAATCCAGCCGTCAAGTCTGAATACCATGCAGAAACTCTAGCAGCCTCTCCCTCCCACTGTTTAGCCTGGGAGTCATTTGAAAGGAAGAAGAATAACATCAAGAAAAGAATGTTAGTGGGGGGAAAAAAGAAGAAAAATTATTTAGACAAAGCCAAAATAAATGCCACTTCCATAACCATTTGTCTCCTTGCAGCTATGTGAGAAACACCATTGTCAGTAAGTATTAGAAAAGACAGCTGAAGTTTTTAGTAACATATTATAAGGGTAAGTCTTGGATTATTTTGGATGTGGCTTGTAGTGAAGACAAACATACTAGCCTGTCTGTCTCTGTCTGTCTGTCTGTCTCTGTCTGTCTGTCTATCTCTCTCTCTCTCTCTCTCTCTCTCTCTCTCTCTCTCTCTCTTTCTCTCCCACTTGCCCTGTATATATGTGTATGTTCAATGATATGAGACACATGTGGCTGTACACATGAAAACCAGAGTCAACCTCAGGGACCACCCACCCACCTTATTCTTTGAGACAGGATTTCTTACTAGGCTGGTTGGCCAGTGAGACCTGGAGTCTGTCTTCATCTCCCAACACTGGAATTTGAAGTATGCTCCATACCTGGCTTTTTACATGGGTGCTGAGAATTGAACTAAGTTCCCTTAGCTTGCATAGTAAGCACTTTAATGGCTTAAGTTATCTCCCCAAACCTCATATTGATTTGTGTGGAAGAATGTTTGAATGTCAACCTGACCCCACACTTGACTTCCTCTGTTTCATGGGATGTGGGTCCCTGACAGCAGGGTCAGACACATGGCCTGAATTAACCCAGGGAATCTGTGCCTTAAAACAGAGTTCAGGGATGGAAACATGATCAGAAAAGATCACTATGCAGTTTTCCTGACAGAGGTTCCTAGCAATGATGTAACACACCACATAAACTACGGGCAACAGCACTGACTCACAGATCTAGTGCCTAGAAATCACAGTCCAGGTATGAGCAGGGTCATGCTCTCTTGAAAGTGTCAGGGAGAGGTGGTGGTGTAAGAGTCTTCCTATGTTTCTTCCTGGTATCTGGCAGTTCCTGGCAACCTTTGGTGTTCCTGGCTTGCAACCACGCTACTTTGCTTCCTGTCTGCCTCTGTCATGGCTGTCTGTGACTTTGTACTGGTATCTCCTCCTTCTGAGGAGGGCAGACACAGCACACAAGGGTTTACCCCACCCTCCATCTACCCCATACTCTTTAGTCTGAGCTCACCTTAACTAACATGCTGGTTACAACTAGAAAGATTCCTGAGAAGGTCACTATCTTATTCAGGGTTCCTATTGCTGCGGCAGTATACCATGACTCAGCTGGGTATGGTGGTGGTACACATCTTTCATACCAGCACTCAGGAGGGAGAGGCAGGTGAATCTCAGAGGTTGGGGCTAGTCTGATCTACCAAATGAATTCCAGGATACCCAAGGTTACACAGAGAAAACCTTTCTTAAAAGAACAACAAGCCAGGCAGCGGTAGCACACACCTTTAATCCTAGCACTTGGGAGGCAGAGTCAGGTAGATTTCTGAGTTCTAGGATAGTCAGGGCTATACAGAGAAACCCTGTCTTGAAAAACCAAGAGAGAGAGAGAGAGAGAGAGAGAGAGCGAGAGAGAGAGAGAGAGAGAGAGAGAGAGAGAACGAAAAACAAATAAAAAAAATCCACTATGACCAAAAGCAAGTAGGGTGAAAAGGACTTCTTATCTATGGTCCATTGTCTGTTGAAGTCAGGACAGGAAGTCAAGCAGGACAGAGGCCTGAAGGCAGACACTGGTGCAGAGGCCATGGGAAGTGCTACTTACCGGCTTGCTCAGCCTGCTCTCACCTGCACATACACCAAGACCACCTGCCCCGAGGTGGCACTATCCACAGTGGGCTGGGCCCTCCCACATCAATTAAGAAGATACACTACAAGCCTGCCCACAGGCTAGTCTGGTAGGAGTGTTTTCTCAATTGAGATTCCCTCATTTTAAATAACTGTAGCTTGTGCGAAATCAACATAAAACTAGATAACACAGTCATATCTACCAGTATTAAAAAAATAGAGAAGCTGTTCTTAACCCATGGGCCACAAATCTCTATCTCCCAAAGTATTTCGTGGTAAACCTCTACTCCCCAAATATTTACATTATGATTCATAACAGTAGAAAAATCATAGTTATGAAGTAGCAACAAAAATAATTTTATGGTTGGGAGGGTCATCACAACATGAGCTGTATTAAAGGGCCATACACAGCATTCGGAAGGTTGAGAACCGCTGAACTAGGGTTTTAACATGTCTTTTCAGGAGTCAAGGTGGGAGGCACATACATGTTGACCCAAAGCACCAGGTGAGACATGCTGAGCTCTGAGTGAAAGCCATGGAAGTCTGCTCGCCTGCCTGGGAAAGGAGTAAGTGGCGCCAAGGGTCGAAGAGAGACTGAAAGGGCAAGTTCTGGGTTTTCAGGAAGGCAGCCAATCTGAACCCAGCCCAACCTTTTAGTTTGTCAGTAATATGATCACCAAAATGTCTTTTTTGACAAAATAGATTTAGTTTGGGTTTCTCCCACAATGATGAAATAACTGGTGTATTCAGCAATGGACAGTGCTCTATAATACAAGTCTAAGGAGCTTCCCTTGATCTACGTAGGCTACTTATAGCTGATCAGCCATTAAATCAGGCATGGGGGCACATGGGAGGTATCTACAGGAGAATCACAATAATAATAATAATAATAATAATAATAATAATAATAATAATAATTCCTACTGACACAGCTGAGGCAGGGGAACCCAGCTGCCTTACCTTCTGCAAACGGTTCCCATTCATAAAACCGGCCCATGAATGGCTTGTTGTTGTAGGATGCACACTGTACCTCTCGGATACTTCTACCACTTTCTGGACACGCCTAAGAAAGCAGATATGAAATATGCAGTTAGTGTTCACGTTTTTTTAATCCTAGGATACCTTTCCATCTGAATGATAGGCTTCCTCCATATTGAAACCAGGGTTTCTGAAATTTTTCTGGTCATCTTTATTAAAAGGTTTAGTGCTGGGGTGTAGCGCAGTAGGACAGTTGCTAGTTTAATCTGTAGGAGGTCCCAGGTACCCTAGTACTGCATAAATAAACACTAAAGCAAATAAAAATAATAAATAAATCCAATGGCTAGGGAGATGACTCAGTGGTGAAGCATGAAGATCTAAATTTAGATTCCTTGGAATCTATATTCAAAAAGAAGAAACCAGGTACAGGGGCATATACTCATAACCCCAGCACTGGGGAGGCAGACAAGGGAGGCTCCCGGGATTCATAGATCGGTTAGGCCAGCCAAAATGGCAAGGTCCAGGTTCAGTGCAAGGCTGTGTGTCTAAAGTGATAAGTGAATAAGGTTCAGAGAATGCTGTGGAAGAGGGATCAGGGAGACTGGAAGAGGGTCAGGGACTTCTGTGATATTGCATTTTCTAGCAATATCAGAAGCTATAACTGTGAAGTCTTACCAACATAGCCACCCAACTGTGAGCTGAACCAGGATGACACCAAAGAACACACTGACCTGGACAGAGAAAAGCCTCTGAGGTCTTAACCCTACACAAAGGACAACTGAGGAAAGTCAGGAGTGGGAGAGGTGGTCTTCCCATGGACGATCACACCAATTGGTTAGCTATGGCCATATAGTCAGCCCTGAAACCATACACACAGGTAACATTTATATGGGCTTTATGGGTTATATTTAGTAATATATCTGTGTGTGTGTGTATGCATGCATATATGCATATAACAATGAAAAAAGAGAACATTAATTTGAGGAGAGTGAGGAGGGGTTTGGAGGGAGGTAAGAGAAAGAAGAGATGTTGCAATTAAATTAGAATCTCAAAAATTAAAAAGATAAGGTAGAGAGGGACAGAGGACGACATCAGACACGAAACTCTGGCTCTGGCCACCACCTACCCATGTGCATACCTGCATACACACCTGCACATGTGCACACGTGTAAGAAAAAGAATAATCTAATGCAGATCTCCAGGATTCACTGCAGCATAGAACTACTGTGAGAATGCTTATGTTTCTTTTCAAAACCAAAACCAAGAACCAATAGCGTCCCTGGTTAATTTATTGAGACTATTTGCCAAGCCTTCAGCTTTAGACCCCTAAGTGGCTAAGTGTGCTTCCCTCCCTCTTAAAGTCACTCCTTGGGCATGTACTTCACCTGGCATGGAACAATGCCCACAGCTAACGCATCCAGTGCCCTTGGCATGGGCTGGGTGCTCTTCAAAAGTACTCTACACATCATTCCTCACAGCCACCAACAGGGCAAATATCACAGTTCCATAGATATTTTTTTCACAGACAGGACAACTGAGGCACAGGGCAGATATGGAGCTTGAGAGAGGGCTAGGTTTCAATCCACGCAGGGTGGTACCCATCATACACTCTGCTATCCTTTGTTCCCCCAGTCTTTCCTGCTCTGAATTTTGTCTTCCCTCCAAAGCAGGAGCTCCTAACCTCCATCATGCATGAAAACCACCCAGAGATCTTGTTCCCTGGGGCCCTCCACAAGTGATTCCTGTCCCTTAAGTCTAGGATAAGAACTACGTATCCAGGAGAGTCTGTTACCCAAAGAAAATGGGAAGTTTCATGTGGCTTATTTCCATCTAGTTTGTAAGCAGTTTTTGATGTGAAATAAATATAAAGATCAGAACCACTCGATTATATTGTTGCTAAAGTATGATCTATCATTTCAAAACCCAGCCATACACTTTTTAAAGGGTGTGTGTACATATGTGTATGTCTATGAACATACACATATGAAATGTGCCACTGAAATGACTCAGTAGCAGAGGCATGTTCCAGCAAGCACATCCAGTGTGTATGTTTATATGTATATATGTGTGTGCGTGTGTGCATATGTATGTGTGTATATGTAGTGTCTATATGTTGCTGTGTGTATATATGTATGTGCATATGTATGTGTGTATGTGTGGTGTGTGTTTATATGTTGCTGTGTGTATATATGTATGTATATATGTACTTATGTGTATGTACATGTATCTCTCTCTCTCTGTCTCTGTCTCTGTATGAGAGTGTGTGTGTGTGTGTGTGTCTGTCTGTCTGTCTGTCTGTCTGTCTGTCTGTCTGTCTGTCTGCCTGTTTGTCCATGTTAACAGAAGAGAAGGGAAAGGAGCCCCCTGGCCTCTTAAACATTACAAAGCACTGTGCATAGAAGTTTCTGGAATAATCTGCTAATAGTTCAAAACCCTCAAGGCTTTATGAAGAATTCTGCTGTTTGTCATCAGAAGTACTAGATCTTCTGGAAGATGAAAGAAGAGAGGGAGGAATGAGGCCCAGCAGGAGGAATCCATCCCCTGCTTGGGAGGGAAGAGAGGAGGGAGGCTGCTGGACCCCACCTCAGGGTGGCCGGAGCTGCCTTGGCCTGATGCAAACCATATGGAACAAGATTCCATTTGAAGCAGAATGTGAAGGAATCGGTGAGGAGAGGGACTGGGTGGACAGGAAGGCTGCGGTGAACTCTGGCAATCCATGAGGAACTGACTGGCTAGGTCAGCCCATCTCCTGGGGCTCTGGAAGTCTATCTGCTGGCCACCCTGACTACTGACATACAGGGATTCCCAATAATAGCAGCTGGAAAAGGAGAAGATTTGTTTTACTTTTGAGACAAAGTCTCACATAGCCCCTGTTAGTTTCAAACTGTGTAGACAAGGATGTCCTTGAACTCCTGATCCTTATGCCTTCACCTCCCAAGTGCTGGAATCACAGGCCTGGGCCACCACACTCAGATGAGATTTGGGACAAGATGTTTTTTATGCCCCTTTTCTAGAGTCAGGTACAGTTAGCTTGTGATCAATTAGAGAAGTCACCATCCCTGCATAAGTCCCCAAATTTATCTGGGAGAAAAAACAACCCACTAGGACTTGTTAATGAGCAAGCTTCCTGGGCTACTGAAATGGCTCAGTGGCAGAGGCATGCTTCAGCAAGCACAACAGTGTAAGCGGGACCCCTGGGACCCACATGTGGAAAGAGAAAACCAACCCCTCTAAGCTATCTTCTACACACACACACACACACACACACACACACACACACACACAATCACCTGCTCGGATTCTGCCCTAGCAGCAGGTGGGAAGAGGGTTCAGTAATAAAAGTCACAGTGCCTCCCTGGCGATGCTGGTGTACCAATCCCAGACCCACACTCTAGAGCAGCAATAAAGATTCACACCCACCACTATCTGTCTCTCTCCAGATCAATTACCCTAGAAATGTGGAGCTGAAGGGAGTTGAACTAAAGCCCTTTAACCTACAGATGGGAACACTGAGGCCAGAAAAGTGATTTACCTTGCCTAAGATCCCTTAGGACACAGAGACAGGGCCGAGACCAACCAGAGCAGACCAGTCACTGCATTGCAGGTTGTTCCCAGAAACAGACCAGACCAAAGGGCCAGATGTTCTGTTCCTTCAATAACCACACCTGCATAAAGCCATGCTGCTCCACAATTAGGAAGAAGGCGCCATTCATTAACCTGATAGCACACATCAAAACTGAAGACTACAGACCACAAAGGCGGTGCACTTCATACTGCTCTAAGAACACAATGTGGTCTGTATAAGAGTTGCTCATATATTTAAATACTTGGTTTCCAGTAGGCAGAAATGTTTGGGAAGGATTAGGAAGCATGGCCTTGTTGGAGGACATGTGCCACTGAGGGACGTACAAATTCGTACAGCCGCCATTTAAATCAGTGTGGCTGCGGCTCCTCAGAAAAAGGGAATGGATCTACCTTAAGATCCAGCTCTACCACTCTTGGGTGTATACCCAAAGAATGCTTCATCCTCCACAGAGACACTCAGTCATGTTCATTGCTGCTCTATTCATAATAGCCAGAAGTTGGAAACAACCTAGACATCCCTCAATTAAAGAATGGATAAAAAAAAGTGGTACATTTACACAATGGAGTATTACTCAGCTGTTAAAAAAAGAAACAGGATTTGCAGGTAAATGGATGGAACTAGAAAATCATCCTGAATGAAGGACCAGGGGTGACAAATAGAGATATTAGGAAAAGAAAATGAAATAAATAGTTATGGATGAATATAGTGTGTGTGGGGGGTTACTGGACTGGGAGGATCTCAGTAGGGAAGGGGAGGGAAGAGTGGGCAAAGAGAGAATAGAGGGAGAGACAGCTATCACACAGGGCCATTTCAGGGGTAGTATGGAAACCTAATACAGACAAAACTTTCTAAAATATATACATATATGAAGGTGAAATTAAATGAAAAATGAGACCATAACTGGTCTGATTGAGGAGATGGTTTATTGTAGATATGAGCTGGAAGAGTCCAGAGTGAACCAGGCTGGCAGACTGAACCAGGTCAGAAGACTCAACCTGGCCAGCAGACCTGGGCCACGAGAGGAGAGGTGGTGAGGTAGAGAAAGAGAGAAAGAGAAAAGAGAAGGAACAAAGAGAGAACATGGGACCCTTGAGACCATGAGAAGCTCAGAGCCCAAAATGGCTAAGTCTTATAAGGAATCAGAAAAGGCTCAGGGATAGAGAGATTTAGAATAGGGGGTAGGATGTGCTAGCCAGGATGACTCTGTGACAGGTACTTGCTATGTGAGAGCCAGGGTGCCAGTCACTGCTTTGATGCCACAGTTAGCCATTTGTCTAGGGTTTCATTGAGACCTAACAGAAACCACCAAATAATGAGGGAGACAGAGCTCCAACTGGACATCTCTTGTCACCTAAAAATGCTTCCACTATACAGATTGGGTTATATCTAATTGAGTTGTTGGGCAAAGGGAATCCCCAAACAACCCAGGCTGTTGCTAAGACTATAGCTGCTCCACAAACTGATAGGAAGGTTCTGTTGCTGAAAACAACACCCACACAACTCAATGAATGTGGAGAAGTTGAGCTGGTGCCTACAGAGGGCCACTACACTCCAGTGACTTTCATACAGAAAGTACTCTGGATGCTACCAAAGAGAAATGCAAATGCCAACCCAGCCACAATCCTTTGATCTACATTAGTGTCCTGCCTGAAACATATGCTAGGGCAATGGTGGCACATAGCTGGTGGGAGCAACCAACCACTGACTTAAGGCCCACACCTCAAGATAGCACTCATACTTGACACGGTTTGGGTTATCAAGAACCTGAGAGGATCTGGCTATACCACTCCTGGGCATATACCCAGAGACTTTACCTGCATGCAATAAGGACACATGCTCCACTATGTTCATAGCAGCCTTATTTATAATAGCCAGAAGCTGGAAAGAACCCAGATGTCCCTCAACGGAGGAATGGATTCAGAAGATGTGGTATATCTACACAATGGAATACTACTCTGCAATTAAAAACAATGAATTCACGAAATTCCTAGGCAAATGGTCAGATCTTGAAAATATCATCCTTAGTGAGGTAACCCAATCACAAACGAACACACATGGTATGCAGTCACTGATAAGGGGATATTGACCCAGAATCTCGGAATACCCTAGACACAATCCGCATATCAATAGATTTCTAAAAAGATGGAAGGAGAGACCCCTGGTCCTGGAAAGACTGGATGTAGGGGAACGCCAGGACAGAGAAACGAGAGGGGGTTGAATGGAGAAAAGAGGGAGGGAAGGGGGCTTATGGGACTTTCGGGGAGGGAGGAAATGGGAAAGGGGAAGTGATTTGGAATGTAAATTAAAAAAATAAAATAATAAAAAAAAAAGAAGGGGTAATCCTATTGATATGTGAATTGTGTGTCCAAGATGTTGGAAGGAGAGACCCCTGCTCCTGGAAAGACTGGATGTAGGGGAATACCAGGACAGAGAAGCGAGAGGGGGTGGGATGGGGAACAGAGGGAGGGAAGAGGGCTTATGGGACTTTCGGGGAGGGAGGAAACGGGAAAAGGGAAATCATTTGGAATGTAAATGAAAAAAACTTAGAAAATAAAATTTAAAAAAAAAAAAGAACCTGAGACTATATAGCTGAGGGACCTAGGGTAAAGTCAAATATTACAGTTCTTTAAAAAAATGTAGCAATAAAATGACATTCTGCTATACTGCCTTCTTCAGCCACCATCACAGAAGCTTTCTCCTGAAACAGACGGGAACAAATATAGAGACCCACAGCCAGATATTAGGCAGAGAGACCTTGGGACACTCAGCCCTAAATGTATGTCTTCATCACATCCCTCCCTTCAGAGCTCAGGGAACCCTGCAGAAGAGAAGGCAGAAAGAGTCTAAGAGCCAGAGGGGCTGAACAAAACAAGGCCCTCTAAATCAACATGAACAAAGCTCACATGAACTCAGAGACTGACAGCACGCACAGGGCCTGCAGGGATTCGAGCCTGGTCCTCTGCAGATAGATGATGGCTTCCAGTATAGTGGGTTTATGGGATTCCATAGAGTGCAAATGGGTCTCTGATTCTTGTGCCTTCTCTTTGGTGTTAGTTTGTTTATCCAATTTGGATGTATTAGTTTGGGTTTTATCTTATTAATTTTGCTATATTGTAATTTATAATCATCCCTTAGAAGCCTATTGGTTTTCTAATGAGAGACAGAAACAGATTGGATCCAGATGAGAAGGGAGGTGGAGAGGAACTGGGAGGAGAAGAAGGGAGGGAGCCCATAATTAGAATATATTATGTAAAATTATTTTCAATAAAAGGGAAAAGAAAGAAAGAAGAATTATCCCTGTGTCAGTTCTTGGTGCTGCCTCGGAGAGGGAAGAGCCACTAGAGATTTATTAGAATACTGACTCTTGGGGCTGGGTGTGATAGTTCAGCTGGTAATGTGCTTGCTGTATAAGCCTGAAGATGAAATTCACAGCCCTGAATAGGACATCTACATCACATTCCTCCCCTCAAGCCTCAGGGATCTGTGAGGAAGAAAGTTGAAGAAATTTTAAGAGCCAGAGATGGTGAAAGACTTCAGGAAAAAAAGCATTTCCTAGACATAAAGGGCAGATACACATAATAATTCACAGCGACTGGGACATGCACAGTTCACACCCGCAGCATGAAGGAGGGGAAATGCACACGGAGCTCTGCCCCTAGCCAAGGATGCTGCAAGAGGGAAATTCAGTTTCTTTGATGGAGTGATACCTGGTATATCAACCACGCTCCATGGCAGGCCCCATACTCAGAAGAGAGCTACCACAAACTGGACTCCACTGTTTGAGAGCAGGGATGTGTGGGTAAGGAGATGGAAGAGGATCCCAGGGGGGCAATGATGGCCAAAATACAGTGCATGAAGCTCTCAACGAATAAAATCAAAACAGTATTTAAAAAAGAAAAGAAAAGAAAAAAGAAGGAAGGAAAGAGGGAGGGAGGGAGAGGGAGGGAGAGAGGGAGAGAGAGGGAGGGGGAGAGAGAGAGAGAGAGAGAGAGAGAGAGAGAGAGAGAGAGAGAGAGAGAGAGAGAAAGGGAGAGAGAGAGAGAGAGAGAGAGGACACACACTCAAGTACTGGCACTGCACCTAACACCAGTGCCGACTACCTCTGAGGCAGGTTCAGCCTCAGACTTGGTGAGGTGCTGCAGCCATAGCTCAGGAGCAAGGACAGCTGCATGCAGGCAGGGAACTGTTCTATGTCTTTCTTGTAGATCACATCTGTTTGCACTTGTCTCCTATTATCAGCATATAATCTCCTCATTTTTAGCAGACCCTGCGAAGCTAATACTTCTAGGTTCAGATGACTGTACATTTGTTAGATTTTTAGATTGGTTGTTTCCTGATGTCACAGGCTGAGTCACCCTTCACCTTGTTAGTAATCATCTCTCTGTTAAGCGGTGAGTCGGCTGAAGAACTGAGCCTTGCCTGTGGTGGGCAGAGATTCTTACAGCCTTCAGGCCAGAAAACTGGCAGTGGAGGGGAGGGGAGGAAGTTGTGTAGAAAGAGAACAGGGTTATTCAGTGTGGAACCAACAAACGCTACAGCTTTGCAGCCAAGGAATGCCCCCTGGGAGACAGGCTCCCCTCAAACGGCCCTGTCCACCCAAAAGAGGGAGAGATGTTTCCATCGGAGAAATGAAGATGGACTTCATGGCAAGCTGAATCCTTATAAAGCAGCATGCACCCTATCCAAAATCCTGTCTCACAAGTGCCCCGGGGATGCAATGAATCACACGGAGAATTATGGAAATTCTGGCTACATTTCTAGTGACCCTGGTTAATCAGAGTTGTCAACCTGGAGTGCCTAATTCCACTGCTCAACAGGCCACCATCAGTGATGAACACTTACCTTTTGGTAATTAAACTATTTTCCTTTCCTGAGGAGACGAAGCACACTGTGCCCAATTGAGATGCACCATTCTCAGGGAAGGTGGTGCCGAGAAACTTGACCTTGAATCTGCCTGGGTCAGATATGTACCTTTTCATTTTTAAATCCTTGAAGTTACTCTGGATTCAATCAAAAGATCAGCTACTATGGCAAAGGAGGGCACATTTAACTTCTTCATGTCAGCACATACCTTCATGCACACACACACACACACACACACACACACACTGTCTACTTAGCTTCTCATGGCCTAAAGTGTAAATTCAAAGGAATGGCAAACTTGGCGTTTGCCCTGCCCACACCTGATCTCCAAAGATCTAGGTGAGGTTTAACCCAGTGTGCAACAAAGTTGTCAGTTTACAGCTCTGTTCAGTGAATGGATGCTTAGCTGAACACTCCTGAGATGAGCCCAACAGGTCCAGAACCTCTGAGTGAACAACTGGAAGGAAGGCTAGCACTCTTGGCCAGTGTTCTCCTTCTAGCACTTTCAGAACTGGAAAATGAGATTCATCCTCCATTGGAAAAGCAAGGATCCAGGGGCCAGAATGCTTTCCCAGTTGCTAGTGTGTGTATGATCTCCTTCCTCCGACCAAACAGGACCAGCTCTATCTTTCCAAAGGTCCCCTGCCACCTCCCACCACTCCCATAATTCTCTGGTCACTGAAAAAGTTTGTCTGAAGTCGAGGCATTACACTTCATTTCTAATCTGAATTTTTCTTAATTCCCAAGTGCACCATTTTTCATCAAGAGAAGAAGCTCATAATGTTCTCCCAGAAGAAAAGTTTTCTTCTCATTCCAGAGCACAGGTCAAAGTCCCAAAGCATGTCAGTGTAATTAAATCCATCCGCTCACCCAGAAGAATTTTTTTTTTGAAAAGACAAAGTCTCATGTATCCTAGACTGACTTTGAACTCATTGTTTGGCCAAGGATGACCTTAGACTTTTGAGCTTCCTGCATTTACTTCCCTAGCACTGGAATGAGGGCTGTGTCACATCTGCTTTATGTGATCCTGGGTATCAAACCCACAGCCTCATCTTTGACAGGCAAGCACTCTTCCAACTATGCCACATTCCCAGCCAGAATCTTCTATTCTTAATATTCTCTTTCTCTCTCTCTCTCTCTCTCTCTCTCTCTCTCTCTCTCTCTCTCTCTCTCTCTCTCTCACACACACACACACACACCACACACAAAACCACACAACCCTCCCTCCAACACACATACACACACATACACATACCAGTAGGCCCTGTCTCAGGTCATTTATATATTTATGGACTTCCAACTCTTTAAATTATCTATAAATGTCTATAGCTGTATGAACTTATTTAAAAGAATGCTTTTTGCTCACTAGTTGATGATGCACACATTTATTCAAACATGCACAATGCAAACTGTCCTAAGGAACTTAAACCTCTTAGTAGCTACATCAGGAACTCCGTTAACAGGGTGGATTCCTCACCCTCTGCTGCTGCCTAGAAGGGTAAAAAATCCAATTGCAAAGCAAATCATTGCTCTGGGTATCATGGCGACTGAGTAGACCGAGAAGACTCAAGCCAGTTTCTCATAGGCCAACTCAAGAATGATACATAAAAACTCCTGGTGGGGGGGGAAGGGATGGGGGGAAGGGGCGGGGGGGAAGGGTGAGTGGGGGGAACACATCTAGGGAGGGAGTGGGGCATTTAGCCAGCCAGCCACTCACTGTCTAATCTAGCAAAATGAAGAGTCAACTGATCCTTAATGATATAAATTTTTTTAAAAAGTAGAAATCAACATGCTATGTCTGTGCACGTGTGCATGTGTATGTCTGTGGGTGTGTGTTCATGTGCCTATTCACTAGTGTGGGAGCCAAACAATACATCAGGACTTGTTTCTCAGATGCTGTCCAGCAATTTTTTATTTTTTTGAGAGTCTCACACCGATGTGGCTCACTGACCTGGGCAGCCTGGTTGGCCACCCAACCCCAAGAATCTACCCTCCAGGGCTGGGGTTACAAGTAGACAAAGACAAGATTTTATTTGGGTTCTGCCTGGAGATCACACTCGGGTCCTGACAGACTGAGACATCCCCCAGCCTAGGAACCAGAGTTCTTAAAAGACTGATCACTTGGTCTTCTCATTTCTAACATTGCAATGTTGGTATTTGTACAACTTAATTTTAAAGTGGTAATTAATAGTCATCGTTTATTGAACCACTTTAAAAACAACATTACATTTTGTTTTTGTGTGTGTATTCTTGTGCACACAAACATCCCCCTGCTCCCCCTGCTGCCACAGTGTGTATGTGTGCACATGTGCACACATGCATGAGCCAGGATAGACATGTGGGGGTCAGAGGACAACCTGAGGGAGTCAGTTCTCTTTTGTTGTCCACATGAACCCTGGAGCTCAGACTCAGATTGTCAGATTTGGTGGTAAGTACCTTCACCTGCTCAGCAATTTCAGTTTGTCTCTATACAATATTTTTATAAGATGGAAAGTGTTGGTAATGAACAGCACATAGGTACGCACAACTCATATATAACTGATGTGCATGTGTATATACATATACACATATATACATTATATACATATACATGTGTATGTATACACACACACACACACACACACACACACACACACACACACATGCACATACATAAAAGAAAAATTACCATGGAGATTCTGAGACTCTGGAGTAGAAAGCTGAGTTGCTGAGAGCACCTACAGACAGCAGCACTGATTTCTCAGCGAGAGTCAACAGCAGTGAGATCATACATGCTGGAGCCACCAGCCAGGTAGCCAGCCCATCCAGGCACTGGTCCCATGGTTCCCTGCAGCCTGTCAAACCTTCAGAAGTGCACTGAATTCTTACCTGGACCATTTCTAAATCTCTCCATCAAACAGCACTCAGGAGGTTGCCTTTCAGTTCCACTCATTCAGGTTCAGTGAGACACAGGGCAGAGTTACATCTGCCTGCAGAGGCCTCGCTCAGCTGCCCTGAAGAGCTGTTCCCTTCACTGTCAGTTACTCTCGGGCAGAAACAACCAACACCACACCAGAAAACCCACCCCTACCCCAGGGGATATCTGCAGCAGCAGAATGCATGACATCTGTGCTTGCTGAAAGCAGCCCCAGCATCTTTCCCCTCAACAAATTAACTGTATGCAAGATGTTAAGTCTAAGTTCAAGATGGCCCCTTTGATAACCAAACCACTTGCCACTCATAAGCTTGCCCCTGTATTGAGCCCTGTGACTCTACAGCCCACCTCCTCCAAAGGGTACAGCATCAATCTGGTCCCTAAGGAAAATGCAAGTTCAGTGGGCCTAAGAGAAGATGCCAGGGAAAGACAGACACCTTAGTCACAGATGTCTTGATGGGTTAATGTATCCAGCAAATCCTAATACACACCTAGAAGCAGATGGTAGAAAAGATTAACTTCATCTTCTAAGGCACCAGAAGTTTGTTTCCCCCATCTCTGACAGTATTCCCCCATCAAAAAAACCTACCTTTTAACCATGGATCATGACCCCTTTGGGGGTCAATCGTCTGTTTCACAAGGGACATGTATCAGATAGTCTGCATATGAGGCATTTACATTATGATTAATAACAGTAGCAAAACTATAGTTATGAAGTAGCAAGGAAATAATTTTATGGTTAGGGGTCACCACAACATGAGGAACTCTATTAAAGGGTCACAGCATTAGGAAAATTCAGAACCTCTGCTCTTGGGCCTGACTGAGCCCCCTGTAAAAGATGCTGCTCTTGACAGGACTTCTTGGTCTTAGTCTTAGCCATAGCTGGCAAGGCACAGGGCAACTGACGAATCAGAGGCACCTCTGCAGCAGGGTTATGCCTTGTCTTCACTTCTGGAGATGAACTTGCTCCTTGCTGGGGAAGACTTGGCTCTCTGGGAAGATTTCCTATTCTCCCCAGAGGCTCCCAAACTACCTGCTCCCTCTCCTCAGCAGGTAGAAGTTCTAGGTCTCACTGCTTCTTTAACCCACTGCACCTGGAAAATCCATAGCCTTACTGACTCCATCCAAGCCCAGAAATGGTCACCTTCTTCACCTGTCCACAAAGGGCAGGGGTGTGGTCCAATGGTTCAACGCCTACAGCTGGGTTTGACCTTTCCATACCTAGAGTTAAGCCTGAGAGGCAGAGATTATACTGGGAGCTGAGAGAGTTAAGTGGCTCTCCAAGCCAAGGACACTTATACCAACACCCAAGTTAAGCTCCCCTTGCAAAGCCACCTTCCTGGGTACTATCCCATAGTGTCTCGTAAGTCTAAGCTCTGTTTAAACTAGACAGCTTGCTTGCTTTAAAGTAAAGTAAACAACAACAGGGTCTCTGTGGATCTTTAGTGAGCAACCTGAACTGACCTTGAACTCACAATCCTACCTCCCTCTCCCAGGTACTAGGATTATAGGCACGCAGAGTAGCTTAAGCTGCTTTCAGACTTTCCGCTCTGCATAAAATGTTTCATTCACATGCATCTGAAAGGTGAAGCAAGGCCCTGACTTTCACTCTGCATAAAATGTTTCAATCACAGGCATCTAAAAGGCCAAGCAAGGCCCACATCATGTTGCTGTATTTTGATCTGCTAAAAGATACATTCTGAATAAAGGTTTCCAATTATTCCTAGTAGGAATCAGGATGGGGAAGTGGACTCCAACTGCCTGGAAGGGTCCTGAGTCCCCAGCACAATCCTACCTGCTTCTTTCTCCTTGTCCCTAGCTAAGCCCTATCTTTGATCTCACAAGCTCTTTTTTGTCTTTACTGATCATTTTTATAAGCAAGCTTAACCACCCCCCTACTCAGTAGAGTCTTCCCCAACCCAGGGCAACCCCCCCCACTTTATGCTCCCAGGATTTCCCCTCCTTTGCCACATATTCTAGCACCATATATAATGGCAGACAAGTACCTGCAAACAGGTCTCTCCCTGCATCTCTTTAGAGCCAGCGGTTCTCTATCTCCAAAAATATTTACATCATGATTCCTAACAGTAGCAAATCTACAGTTATAAAGTAGCAAAGAATATAATTTTATGGTTGGGGGTCATGGCAACATGAGGAACTGTATTAAAGGGTCACAGCACTGGAAAGGCTGAGAGCCACTGTTTTAGAGCTTTATGCCGTGGAGGGAGGAGCCACTACCAGAAATAAGACAGGGTTCTGATTTATATAAGCCTTCAAAACATTTGTCCCTAACCCAACCTCCTCAGAGATATCACCATACATCTCAGAACTGAGACACTCCCTGTTGAAGGGATCTTAGAACCACCAAGGGATACATCAGAACTAAAGATATGCTGAACATAAGTTTAAGGATGGAGTTAAGAAGTTGGTGTTTGCAGCTTGTGCTAGATTATACCCCCTTTTTTCTCTTCCCCCAGATAACAGCCAGAAGAGGAAAAGTGCATGACTATTTTTTTTATAAGCTTTGGAGAGGATCTAAGTGCTAACCTGCATTCCCTTGTTAGTCTGGGTAATATTTTCCATTATACTGTCCTCTTAGAGTAGGAAGATCTGCATAATTTAGGGCTGAATTCCATCTCTTCATGTTGGGGATCAGGGAGGGCATGGAGCCGTCTAGATGACATCATTGGCTAGGATGTGGAGACTGCTCTCCTTAGAAAAGCCTTTTTGCAGAGTTGGCCCATGGCTGAAGTCTAGGAACTTAGGCTTCAGGGTAGTTCTCTTCGTCCTCTGATGGCAAGCATCACCACCAGGACTCCAGTGTTTTTATAAACCACCTAGTTTACACAGAGCATCTGCTTTCCTTTGGGAGTCTGAAATTTTGTAGCGATACAGGGAATGGCCACATGAAAAAAGCCTTGTCATAGAGAAATGAGTCTCTAGTAGAAAATTCATGTGTCTCTCAATAATTCGTCAAGAGAGGACCTATGACGAGATTCTAACAGAGAGGACTCTTGGGACCCCGTGCTTGGCTGTCTTTGGACTTGGTCCCCTGTACCTTTCTCTTTGCCAGGTTTTCCTTGTATATTCACAGCATGATAAGCTAAGAGTATGAGCATATACTAAATCTCGTGACACCTCCCAGGAGATCATCATACTCAGGACTGGTCTTGGAGAGTGCCTAAGAAAATGGACGCTTTTAAGTATTCATGGAATGTGGTGCAAAGACATAAGACACCCAGAACTTATAGAAAGAAGATAGGCCAAAAAAACAAAAAACAACAACAACAAAAAAAAAACAAAACCAGCAGGACCCATGGGAGATGATAATTCTCCATAAACACAGGCAGGGTGTGTACCCTGGACAGTGGCCTGCACTGTGTAAAAGGTCACAACAAAAAATATAGAATGAAACCTCTATGGCACAGGACATTTGATTCTGTCCTGTTTTGGAGACTATGGTGGTCTGGATATGCTCAGCCCAGGGAGTAGCACTATTAGGAGGTATAGCCTTGTTGGAGGAAGTGTCACTGTGAGGGTGCACTTTGAGACCCTCCTTCTAGATGCCTAGAAGAGACAGTCTTCCTCTAATTGCCTTCAGATGAAGATGTAGAACTCTGGCTTCACCAGCACCATGTCTACCCGTGTGCTACCATACTTCCCACCACCATGCTTCCCGCCATGATGATAATGGACTGAACCTCTGATACTATAAGACAGCCCCAGTTAAACCTTTGCCTTTTATAAGAGTTGCCTTGGTCGTGGTGTCTCTTCACATCAATAAAATTCAAACTAAGACAGAGATTTAACTGTTACCCACTTTTACTGTTGAGAGCACTGGGTATGATGGTGTGTGCCTGCAATCTCAGCAGAGTTCAATGGCATCCTCTTCTACATAGTAAGCTATGGGCGGTCTGTGCAACATACGTCAAAAACAAAACTAAAACCTCAAATGAAATTTTCTCTGCACTTCTGTTTCCTTGATGCCTCCACGCATTTACTCTGTTTCCCAGGGAAGCGATGGCTTCTACTTGCTACTGGCAGCAATAGAGTGTGTGCTTTAAAAATGCAAGTCAAGAGGTCAAGGTACACAGGAGATGACTTTCTGTACCATTCCTAACTCATTTTGTTTGTCTTGGTTTTGTTTCTGTCTTGTTTTATTTTGGTTTGGTTTGGTTTTTGGAGACATGCTCTTTCTGTGTTGCCCTCCCTCTGTAAACCAGGCGTGTCTCCAACTCATGGAGATCAGCCTGCCTCTGCCTTCCAAGTGCTGAGACTAAAGACATAGGTTACCACACCCAGACCTAGATTCCTATTTTGCAAACAGTAATTAGATAATAAATCGATATGCATGGGGCTGAACAGATGTCTCACATGTCAAGACCGCTTGCTGTTCTTCCAGGACCCAAGTTCAAATTCTAGTTGAACTTCAGATGGTTCACAAATGCCTGTAACTCCAGCTCCAGTACACACACACACACACACACACACACACACACACACACACGCGAATGCAAATCAGATGAAAGAAGATTAAGTAGATGATGGTTCCGCATTTATTCCCAGCATCCTCTGTCCTTTCCTTTTTCTTTATGACTTACTTTGATCTCAAAGTTTCAAAATGTACTTGTCAATAGGAGAATATGTTTAACTTTACCAAAGAATTGATTTCACTTTAATAGAACAGCAGTGGTTATTCAAAACAAGAGGCACGTCTGATCCCATAGGCAAGTAACTCCTTACTTTTTCAATTCACAAAACGTTTTTAGGCAACACCTCATTTGATCCTCATAACAACACTATAAAGTAGATTTGACTTCTTTCCTTTTTCATTTCTGAGGACCAAATGTAGAGCCTTGTGCATGCTAGCCAAATGCTCTACCACAGAGCTTCATCCTCAGCCCAACAGACAATGGGACTTTCATCTTTCACGGTACGGAATTCATTGCAATTTGGCTGGCTGGCTACCTCTGGCTTTAGAAAAACAAGTGCTTTATAAGAAAAGAATAATCCCTACAACCTCACCGTGGAGGAACAAGCTAAAAGGCAGAGCAGGCGTTTGGAGGAATTATTAAGATCACAAATTAAGTCACTTCTATGGACTCCATAGCAGGAAATAGATTTTTAATGAGGAAATTGAAGCTAATATGTACCAGCTGTCCTGTTACCCACCGACGAGTATTAAGGCAGATTAAATTATTAATGAAAACTGTAGCAGCTTAGAAACTTAACCTCTTTCCAGTCCCTCCTCCTTTCTACTCTCCCTGGCTCTCCATTGCTGTTAGAAGCAGAGCACCTGGTCATATACAGTTCATAGCAACCGCTCGCTTTACTATCTGGGAGTGGCGGCGTTTGCCTAAGTTGTTGAGCCTTGCTTAGCAGCTGTGAAATAGAGAGGGGAACAAATTCATTGAGTTAAGCAGAAGATCAGAGGAGGCAGGAAAAGTAGCACATGCAAGGCCTGGCTCAAGGTGAGTTACTGATGAAAGCAGAGACTACTGAGATGTGGGAAGAAGGAAGGATCAATAACTACTTTCTAAATTAAAATCCAAAGTGGGTATTTGGGCTATCTTCACAATGACCACTATTCAAATTCTTAAATCCCCAAAATACTCCCACCCAAGTGAGAAAGTAATTGCTGGCCAGAGCACCCCACATGCATCTCCCATCCCAGCTGTCTTGGCTCTTTCCTAAGATGGGACTCTTCCTGACCTCTCCATTTTCTCCTGTTGTAGTGCATCTCCTGAGGTGTTTGCTCTATGGAGTAGCAAGGAGCCCCCAAGAAGATTGTTAGGTAGCTCCTCCCCAAACACCTACTTTTTTGGCAGTCAAACTGCACTTGACTCATGAACAAAGAATGAATATTGTTGGGGCTAAGGACATGGCTCATTTGGTAAAGTGCTTGCCACAAAAGGGTGTGGTGGTGGTGTGTGCCTGTGATCCCAGCCCTGGGGAGACAGTAACAGGAGGATCCTTGGAGCTTGCTGGCCAGCTAGAGCAGCTGAGTCACTGAGCTCCAGGTTCAATGAGACCTTGCCTCAAAAACATAAGGAGGGGCTGGAGACATGGATCAGCAGTTTAGAGTATGAACTGCTCTTTCAGAAGACTCGGGTTCAACTCCCAGCACCCACACCAGACAGCTCACAACCACCTGAGTCTCCAGTTCTAGGGGTCCAAATGCCTTTCCTGGCCTCCATATGCTCCGGCATCCTGCATGATATCCATACACTCACAGAGGCCCACACACATATGCAGAAATAAAAATAAATAAATATTTAACAAAACAAGAAAAATAAATTAGAGATAAGGTAGAAAGTGTGTGAGGAAGACATCTGACCTTGGGCTGTGCTTTATACATGCCTGTGCACACATACAAATAGTACGCACATACAAAAACAATACAATTACTATTGGGATAAGCCACTGAGACTTTGGAAGTTGTTATCCCCAAAGGGCTAATTGATAATATCACTGCTACACGACTGCTGATGTGACTCCATCAGTTATGCATATTTTCTTTTTAAAGCATTAGCTTTACACACACACACACACACAGAGAGAGAGAGAGAGAGAGAGAGAGAGAGAGAGAGAGAGAGAGAGAGAGAGCGCACATATGGGTGAATACATGGAAGAAGAAAGAGAAAAGAGATAAAAGGTCTGTTAACATGATTCCCCTCAATCTTCCAGGTAGTGGGTACCAACTGACCAGAAATTAAGAAAAACAGCTGCCTCCAAGTCCAGTCTGAGGTACTGGGTACTCACATTGGTGTTGCACAGTTTGTACTGGCGATAGGCCCCGATGCAGGAGATTGCTGTAGATCGCAGATGCTGGGAAAAGGCCTGAGCTGCCCCATGGGGCCTAGCACCATTGTTGCCGCTCAATTCCGGGTTGTGGAAGAGACTTGAAGTCGCAGGATAGCTTTGATCGTGAGTCAAGGGCAGCTGATAGATAGAGGCCTCAGAAGGTGGCAGTCCAGAACGAGGGCCACTATCGCTCTGGTAGAGAGGTCTGCTGTGGGAGAACTGGTGGGTTGGTGGCCTGTAGCCCTGCTTAGAAGCAGATGTCTCCTGGGACCTGGAGTGCCTGGATGAAGAAGGCCTTTGTCTCCGAAGCCTCTGTGGAGTATGTGTGGTATCCGTCTGAAGTGGTAAGATGTAGGGAGCCTTCCCATAGCCATACTTGCCAGGGCCAATGGGACCTCGGGTCCTGCTCCTAAAGACAAGCACAGAACAAAGACCAAGAGAGTCAAGTGAATTGCATACCAACTCAAAGGTTCTGGACCCGTGGCTCAGAAGAGACACCATGGAAGCCAAGGTGGAGGCTCCCTAGAGACTAGAGGAGGATGGTGGTGGAAATCAATGGCTGGATGACCTGCTGGTAATGTGAACGGTTAGAAGCAAGGTTGGAATCACAAGCTGTGGTCAGTGCAAGCTCATTGCACCAGGGAGCCTGGCCATTCCTGCAGGTCATGGGGAGCTACTAAGGGTTTCTGAGACCCATAAAGATATAGTTGCAATATCAGAAACAATTAGTGTCCCATTCACTTTTCCTCCTGATAATGTGTGTTTTCCTTCTCACTCAGCTGTGTCTAATATTCCACATGATCACTAAGACCATACATAGCCAAAGAGCACTCTTGGATAAGTAGAGCTTAGCCTGACCCATGACAATCTTACTACAGTTCTGAGACCTAACTGGCATTGACCTCAAAAGACGGGAGGGGATTAAGCAGTTGTCTACCAGTCCATCATTCTCAAGGAAACCCATGCTAAGCAATAAGCCATCCTCATGCTAGTATGAATCTTTAGATTTTTTTTTTAAGATCTACCACCTTCTGAGACTCTGTAAAAGAATCACGTGTGAAGTGGTTATGCTCATAAACATTTAACCACTGCATTTCTCAATGCCAAATGCCCTGATCTGAAGCATTTTCCCACTTTTACGATGTAAATATCCCCACCTTGGTCAGCTCCATGCCTCTGGTGGGAAGATACAGTCATGTCTAATGAGCAGGTTAAAAAGCTGCAGAGCTGGGGACGTAGTCACTGGTACATCCTCCACATGCACAAGGAGCTGGGGACGTAGTCACTGGTACATCCTCCACATGCACAAGGAGCTGGGGACGTAGTCACTGGTACATCCTCCACATGCACAAGGAGCTGGGGACGTAGTCACTGGTACATCCTCCACATGCACAAGGAATTGGGGACGTAGTCACTGGTACATTCTCCACATGCACAAGGAGCTGGGGATGTAGTCACTGGTACATTCTCCACATGCACAAGGAGCTGGGGATGTAGTCACTGGTACATCCTCCACATGCACAAGGAGCTGGGGATGTAGTCACTGGTACATCCTCCACATGCACAAGGAGCTGGGGATGTAGTCACTGGTACATCCTCCACATGCACAAGGAGCTGGGGACGTAGTCACTGGTACATCCTCCACATGCACAAGGAGCTGGGGATGTAGTCACTGGTACATTCTCCACATGAACAAGGCTTGGTTTCCACCTCAGTACCAGTGCAGCAAAAGAAAAGCAAAGATTCGCCCAGAACTCCACTGCCTGTCCATTTACATTGTTAGCCTTTACTTATATTATTACCATTGATTTTTATTCGTGTGGGAGAGTGCAGAAGAGGGCATGAGACTCTCTGGATCTGCAATTAGAGAAGGTCATAAGCTGCCAGCCGTGAGAACTAACCTCAGGTCCTCTACAAGAAGAGTGTACACCCTCCCTCCAGCCCCAGGCGTGTCTATTTATTATGCAACTGCTGTTTGACAGAGCACAGAGCTAGGAACGGTACAGAAAACCAAAAGGGAACCAGGAATAGTTCCAGGATCCCAACCAAAAGCAGCCATAGCAGAATTCAGGCTAGGGAAAGAACTTTAGAAATAATCAACCATATTGTGTCTGGGGGAATCTAAGGCAACAGGAAACGCACAGTGCAAGGGGCCTAAGAAGGTGCCCTGGTCATCGGTCTGAGCGTATGGAAGCCCAACTCCCAGTGCTCTGTAGAAGGACTCGAGCCGTCTGATTGTTACTTATTTGTGAAATGACGAAACTGAATTAAATGACCGCCAAGGTTGCTCCAACTCTAAAATTATATGCTTTCATAATAATTAATTCTACATTTATGTAAAACTGGAAATGTGCCCAAGGGTTTCTACAGGATGGCCCCATTAAAATAAGCACATTAAAATAGCAATCAAGGTGAAACATTGATTTCTTCCCTCCTGGGGAAATTCTTTCTCCACTCTATATAACCGTGAATATAAAACTTAACAGAGCACAACTAATTATTAACATCTTTATCACTAATTGCACCTCCATTCCTGGCTGATATGGTTTTGAATTAAACTAAGCTTCAGTATTTATTTTACCTTCAGGCATTTCTCAATTAATCTTGGCAACACTCGGGACTCAGTTAATGGTGGAGGCTTTAACAGATGCCATTAAGAAGTTAGTCTTAGAATACATATATGAGTTGGACCCAATTTGCCTTTTTCTTTCTTGTGGCAGGCCAGGTAAAATGAATGACATCATAGGAAGGCAAAAGAAGGAATTTTGGAGTGTGTATGTTTTTAAGTTCTGAAAGCCGACCAAAAAATGAAATCTAGCCCCAAAGTGAGTGCTCAGTGGAAACTTTAGTTGAAGGTATTGGAGAAGCCCAGACAACTGGTGTAGGATGTCTCACAGTTGCTGGTGCCTAAAACCTGATGGGATGCAGGTTCTGAGTTGCAGAGGTGGCTTAGTTGGTCAGGTACTTGCTGTGCCAGCACGAGGAAGCTCAGCTGATCCCTCCAGAACCCACACGAAAAACGCTGACCTGCTGGCAGCCAGTCCAGCTAACCCAGAGAGCACCGGCTGAGATTTTTATCTTGAAAAATAAGCTAGTGAATCATTAAGGAAGACGCCTAAGATTGACCTCTAGCCTCTTCTGGTGGGATCATTGTAGGGGCCAAGAGAACCAGAAGCCTTAAAATGAAAACTTTATTTTCTTATCACTCAGGGAGGCAGCCAGTTTGGGATCTGAACCACATCCCTGAAGGGAGATTGTACATTTTTATAGGGTGGGAACACAAAGCAAGGGGGATGGGGGTGGGTGCATTGACCAATCATATTTTGACCCAAGGGGTTAAGCCAGGAAGTCAGCATTGGTGACTGGGCCTTATCCAGGCAACCTGGTTTCAGAGACCTCGAGTCAGCTTTTATAGTTGGGACCTGACTCTTTTGCAGTTCCCTCCTGGACTGTGGCCTGGAATTGTGGAATGATAAGGAAATAAAGGACTGGGCAGGCTGCACGTAGTCAATTAACTAGGAACACATTTATGACTTGGGTGCCTTAGTGTAGATAACGGGATAGCAGCATCTTCCCTCTTTACATCCTTTACTGGTCAGCAGACAGACATGAAACATCTCAAGAAGCAGGACAGGAGTTGGGTTCTGGGCACTGGGAACATGAACTCAGTTTTGATTCTGCCAGCAAGGTGGAACTCGTTCCTGAGATGGCTGGACCCATAAAACAACCCCCTAACACCACACACACACACACACACACACACACACACACACACACACAATCACGTGCACACAAACATATCTATATCTTTAAATAGAGAGGGAGGAGCTTTGTATGGAGGTCTGGGATAGAGCCTCAATCTCTCTGGAGATGCCAGGGCTGCTGGTCCACAGACCCACAGCTTTGAAGAACACAGTCACAGAACAGAATCACAACAAAGGGGTCAAAATTCAAGATCAGAAATGACTGGGTTTAGTGAAGAAAAAGATAATAATGGCATTGAAACAAACAAAACTATCCCTCTGCGGCCTGTGGACTATATGAAAAGGTCTGCTTACCTGTGGACAGGCTGCCCCACGGTCACTCACTCAGTACACACTGAGGAAGTCACACCTGCTTGACAACACTTGTGGGCAGCAGAGAAAGAAGATGCTAGGGTGGATGACTGGGAAAGCATCTTCCCCCAGAGCAGACCCTTACTCTAAAGGGTAATACACATTTACAAATGTCTAGTATTGTATTCGTTGCCTTTCGTTGTGGGGTGGGAGAAGGAGGGAGGGTAGCGCTTCCCAATACCCTAAAACTACTTGAAATCTCTTGAAACCACCACACCTTTGAAAAGACAATGGTGTGAAAGCATTAAATGTTAATTTAATCCCAATAAACAGACTACAAAGAATGGGCAAGCCAGCCAGACAGGACTGTGAGCCATTTGATTTCTGAGTCCTTTACTCCCAATGGTGGGTGAGCAAGGAGTTATCCCCACTTGGCTGAGACAGCATTTGTTTTCCTTGTGAGCCAGCAGAGCAAACAATCTTGGTGGTTCATGGTGGCCTTCTCCTCACCAAGACAGAGACCATCTGGCCACTTGCAGGGGGCCTCCACAGAATGGGATAAATTTACACAGAGTTGTGACAATAAGCACAGATGTGTCCACGGGGCCCCATGTGGCCATTTAACCCTTCCAGGAGAGCATGCAGTAGCTACCCTGAGGAATAAGTTGGCTTATTCTTAAGGTTTTTCTCCGAGAACCAAGCTGTGAAACTTTAGGAGCCCCACTTGACACAATTTTGGCTAATTGCTAAAAGTTAGGCAATGTGCTGGTTAGTTTTAACTGTTAATTCCACAGCGTTTTGAGTAACCTGTAGTTATCTGGGAAGAGAATTAAATAGGTTAAATTGGCCTGTAGGCAGGCCTTGTTAGTTGATATAGGGAGACGCAGCCCACTGTGGGTGGTACCATTCCTTAAGCTGGGCCCTGCAGTATGTAAGAGTGGAAAGGGCTAGCTGAGAGCGGGCAAGCAGGCAGCACGGATACACTCCTTCCTATCTGTTCTTGGAAGGATTCGTTCCTACCTGGACGTCCCCATAATAATGGTCCATCACCTGGAACTGTAAGCCAAATAAACCCTTCCCTCCTGTGTGGCTTTCAGTCAGGGCCTTTGCAAAATAAATGAAGCTGCAACAGGCAATAAGCCTGAAATAAGTTAGCTATAGTTCAGAGTTTGATGTGAGAGTAGTGGTCTAAGATACACATGCAGCCCTGAAGCCAAGAACCATGAGTTCGAACCTCTGCTCTGCCACTGGTGGAGAAGAGGCCAGAGGACTAGCTTAGGAGCTTTGAGTAAGTTACTTGATCTTTGCACCTCAGTTTCTCCTAATGGGGTCAGAACTAGGTTCCTGCTCAATGAATCACTAGGATGTGACACTTCTGGAGATACCCTCTAGGCTGGCAAGTGACAGCTGGAGCCATTAGTGATGGTATTTATATGTTATATGCTGGGAATCAGTGCTAAACCCAGACTCATTTATAAAGATCATGTCACAGTTTGGTCATCCTGACTACACCACAGTCCTGAGCATCTACACCATTCCTGCCTCTAGGCTAGCCTGTGGGATACAAGTAAATCTCCTAGAAGGGGTGTGTGTGTGTGTGTGTGTGTGTGTGTGTGTGTGTACAGATGCATGTGTGTATGATCACGATAAACTTGTGAAGGAGGCCTGATTCTGCAATTGTGACAAGCCCTTTGGTGTTACCCATGCAGCAGTTGGAGGGCTATACTTTAGCAGTAGTCCTAGACATTGCCACACACATCTAGAACCAGTACACCCCAGTCTGGGCTCAGAATCATAAACTAATGCCCTTCTAGTTCTTCACAGCTGCCCTCACTAAGTGACCATCAAAATCACCTGGAACGCCTGATACAATAGATGGTGACACTCCACCTGCTAAGTCTGACCTGGGTCTGAGATTCTGCATTTCCAACAAGCCTAGGTTGATGCTGTTACTCTTTGTCCAGGGACTAATCCTTGAGGATGGCTTGATCAGTCTACAGCACCCCATGATCAGTCTACGGCACAGACATGACTGACTCTTGCACTCGTTCCTCTTCTCTGCATTCTTTGGCTTGGCCAGGGCAGATGTCTACTGCACCTTCTGTCCCGTAGGCCCTGGATAGACCAGCCGTGCCGCTGTCCCCACAGTTTCTCTACAGGCTTCCCAGCCTTGGTCTGTAACATTTTCTTCTCTCATGCTGCCTTCCCAGCACCCAACCAGAAATGCACACCTAGCTTCTACCAAGGTTCTCAGCAACATTCAGCCTGATCCAAACTCCAAAGCGCTCTTCCACAGAAAATATGCACTTCTTTGGCTCCCAGTGAACCTTGTGAGCTGTCCGGGTACGACCATCTTTTCTTATGTGTGTTCATATTCCTGCCTGAGTCACTAGAAACAGGCTCCCTGGGGACCAGGTCTTATTTATCAGTGTCTCCATAGCCTACCACACTGAACGTAATGGCTGTTCACTTTCACTAACTAACCATTGATGGGCTAGAGCACACTGGCTGCTCTTGCAGAGGACGTGAGTTCAATTCCCATCATCCACATTAGTGGCTCACAACCTTCTATATTTCCAGTTCCAGGAGATCTGACCTCTAGATACTGCACACACATTATGTAGAGACATAGATGCAGGCAAAACATTCATACACATAAAATTAATTTAATTAAAAAATAATAATTAACCACTGAAAATTGTAAAGCACAAATGAGTATCTCTGGTCATTGACACCCAAGGGAAGCAAGTCCCTTTCCTTAACTACTGCATTTCTCTCATTTTTTTTTTGATATGAGAGAGTCAGAAGGTTGAGTGATAAATATACTAAGGTCAAATGAAATGTTATATGTATCTAAAGAGTATTAATCAATTAATTGATTGACAAGGTCACCTCCTTCTAAGTAGGAACCAAAATGTACTTTGTTGAATAAGAAAATTCCAGGCATCAGACACCTAGAGAAGAAACAGGTAGACTAGGAAGGAAGATCCAACAGGAGTTGATCACACCATCTGTTCTCAAAATAAGAATAGCTGGAGAATGGGCTGAAATAGGTTGGAGAGATAGCTTGGCCAGCAAAGTGTTTGCCTTCCAAGCATGAGGATCCTACTTTAATCCTCAGAGCCCACATTTAAAAAACTTGGCATAGTGAGCTGGGTTTGAAATCCCAGCACTGGGGACACAGAGATAGATAGGCAGATCCCTGGGACTTGCTGACCAGCTAGCCTGTTCTACTCATAAGTTCTAGAGAGAAACTCTGTCTTCAAATGAAAAGAAGATGTGTACCAACTAAGAAAAAATACCCAGGTCACACCCATGTACATCTGCACTCACGTGAACACGCAAATGCACACACATGCATTTTTTAAAGGAGTGAAGAATTTAGAATTCCAATCTGTGCATGCCCATCTAAACATAAAAGCCACCCACGCAAGGCTGGCAGTCACTTGTAAGCAATAGATAGATGGCTTGCCACCGCTCTGTTGTCAGCATGGAGCAGAACAGGCAGTGGGGGACTGTTTATGTTTCTTATACGGTCCCTGTTTATTTCCATTCTCTTTTCCCCTAAAGCTCAGCCAGGTCCCTGCAAGAGGCCCAGCCCCTCAGCTGTGCTAACATTAACCACATTCAAGGACCCAAGATTCCAGGGAGCAACAACCCTTGTGACTGCCAGCCTCTGAAAGGAAGCCTGAGAGCTGAGGCGGGTGTGGTCTCTACAGAGGGGTCACCTAAGAGCCCTGTTGCCCAGCATGTGCCAAAGTCTCCTTGCTAGGCTTCTCTGGGGAGGTCCAGGGTTTTCCACAATCAGAGAAGTAACATTCCTTGCACATAGATATCTCAGTCAAGTTGCTAGAAGAAATGAGTCTTTCCCCAGAGAATATGAGAAAGATGCTTGGGGGCAGAAGGATCATATCCCCAGAGACAGCAAGCAGACTGACACAAGGTGGGGTGAAGTCCCTGTGCCAGGTTCTGCTGTAAACATGGCCCGTTCTGTATCTAATGGATAATGCCCACAGGGATAGAAGGGCTCTTTCCTGACACATTCTTACTTTTCACTGTTCTCTATCAAGCAAACATACTCACCAAGCCAGTAGTTTGCAGCTTAGTCTTGGCACCAAATTCCCAACTGAGGAAGTGTGATGCTATGTATTGTACGCCCCCAAGTATAGAGATGATGCATCTGAAGGCCGCCCTCTACTCCTGGCTCAAGATACACATGGACATCTTCCTACTCTCCCCTCCTTCCTTGTGGTCCTCGAAGCTAGGAGAAACTGGAGGAAACTGGGGTTTTCGATGAAGACCGCCATTCCTAGTCCATCAGTAAGACCAAATGTTATCTCTTAAAAAGGCTTTCAGTGCTGTGGTAAAACAGCGCCTTCTAGGCATGGCAGCACTCAGGGACCCACAGCAGTTGTGGGCTTTCTACACAAAACCTGTGCAACATCAAGCCAGTCAACACTCCAGCGTTGGTGGAGGAGGGGTTCAGGAGACCCCAGCCCTAGCTGCAAGTTAGTGGCAATTGATGGCTGCTGGCTGAGAGGGAGCCTCTGGGGGCGTGGCCTCTGGTAGGTGCCATGCTAGTGAATGGCCTACACCCATGCACATACAGGTAGCTCCAATAAGACCCAATAATTATAAAGAAAAACAAACGAGCTATGAAATTGGGTGGGGGACTTCTGGGGTATCTGAAGGACCTGGAGGACTTGGAGGGTCAAAGAGAATCAAAACACACTGTATACATGCATGGAATCCTCAAAGCACAGATAAATACAATTTAAAAATAAAAACCATTCTGAGAGTTTTCAGGGATTAAGACTATAGCTCAGTTGGCAGACAGCTTGCTTAGCCACACACAAAGCCCTGGGTTCTTTCCCAAGTACTGCAGAAACTACATGTGGTAGTACACACCTGTAATTGTGGCACTTGGGAGGTGGAGGATGGAGGGCCACGAGTTCAAAGTCGTCTCCAGCTACACAGTGAATCTGAGACCAGCCTGGGCTACAGAGATATCTCAAACAAACAAACAAACAAAAAAGAGTAAAACAATTTGTGAACACACATGCACACACACACACACACACAAAGGATAGTAGGAACTACCTCTAACAGCTGTCCTTCTCAGTGCTGGCAGATGTGAAAGAAATAAGGGTTTAAGGACCCCACAGCAATCTGCTGACCCTGCAGCACCCTTGGTACTCTAGCAGGAGGGATCAATAGTCTGAGGAGTCCGTAAGCACATCTCCTTCCCAGAGCTCATTTCCAGAATGACACTGGGAACTGCAATATCAGAGAGGAGCCAGATATTGTCACAGATTGGGCACGGTGGCCTATGCCTATAAACTCAGCACTTTTGAGGCTGTGACAGGAAGATAACTGGAAGTTCAAGGCCAGCCTGTGTTACAATAGTGAGTTCCAGGACAACCTGTGCTATCATGTATGATCTTGTCTTGAAACAAAGTAAAATTATCACTTGAGGAAAGGTATCTTTAGGTGTGGGCTGTGTTGGTGAAGAAACAACCTCCAGGCTGCAGAGAGCAGAAGCACAGCTTATACTCCAGGCAATGGAGAGGAGTTAGAACCTAGAATCATCCTTCCTTCCAGCATGAGTCTGTGTAGCCATCAGACGCGAGAGGAACTGAGAGGCAACAGAGATCAGTCAGATTCCACAGCTCTGAGTACATCAGAGAGAACATAAGCTCGGTGGAAAGTCTGTTACCAACATGGCAGCTGGTTAGGTCATGGCAGTAAGCCATGTTGCTACCCAAACTGTGACCGTGGACCGTAAACCTGAAGCATAGTGTATATGTCCTTCAACAGGGGAATCCAGAGCCAGCTAAGTTATGACCCATTCAGACACTGGAGGAAACCGGTTAAAGGACAAGCCAGGTGCACATACATAGATGTAACAATGTAACAAGCTCTCCAAAACATGGAAAAGTGAAAGGAAACAGGGTGCAAAAGACACTAAACTCAGGACATTAAAGAGCTCCTATTCATATGAAAGAGAATGAATGAATGAATGAATGAATGAACGAACTAACACACACAGCAAATGTACACATGCCCAAAACAGAACTTGGGAGCCTGGAGAGATGACTGAACAGTCATCTTCCTGAGGCTGCTTTCCTGAGGACCCAGGTTTGATTCCCAGCAGCCATCTGGCAGCTAACAAGCATGTGGAACTTCAGTTCCAGGGGAGCAGATGCTGTCCTCTGGCTTCCATGGGCACTGCATGCACATGGTACATACATGCAGGCAAAACACTCACACATATAAAATAATAACATAAAAAATATTAAATGGAACATTGATTTTTTGGGGGCACCAAGTCTACGAGGATGGAGTTGAGGCAGACACACTTGAGTCTTTTGTACTGCCATTGCCTCCTTCCTCTCTCTCTCTCTCTCTCTCTCTCTCTCTCTCTCTCTCTCTCTCTCTCACACACACACACACACACACACACACACACACACACACACAGGTTTTTGATATATGAACACAATGTGCAAAATTCTGAATTGTTTTGCATTGAGTCTATAAAACCCAACCATTTGTATCAACGTGCCCTAAGGAGCAGAAGCAGATGTCTCCTGGCAGAGCAGTCCTGATGCAGCATCAAAGAGAAACTCAGTGAGGAATCTCAGTCCTTACACATGCAGATGCTTCAAGAAGGGACATAAAATAACCACTTATGGACATACTGGAAGCCCCAAAAGCTGGAGTGGATATGATCAGGGGTCAAAATGTTCTGAAATGCATGTCCACAGCAGTACTCCAGGGAGAGTCTACATCATCAAGAATCATCAAATCTCATACCTGGGTGAGGCTTCTTATAACCCAACCTCTCTGTGGAAAGAAGAGTTGGGATTGTAAAATGTCGTCCACTCCTCTATTTTCAGAGAAGAGAAGCATGCCCAGTCATAGTCCCTGTGTGGCTAGACCAACCCTTCTACCAGGGACCCAGTTTAGGAGCCTCTTGCACTTTTGATTTTTCCCACATTGACCTGGTCATAGTCACTACCCTCTATGTACGACACTTTTATGAGAGCGGAGGGTATGGTTCAGTCGATAAAATGTTTGCCTTCCAAGTGTTGTAACCTGAGTGTGGTCCTCAGAACCCATGCAGAAACCCAGCATGCTGGCCAGACAGTAGAGCTAAATCAGTAAGTTCCAAACTCTGAAGATTCTGTCTCAAAAATGTTTTAAAAAGTGGACATTTTAGCTAAAGTAGACTTGCATATACAACTTGTGTTGCACACACTCACAAACAAAGTGAATAAATAAACAAGTCCTTTTTGTGGCTCATCTCTGGCTAGAGAACAAAGTTCAATTCCAGAAGAGTTTAAGCTTGTAGTTATCTGATGCCCTCCACCATGAGTCCTCAATCTTCTTGGTCTACTCTCCAGTCTTCCTCTTATATCCTGAACCCTAACAACAGTGTACCATCCACCAGGTCCCCAACAACCTGACTCCATTTGGAATGCTGCCCCACTGGTACACAGATGTACTGGTGCAGGCGGTTAGCATAGGCTCCTCCTGGTCTGCTCTGCCCTGTTATGAATGCCCTCGCTAGGCAGCCTGCACATCCTTCTTGGCTGTGGCATTAACACTCTGGCTGGGCAGTGTTAAGTCAAGACTCTGCCTCCTCATACACTGTTAGCTTCTGCCGGGCCAGGTTCACCCATTGCTGATCCAAGTGTATAATCCCGAGCTAGTCCCAAGTCTGATGCAGAAGTACTCTAAATATTTGCTGAAATAACACACGTGAGAGGCAGAGAGCTTAAATGTTTGCATTTCTAACCAATGGGCCAGTAAAGCCCATAGCTCTAGACTAATTCATAGAAACCAAAAGGCTCTAAGTTTCAATAAACCAGCCTGAGGTACCCAGGTGGGAAACAAAGAGAGCTAACAAAATTAGACTGGTAGCCAGTGGCTACCTAGAAAATTCTCAGAGCTCCAAATTAAAGGGAGGAAGAGGGAATAGAACCAAGGAACAAAAACACATGTATTCCAGGCTGTAATCTGAAGCAAACTAGGCAGGAAAACGTTTGTGGCTGAGAGCTGGAAGAGCCTTATTTTCCCTGAAGCTCCCTGTTTCTTTCCAACCCCCTGCCAAAGGGGGAAAGAGATCATGCGCAGCCAGAGTTCAAAGAGGCTCGGAGCAAGTGGTTTGGGTGGAGTGCAGATGCCCTTTTAGAAGTTCAGAAGACTGTAGCGCCTGCCAGGGTAGGTCTCAGCAATAAATTATTTGGTGTCTACAAGAGATAAGAAGCAAAACTCCGGCCACTCGGTGAAGTAAAAATTCAGATGATGAAAACCACAGCTTTCCTGGCTGACTACTGTGTAGCAAAACCATGCTGAGGGTTTGATCAGACCTGCTTCTGTTCCGCATGGCTGGCTACAGTGAGGGGTAAAAGACAGAGTGAGGGGCCACTGAAAGGCTTGCTCTGAGGCTGTATGAAAGAAGGGACCCCCTCCCCCAGTGCTCTCTGCAGGTGATGGTGGTGTGTTTCACTAAAGATAAAGGGAACCTATTATAGGTGCATTGGGGAATGTTCCCAGAAGCCAGGAGCCAAGAGATCCAGGCAACAGAGGTGAATGAAAGGCGACTTTGGAGTGACTCCCAGTTTATTTCTCTACTATAAGATTTCATTTATATTTATGTGTATTTATGCCGTGTGCATGGCACAAGTGTGTTGGTGCCTGTAAAGGATAGAAAAGGGCACTGGATACCCTGGAGCTGGAGTAACAGACAGTTGTGAGCCACTGAAGAGGGATGCTGAGACCTGACTAAGGTGCTCTGGAGGAACAATAGGCACTCCTTACTACTGAGTATCTCCAGCCCTGCATAAGGAAGCCAAGCTTTAAGACCTTATCCTTGACCCATCCAGTGCCTGCTACATGGATGAAGTTCATAGGGTGGTAGCCACACATTACCACCCTCCGAAGTAAACTGAGGCAGCAACCTTCAGAACAGACCCAGTCCTCCTTGGGAATAAGCCCTGGAGGATACTTTAACTCTAGGCATTGTCTACAAGCTTCTGCTTCTTCAGAATCATATGCAAAATCAACCATGTCCCTAAGAGCAAGTGTTCGCTGGTGCTGTCTACCTGGGTGACCCTGGGCTCTGGGTGACACTGCTCTGAGGTGTGTTACCCACAGTGACATAAAAAGAAGGAATAAGGACAAGCAAACGAGCATTAGAGGAAACTGGTTCCCACATAGCAGAACAATGAATGGTCAAACACCAGTAAAGATGGCACTTAAAGCCAAGCATGTTACTCATTACCAAAGGGCACCTGAGAGTGCAGGGTGTGTGCCCTCCTACTGGGGAAATGACTTGGATCAGAGGAAGAGATAGCCTTCATGATTTTTCAAAATCAAGAAATAAGCCAGTAGGTGTCTACAGAGACATTCAAGCAAAGATGGTTTCCACTTTCTATGTTCCACTAAGCAAGGCATCCCTGGGGATGGTATAAGGGGGGTAAGGGTTGGCACAGAGGCATTTACATGGGATGTGGAAAGAGCCCAGCTGTTCTATCAGCAACTTTGCCTGCCAGGCCCTCTGTCACCTATGGAACCCTGGACAAGTCCCTATACAGCTCTTCTATCCAGCATGCCTGCTCCATCTGGCTATTGTACAGACTCAGTGAAATCGCTCCCAGGAAGTGTTGAGCTCAAGGTGTGGCTGCAGTGGCTTCTCCCTAGTGACAGTTCTCATGAAGACTGCACTGCGCCAAAGACTGAAAGACTGAGCTTCTGACCTCCTCCATGTGGGGACCACAGCAGACTGCCAAACATGGCGCTGAGAGCTGCAGAATGGTTTTGCATAAAAGAACAGTGAATGCATTCATTCCTCCAGTATGCATAAGAGAAGCCCTCTTGGGAGTCCAAGCTGCTGCCAATGTGGGCTGTAATCCGAGCCCCCACTCCCCCTTTGGCTCTTGGGACTACAAGGGTTTAAGGGGAACTGAATGGGATTACCTGTAGGGCAAAGGGCCTGGCCAGAGCAGATGCTGAGTGAATGCTGCCTCCTAGCCCTTCTCCCCTGGGGCCTCTCACACTGCCCCCTTGCCCCAGCAGCTGACCCTCTATAGGCTAAGAAAAAAACCTTAAGATTGATTTTCAGCAAGTTCTGCTGAATTCATTAACACAACAGTGATAATGATTCTAATATGAATTATGGTTTCTAAGCATCTTTTATGAGATGGGCTCATAGCGTAAGTAATGCTATTTCTCTTGGATTCTGGATGTCTCTGATTTGTATGGCGCTCATGCTCGCTCGCTCTCTCGCGCTCTCTCTCTCTCTCTCTCTCTCTCTCTCTCTCTCTCTCTCTCTCTCTCTCTCTCTCGCTCTCTCTCTCCCTGTGTGTGTGTAGGTCAGAGGACAAGTATCACTTGAGTATCTCTCTTCCTGCTCCTCCTCCTCCTCCTCCTCCCCCTCTTCCTCCTCTCTTCCTCTTGCTCCTCCTCTTCCTCCTCCCCCTCTTGCTCCTCTTCTTTCTCCTCCCCCTCCTCCTCTTGATCCTCCTCTTCCTCCTCCTCCCTCTCCTCCTCCTGTTCTTCCTCTTCTTCTTTCTCCCCCTCCTCCCCTTGATCCTCCTTCTGCTCTTCCTTCCCCTTTTCCTCCTTTGTTCCTTTCAGTCAGGATCTCTTTCTGCCCAGGACTGCCAGGCTGAGCTGGTTTATCAGCAACCCTCAGAGATCCTCCTGTCTCTGCCTCCCAGCAATTAGATGACAAGTGCTCACCACCACACCTAGGGTTTTTCCATGGATCCTGTCGATAGCGCCCAAAACCTCATGCTTGCAAGGCAAGCACTTCACCAACTCAGCCATCTCTGAGCTCCTTACACCACTTTCTATGTGTCAAATTACCATATATCTCTTCATCTTTCTCTTCATTAGGAATATGGAAAAAAATCACACATAATAATGCAGCTTCTCTGCATTAAAGGGCTTCCTTAAACTAAAGGCTATATCTCTTACCATAAGAGATATAAGTGAAAGATGCAGAAGTTCTTCCTAGAGTTTTATCTGATCTCTAAAAATATTTAGCATAGTATATTTAAATAATATATGCAGTATTCAAATAGCTGTCATGTCAAACAGCTGCTAGTGTCTTATACATGTTACCACCACTTAACCATCACACAAATAGTGAGATAGCTTGTCTCATTTTTCTAAAGGAAACTGATGCTATGTGACATTAAACAGTCTGCTAAGCTGGTTACTCTGTGTGCACAGATATCATTTATGATATTAATGAATGCCACTGAATGGATGATTGGTAAGCACTTAAGGAGAAAAAGCAACTGCAATTGGTACAGGTTTTAAATGCCAAGTTAACATGGAAAGATGATGGACTACATGCTACGACGTTCATTGAGGAAAATGGGCATGTCTGCCCATTGCTACAGCATCCACATAGCCCATGAGGACCAGATGCTTCTACAAGGAAAGGCTCATGAGAGGCTAAAGGAAATAGTTTGCATTGGAAAGCAGCCATAGGAGGAACCAGGAGGTCCCAGAGGGCTTGGCCTGCCCTGGACTGGACAGCTAGTTGGAGACAGGGAGAGAATCTCAGAAGTTAAGGACAGGGGCTCTGAATTGGTGATATAGCTCAGTTAGCAATATGCTGATCTTACAAGCTCACATACCTAGATCTGAGCCCTAGAACCATATTAAAAACAAACCAACGAACTAATAACACCCCCTCCACTGCCCCCAAAAGGCATAGTGTTTGTAACCCTAATGTTGGGAAAGTGGAGACAAAGGGCTTGCTGACCAGACAGACTAGTAGCACTTGGCAAGTTCCAGCTTAGTAAGAGACCTTGTCTCAATAAAACACAGTAGATGGCACCTGAGGGATAACAACTAAGGTTATCTTCAGGCCTCTGTATGTACCGACCCCACTATACACATACTAAAGTATCTGAACATAAACGCACACGTACATGTTCACATTCTAGGACTTAGGAACTGTCATTTGTCTATCTAAGCGTGGAATGCTTTTCATACTATAAAAAAGGAAGGACAATGTGGATGTTCTACACGTGAGTACTGTGAAGTTAAGCCAGAGTCTCAGATGGTGAGTTGACTTCCTTAGTCACTCTGGCAAACTCCCACAAAATCAGTGAATATCCTCATAGCCCCGGACAGGATGTTTGAAGTCAGCATTGCTCACTGACAGCCAAGTGTTCATAAGACCTTGATCCCTCTGGCCTGCAATCCTGTGCCACATGGTGTCTTCAGTAAAGGACACACAACAGTTGTTATGTAGGATTCTATCACCTACTGACATAGCCATCTTGGTTTGTGTAATAGACTCTACAATGTCCATACAGCAACAAAATCCTAAAAACACATTTTCTATAATATTTCCCTACCACTCTGTAACCCATAACTATCCTTTTTTCTTTAAATCTCTCCCAACTCCTGGTGACTGCCAGCAGCCCTCTTAGCTTGTGACCACATCCCTTCAGTCATCAGGAGCATCACCCTCAACTTCTATTCGGCCTTTACATGACCTTGTCCTCTGTCTGCTTATGATATCCCTATCTGTCCATTATACCCACTGTCCTTCCCTTTCCTTCTCACCCACCCCCTTTTGCCGTTCCCTTATCCCATTTAAATGTGACATCTGCATCATAATAGATTCCACTCTGCTATGGTCAGAGGCTATTGACATATACGTATGAAAATGTCATAATGAAACCCATTGCTTTGTACACTGACTTAAAATTAATTTTAAAATTGAAAATAAGAAGACTACCTGGCTAATCCTGGACCATCTCCACATCCCAAGAGACTTAACTTAATCATCTCTGCGAAGACCCTTTTCCAGGTAAGTAAGCATTTAGAGACTGGAGAGGCTGGGGCTGATATCGTCGGTAGTGGGAGAAAAGGGTTATCCAGGCTCCCATGCAGAGTGAACTGTCCCTCTATGGGAGTTTTCTGCTTCTTGTTGTTCATGGAAATAAGTGGGCAGAGGAGAGCCTGTCAGGGTCATAAGAAGGCAGGGACCTGAGAAGCCTGGGGCTGCCAGGAGGGCTGTGAGCACTTCATTCCAAGAACCAAAAGAAGGCTGAACAATACAGGCACTCCAACAGCCACTCTCCATGCTTCTCCCATGGTGATGGCACCCGCAGTCACAGCTGTGGGGTCTGCAGCGGGAAGAGCAGTTTCCCAGAGATAAGGACTCCTGAACTCGAGTCCCACCCTGCCCTGCACAAGAGAAAGACAGTCTGGACATCTTTAACTCAGCTCAGTGTCTCTGGGATGGCTGAGACTAAAGTAACGGCGAACAGAGCTTCATCGGTGTGACAGATTGAACAGCATGTACAGGCTCCGGCAGGTAGTACCAGGGAAGGGAACACTAGCTACTCACATAGGAAATTCACCTCCATCCTTAACGAAGGCAATTGAGGCCACCATTAGGAGTGCCCTGAAGCTCCAGGGTTCCATATTCCAAGCCAGGATCCCCACCCTCTGGATCATACCTATTGCAGGCAGGCTTTTTCCACGGCCTGCTGTATCTCTCTTCTTGAATGGCTTGGAGAGAGTTCAACAAAGCATTCTTCGCAGCAAATGTGATCTCTGCTCTGATAACTAATGGAATACTTCTGACACTTAACGAAATGCCAAGAGGAGTGAACAAGGCGCTCTTTGGAGGTTTGGCTGAGATCAGAGTAACTCAAGCTTCAAAATCTGGCTCCAATCTTCCCTAACCTACAGGCAGCAATGTACATACCGAGGAGCCCAGCCCTGCGACAACCTGTGGGTGAGGCCTAAGGTTTCCCATCCAGAACTAAAGCACATTAAAATGCTTATCTGCTTAGCATCCACAGGTAACTTCTTGTCAAACAACTCAAGGACCACATGGTACTCCTGACTCAGAAGGGAAAGAAGCAAACCTTTACTTGGAAGAGAAAGAAAAACAATAACAGCAAAACCAAAACATGAAGCTGGCATTGCAAACACATGTACCTGCTTTCTCCTTACCTGGCCAAAGGTTTTTCCCCAAAAAGAAACACAAATAAGGCATTAGATTTCTCTTTTCCTTACCATGTAGTTTCTGGAAATACGCCCTCACCCTACTCCCCTGTACCATGTAACAAAACTCCGTAGGTATCTACGGAGGGCTAGGAAACCAGAGTGCCGCTCTGTAGGGCTGAGCTAACAGAACATCTTCCTCTCTAACATGAAGGATCCCTGAGCTGCAGGAGCCCCCAGGACAAAAACAACATGTTAGCCCAGAGCTAATAATGAGAAAATGTGAACGGCTTACAATGGAGGAGGCGGAAAGGAGGGTTTAAAAACCTAAGAATTGCTCCCTGCAGGGAGGACTGGGATGGGGGAGGGGGATGAATGAAGAAAACCTGTGATGGAAGCATAGCCTGTCTGCACTTCTGACAGCTAATGAATTCTGAAGGCAAATACACAACACACATGCACATACATGTGAGTGCACACACAAGCACATGCACACACCCAGAGGGGGGTGGATCAATAGTTAAGAGCACTTGCTCTTCTAGAGGATCCAAGTTCAGTTCCTAGCACCCATGTCCAGTGGCTGTAACTCCAATTCCAGGGGTTCCTCTTCTGTCCTTGGCAAGCCCAGACACACACACACACACACATACACATTCAGACATACTCTCATACACATCAATAGTAAATCTTTTTAAAAATGCACATACATTAACACACAGCACAAGCACACAGACACAGGCTTACGTATATAAAGCATGCTTGAACACATACATACAAGAAGTTCCAGAACAACTCCCAAAGACTATCTTCTTAATGATATTAAAATAGCTACATCATGTTGTTTTGAGAAGTCTTATACTTTGGGAGGAACTTTTACAGCTGTTACCTCATTTGACACTCCCATAACATGCCTGTGTGGTAGACGGAAGACATGTAATTATCCATGTTTTATAGATTACATTAAGCGCTTCCCCTAGGTCTTGCCGTTAGCCAATGATGAATCTGAGACAGGAAGTGGGGTCTAATGACTCCCAGCTCCAGGAACTTCAACTAGGTAAGAAATGGGAGTCTTTCTAATGCAAAAAGGCTCAAGCCCCCGGGAGTCCAGTGGAAGTGAGAACGCTTAAGGAAACTCCAGGAGATGAGATGGAAGTCTAAACATGTGGCTTTAAGTAATTGTAACATCAGTGCATAGAGAGGAGACCAAAGAAACTGCCAAATGTTCCAGAACAATGCTTCATGCTGGCGAGCTGAACCGACATCTTCTCTTCCTATTATACTAGATGGCGAAAGCAAAGTAATGTCATTTAAAACTAACTGGTGTTAGGCATGTAACTCAGCCTGTAGTGAAGTACTAGCCTAGCGTGCATAAACTCAGATTTTGCTCTCCAGCCTATGGGAATTTAAGACAGGAAGATCTGGGAGTAAGAGCAATCCTCAGCTACATAGTGGGCTAGAGGTCAGCCTGGGATACATGAGACCCTGCCATAAACAAATACAACAGCTTCCCACAGTAACACATAAAACCCGTAATGACAAAACCATTGTACTTTACTTACCAATGTGGAAATTAAGGCCCAGTGAGAGGGGACTTACCCAGAATCAAAGTACTTGTGAGAACTAGGAACTGAGCTATGACTTTGGGATACAGAACTATGTGTGCCACACCAGCTGCCTTGGGCAAGTATTGTCTTAACTTCATTATTATAACCATCCCTAATTAATACCACAAGTTGAAATAAAAACACTTAAGGGGAGGGTGGGGAATGTGTGGTTTCCCTCTTTGCTTTTCTGAGAAACATCACCTAATTCCACAAACAACCCCCAGGGATGCTGTGGAAGTTTGGTACATAGTCCAGCTTGTGCAGAAATAGACCTACTACTTGGAAATTCTTATCATCTTGAGGTATTAGAGTACATCAGTAGACTGGCTGATGTCTGTCTCAAAGGGGTCCATCAGCCTATCAACATTACTTTATGTAGCAAAGAGACTTTGCAGTTAGGTAGCTTGGCTATTAGGAACATTTCCTGCCTCTCCTGAGGACCCAGATTCAAATCCCAGCATGTACACATGTCAGGCTGCTCAGAACCACCTTCAACTCCAGCTCTGGAGGAATCCCATAGCTTCTTCCTACTTCTCCAGGCACCTGCACACGCGTACACATTCCCACACATAGACACGCAAATGCATACATGATTTAAAAATAAAAGAAATCTTTAAAAGACAGTAGAAACAATAGAGATTAAGCCAAGGACCTTGTGACAAAATTGTTCTGGACTGTCAGGACAGCTCAACGAAATGACGCCGGCCCTTCTAAGAAGAGGGTAGACAGTCAATGAGAACCAGGAAATAACAGGATAGAATGTGAAGCTATAATGATGTGGAGACAGACAGGGAAGCCACCTCTCCCCAGGACACTAAGCATGTAGATCTCAGGCACTGTTAAAATCTATTTAAAAACCATTATTCCGGTTAGCCCTAATAAGCTCTTACTGTGATCACTCCCTCTCATGGTCATGTTCCTCTGTAAATAGGTAATGGGGGAGGGGCAACTCGACTCCCTGGTTGGAAGCTGGTGGACTTTTCCATGCTGCTTTGGCTACCTTGGACAAAAGGATCATTAGTCAAACAGCCAGTTAAATTACCTGTATGCTAGCACCAGCTTTCTTGACCACTCCATGGACATAACCAGAGAACTGCATAGGATGGTTGCTGACTGCACCAGGTCCCAGCCTCAGCCACTTCCACCTGGAAGTGAACGCTTTATACTGGATATTTTGCTATTATGAGCCTTGCTGAACTCTAGTGCCCCAACAGTCATTTCTTCTGAAGGGGGGATAATTTCCTGGGCTGCCTAGCAGGGGGCCTGTTGTGTCTGGGGCTCAAGAGGAAAGATGGTGATCGGACCACACATGAACAGCAACATTTATGTGAGATTCCCATGGCTGCTTGTCTCCCCCACTGTTCTCATTTTTCTATCACAGGGTAAACGACAGGGATGTGTGCTAGAGGTGGTTTCTCTTCTAGGTGTTTTCAAGGGCAAAACAGTTTTGTTCATTTCTTTTAAAAAGTTATTGGAAATATATGTTTTCATACAATATATTCTGTTTATGGTTTGCCCTCCCCCCAACTCCTCCCAGACCCTCTCCACCCATCCAAATCCATATACTTTCTTTCTCTCTCTCGTGAGAAAACAAACAGGTATCTAACAATAATTTAAAAATAAAATAAGGTAAAATAATCAGGCCAGAATAGGACAAAACACATGGGGGGGGAATAGAGGCAAAGAAAACGTACAAGAAACACATGCAGATACATACACATCGCACACACAGACATTCCATAAAAACACAAATCCAGAAACCATTACATATATATATGTATATATATGCAAGACATCTGTAAAGTTTTTTTAAAAAAAATTAAAAGCCTAGACAAAGCATTATGAAACAAAAAAAATAAATAAAATATCTCCAAAAATACCATTCAGTAAATTTTGTAATGTCCATCTACTGTTGGACATAGGGTCTGCCCGTAAGTGTGCTTAGGTGTGGTTTGTACACCCAGTGAACCTCCACTGGAGAACACTAACCTTCCTTTGCAAGTAGGTATCAAGTGCAGATAGCTTCTGTGTACCTGAGCTTCCCCTCTCAGTGCTGGGACCCATCTGGCTTAGGCTTGTCCAGGCCCTAAGCATGTTGCCACAGGCTCTGTGAGTTCATATGCGCATCAGTACAAAGTCTATTTTTAAAAAAATCTAATTCTTTAAGTCAAAATATAAGTGCATCATCTCCTCCTTTCAATGCCTTCCACAAGCCCCCAACCTCACCCATCTCAAATCCACAGCTTGTCTTTTGTATGTGTATGTGTGTGTGTATGTGTATATATATATATATATATATATATATATATATATATATATATATATATGCATGCACATGCATAAATAGATAACTACAACCTACTGAGTTCATTCAGTGTTGCTATATGTATATGATTTCCAGACTGATAAACTAGTATTTGATATCCAATTCTCGTCCCTGGGGAAAACTAATTCTCCTGTACTTGTCTCGTGTTAGAGCCCCATAAGATTTTCCCCATCCATGTTAGGATGTCAATTAGTGTTGGCCTTGTTCAGATCTTGTTTAAGCAGCCACACTGCTGTGGACTCATGGGTGAAGCTTCCCTGTCATTTCTAGGATACAGTCTCGCAGCAGATTCCTGGTCCTCTGATTCTAACAACTTTCTTCCCAAGAGCACATGTCTTGTCTTTTGTTGTTCTCTCCTCCCTGTCACATGTGTGTGTTGTGGGGGGCAGCTCATCTCCAGTGAAGAAGGGGTCTGAAGTTGGTGGGCTGGTAACCACACAGCCAGCTTCTCAGTGAGCTCAAACAAAACGCGATGATTTTTGAATATAATATATATTACATACCTAATAATGCCTCCTCCAACCACTACCATACCTACTGCTGCCTGACTCCATAGGAAACACGGCCTCCCAAAGAATGGCACCAGATGAGCTTCTTCTGGCCTAGCCATGCTTTTTATCTGGGTGGAGCAGAAGGTCCCTAGCCAGCTGATGGGTAATGAAAGGGAGGACACCTATGAACAGAGGGCTGAACAGAGGGCTATGGCGGCCTCTGGAAGGTGGAAGGGGAAGGAAAAATCCTCCCCACAGCTATAGAAGGAACATGGTCTTGCCAGCACCTCAATCTTGAACTTCTGGCTTGAACAGCTCTTTCTCATCATATGTATTTGCCATTTTCATTATTTTAAGCAATTACATTTGTGGTGAGTGGCATACCATCATCAGAAACAAATGTTTGTATTACAGGACTAAGGGACCAAGCCTGGGCTTCTCGGCCAGGAACTGCAGTTTTCCTGAAACAGCTGGGAATGAGATGGTGGGAGGAAGAGCTAACCACTGTGACCCCAACGGTGCGAAATGAAAGACAAACATGGATCCACTGCCTATGTTAAAGTGGGAAGCAGTAGCCTTCTGGATTTAAGGAGCTTGTCTTTCTCAAAGGATTCCTAGTTCAGTCCCCACAGGATGGAAAGCTCTCCTCTGAGAAGGAGGCTGAGGACTTCCCCAGGTTAGCCAGGATTTCATTTGTGGCCAGAGCGCTAGTCCCTACATGCCCTTTACTGCCTTGGAGTGTGGCGCGCTCACTCATGCCCCAGGGCTGCCACCTTTCTGGTTCACTCTTTGGGAAGTGTCCTCTTTGTCCAGGGTGTGCTAAATCTCTTCTTCAAAGTGCAGCTCCTAGTTACCTCCTCTCAGAAGCCTTTCCTGGCTCCTCAGTCCTCTATCTTCCTGTCTCTCACCCCACATTCTGAGCCCTCTTGCTCCTCCCTGGGCCCTCTGTCATCCAAGTGTCTTTTTGCTTCCTCTTCTCTCCACCATCACAAGCCTCTCAAGGACCAGAAGGGTTAAGTGTCCTTCTCATATCACCAAGCAACTGGCACCCTCCACATATGTCAAGTCTTCTTTGGTTCATTCCGATTTCTTCTCACCGAATAAGGGTGTAAACTCTTCCTTCCACAGTACCTCTCCCATGGTCACTTTTGATTGTCCAAGAACTAGACCCACTGTGTGCCCCCACAGCCCTCTGCTCATACACATCACCAAACATGTGGCGTGCCCTCTTTAGACATGAAGGTCCTTAGGAGCCATGTGTCTGTCCCTGTCTATTGCTGCTGGGTCTAGCATGGCATCTGGTGCCCAGCAAATACGCAAAGAAAAAGAATACAATAGAAGGTAAGGAAAATACATGAAACAGCAATGGCCCTGTCATCTCTGCTGAGCCTTGAGAGGCAGGGAAAGACCTGAAAGCAAGAAACTCCACATGTCATGGTGGTTAGTCTTAGCTGTTCAATCACCTCTTAGGAAGAGTGTCTCAGTGAGGGTTGTTTAGATCAGGTTAGCATGTGGGTATGTCTGTAGGGGACTGTCTCAACATGAGTGCAACCATCTCTGTGTCCTGGAGTGTGTAAGAGAAAGGTAGCTAACTGAACAGTGAACATGGTATGCCTGTCTTCTTTATCTACTTGTAGATGTGAGGTGACCATCTGCCTCAAGTTCCTGCCTTGACTTCCCTGAAATAATGCAGCATTACCTCGAATCACAAGCCAAAAACTCCCCTTCTCCCCATAGTTGCTTTTGATAGTGTGTTTTATCACAGCAACAGAAGTAAAATTAAAACATATGAAGGCTTGGCATAGCTACTTTCTCATGCTGGCTAGCTGGGGTTTTCTCTGGGCCCCCTTGGAGGCTTTAGAGTGCCTGGTAAAGGCAATGTCTGTGTTATTAGAGCAAAGCCCCGGGGTAGATATTAGAAAATAATTGTCCTTTGCACCTCAGACACGGTACTCATCTGTCTAGTTAATGAGTGCTACCTTTAATGATGAACAAGGGCTTTCTCGAAGGACAAATGTGGAGTGGGAATCCCTCTCCGCCATGATCTTGAAGTAGACATTGACTCTGACGTTTGAGTTCATCATCTGTAAGTGGCAACAGCACACAGTGTGGCCTACCACAGAGCTGTGATGGAGACAGGTGACAGTGTGGTGTGTAAAACCACTACCGATGTGACTGGGCCATGTAGGGCATGTAGGCCTTGCTTCCCAGTGAGCTGCATCCCTTACACTTGCCTCGACTGGCCTGTTGGCATCATTACACCTGTTAGTCAGCTGGAATCCGAGGAATGGGGTGCTCAGAAGCTTCTCTTCTTTCCAGCAGGCACTGCCAGGTCTCAGCTTTACCTCCTGGAGATGTGTAGATAGGTGCTCAGACATGTAATACCATATGTAAAAATCATAGTCTCTCTCCCTCTCTGTCTCGTGTGTATGTATGTGTGTGTGTGTGTGTGTGTGTGTGTGTGTGTGTGTTCCTTTGGATGTTTGGGGCATAAAGCAGCTGAGGAGGATGGGTTTCCCAGAACTCCCCTGAGAAATGGAGCTCATTTCCTTTTAGAAATGCCTGCCCAGGTCAGGATGTCCTGCTCCAGGCTCTGCAGACAGACCTGAATTGCAGGGATGATTTGTGGACAGATATCAATTACTGGTACTTTATTTTTAATATATTACTTCATAGTTTCTTTTGTGTGTGTGTGTGTGTGTGTGTGTGTGTGTGTGTGTGTGTGTGTGTGTCCCACTGCATGTAATTAGGATTACAGGAATGAACATGAGTAGGGGTTATTTACTTGAGCAAGGGCAACTTACCTGTGGCTATACCACTAAGGAATGTGATCCCTGCCCCCGCCTCCCTGTCCCCAGTGTCTATTAACTGTCTCACTCTTTGGGGGAGGTGGGACCTTATGAATCCTTTCCCATCCACAATGACATGTTGACAGGCCCAGTCTTGTGCATGTAGCCACTACTGCTATGAGTTCAAGGGTGTATTAGTCATGCCATACAGTTATGGGCAGTTTAAAATAAAGTTGTGTCGCAGTAGACTACAGAGACTGCAGCTGGCTTGAATGGGCAGGATTGGAGTCTCTACCTAACTCGGGTATTCGACGGCCTGTGTCCTGCCCACATTGCCCAGATTTTCCCTGGAGAGGATAAAAATCCAGTTTGTCATTTGGTGCTGTGCTTGACTTGAAAATCTTGTACCAACGATTAGCAGAGTTGTGGGTACCTAACCCTGTGAGGGTTAGGGTTCAGGCAGGATTGAAAATGACACGGAGACAGATTCTGGGCAACCAGAGTGCTTGAAAATTACCTCAAGTCCTAAGGGAAGTGGCTGCTGCTCAGTACACTCTTTGTGGAAACAGAAATCAATTGACTAATAAATATCAAAGCCTGCATCTGCCTGCCCCTAGAGGCGCTGCAGGTGTGGCTTCTGTGTCACCTGTACATCAGTAGGGGACAGACAGGACAGAGGCTATGACTAAAGTCTGACCTATGAACATCTGCATGATTAGTGGCCCAACCTTCCCTGAAAACAAGAGAACCTGAAATGACCACCAGTCAGCACCATGTAGGCCCAGAAGGGCTCCCAGAGTAGGGAGTGAGCTGGGGACTAGAAGAGCCTCGCCTGGGACCATGGGTCCCCGAGGATGTGAGCCCGAGATGACCACCCAAGATGACAACACCCTGGGTCCTTGACAGGGAGCTAACCTGAGATGAACACAAGTCTGGCACCAGCAGACCCGAGGGTGCAGACCATGCCAGAGATGACTCCTGCACAGTTTCATAATGCATAAGTAGGACATAGCACTCCTGAGAGGACCCCAGATACTCAGAGGCCCTGGGTGCCACTAGGAGGAGCAAGTACATGGTGGAGAAACAGAAGGATGTGGGCACCATGAAGAGAGGCAGAACTGGTGACTTAAGGATTGTGAGGTACACCCTGATGTGAGTAACTGGTGATGCTACTGGTGACCAAAGTGGGGTCCTATCCTGTGCTGCCACTGGAGGCCACATATGAGTCCATGGCCCTGCAGTAGCCTGTTACCATCCGAGACCAGGCAGACATTCCTGGCACCACCAGGGGACCTGCTGATATCTGAGGGCTGTGCTGAACTGTCTCTACTCCTCACTTGGGCATTGTGGGAGAACTGGCCCTTGGGGGCACAAGAGCAGGAAAGCTGCCCCTGCCCCTAAAGAGCTGCAGTACTCAGAAAGGCAATCCCTGCACATTGTAGGAGTTTTGGGTGAGCCACCCAGAGGGTAAGAGTGTGGGAGAGCTGGTCCTGCCACTTGTCTCCTGTGCAGAGGCATGAATGAGAGAGATCCTCTCCTACCCCTCACCACCCGTGGCAGGAGGGAGAACTGGCCTTGGGTCATGAGAGCAGGAGAGCTGGCCCTGCCCCTCCACAGCTGCAGCACTCTGGAGAGCAGGCCCTGCTCCTTGCCTGGGCAGCACGGTAGAGCTGACCCTGGTGGTGTGGGAGAGGCATCCCTGAGGGCATGAGCATGGGACAGCTGTCCTGCTCCTTGTCTGCAGTGCAGTGGTGCTGACAAGGGAAAGATGTCCTCCTCCTCTCCCTTATCCCTTGCCACCAAGAGCTGGCCCTGGTTTTGGGGGTTGATGGGGAGCTGGCCCCAAGGGTGTGAGTTGGAGAGCTGACCAGATGACTAGCTCAGATACCTCTCAAGCCCAGCCCCAGTGCTTTGAATTGGCCATGCCAACATCTACCCAAATTGCTGGAGTGCATGAAGGGGCTGGTCCTACAGATCCAATACTACAGGATCTCCATGACACAGGGCAACAGCAGGATATTTGAGAGAAGTCCCAGTGAGGTCCCAGCATTGACAGACAAGCAAAAGCCAGAGGTCTCATAACCAGACTAATAAGTCATTGCAGTGAATATTTATAAGCAAAGAAGTGTGGATAAAAGGGTATATGGTGGAAAACACTGAGACACACTACAGTTTCCACAATGGGATATTTTTTTCTCTGTTGTTGGGGAGGTCGCAAGGGTGGAAGGCAGATACAAGGGGAGGAGCTGATGAGTCGGATTAGGTGATGTGAAATTCATGAAGGACTAATAAAAAGTTTTTTTTTAAAAAAAAATGCATCTGGCAGGCTGTGTTCTTGACTCTGAGGATGGGGGAATTGGCTCTGGATGTCACCTGCACTAAAGATTTTAAGAATGGAAATCAATCATAGTGGTTTGATGTTATAAAAGGAAAGGTTAGAGGACATGAGGAGACATTCTCTAAAGAAGATACATAAATGGCCAGCAAGGGTAAGAAAAAATGTAAATCTAATCACAATGAGACATGCCCTCCCTCTTTACAACTGTTAGAATGGCTTCCACAGTAACGCACAGACTAACAGGATGCAGAGAAACTCAAACCCTTACACACTGCTATGGTGAAATAAATTGGTATAGCCACTGGGGAGGACAGTGTGGCAGTTCGTCAGAAAACTGAAGTTGGAGGGTTGCCGAGAGGGCTCAGTGTTTTAAAGCACTTGCCGTCAAGCCTGAAGACCCAGGGTTCAATCCCTGGAATCCTGAAAGGAAGGAGAACACTGACTTCCAAGAGTTGTTCTTTGACTTCCACATAAGCACCATGGCAGATACTGCGCATCCAGACACACAGTAATAATATATAAATGTAATTCAAAATGAAAATTAAAAATACAGTCTAATTCCAATTTGCTTCTGAACATCCACCCAGAGAACCAGAGAACCAAAAGCGAAGCCCTGCCGAGACCTTTGTGCGACCCGTGTTCATGGCTGCATTATTCACAACAATTAAAACCTGGAAGCAACCCAGGCGCCCATTGATGGATGAATGAATCAACAAAACATGGCACATACATGCAACAGAGTATTACTCTACCCATGTTGACAGCACGAATAAACCTTATGGACGTTAGGCTGAATGAAAGAATTCAATCACAGATGACAAATACCGTCTTGACTCCATTTATGTAAGACAGTCAAAAGTGGTGAGGCAAAAAGTAACCCTGCATGGCCCCAGCTGGTGTAAGGAGAAAGCGGGAATTATCATGTAATGGGTCGGGTCTGTCTGGGAAGACGAAACACATTACAGGGATAATGGTAATGATTGGCCATACACCAACAAGAACACACTTAATGTCACTGAGCTATATATACTTAAGATGAGGTGATGGGGAGATGGTCAGTGGGTCAGGTAGAAACATGATAGCTCACAGGAAATGAGATCTAGTCCAAGAGGGAATGCGGGTAGCATAGGCTGGGTCTAGCCAAGACCCTCAGACCGACGCTCTCCACCCTATGTTCCTTCTTCCTATAGCTTGCTCAGAAATGCCTTCCACCAAGAATAACCTTCCTGAGCTGTTAAATCAGGGCAGTGACAGTCTGGGGTGGCAGTTTGACCGTCGGACCTCAGCCAGTGGATTCCATAAAGGACTCAGCCAGGTTCTTCCTCACTTCCTAAGGCAGTGGCCAAGGGGAAGGAGTGGGTGGCAGAGGTGGGAAGGAGTCTGAGCCCTGCCAGAGCAAGAAGGAGTGCAGCAACCCACACCCACCGAACTGAAGATGCCTTCACAAGAACAGACTCCCCCACAAGTTTGGAAAATAAGTACCTATGGACTGGCGAGGGGAGGGTCTTGGAAGGAACCTTGTTATTATATAACCTCCACTATCCCTTTTCCCCTCCAATTAAAAAATTGCATTTCAATATATACAACAGGGCTGGAGATGTAGCTTTGTGATGAAGTATTGACTAACATCACACACAAATGTGTGTGTGTGCGTGTGCGTGTGTGCACGCACAACATAGGCATGTGTACGTGAGCTGGTATGCTCACCACTGTGGAGGCAAGAGGGTGATGTCAGAATGTCAGTCTCCAGTCACTCTCTTTCTGAGACAGGATCTTTCACTGAACCTGAAGCTTACAAGTTCACAGTTTGGGCTGGGCTGTCTGGCCAATGAGCTCCTAGGTTCCTCCTGTCTCCGCCTCCTAGAGTTGGAGTTGCAGGTGTGTGTGTCATGTCTGGTTCTTATATGGGCACTGGGGATCTGAGCTCAGGTCTTTAGGCAGACCATTGTGGCAACTGGAGCATGAGGTGGCTGGTCATGTGGCATGCACAGTCGGGAAGCAGGGAGGGGAAGGATGCTGGCGCCCAGCTCCTTGTTTCTTTATTCAGCCCAGGGAATACTGCTGCCTGAAGTTAGGGTGGGCTTTCCCATTTCACTCAACATAATCTAGATAACTCCTTACAGACACAGACTCAAGTTCACAAGGTCTGTTCACAGGTCTGACAGAGCTCAGTGTGAGACTTATTTTCACCTCTGGGTATTTTGAAAAGGAGGCTGTTTATACCCAGGAGGTGTGGTCAGAACAGCTGGTTAGGGGGCAGGCAGTCTGGGCTGTGTATTAGAAAGTAGAAAGAATTTCATAGTCAAGACTTACTCTGAATCTCACACACACACACACACACACACACACACACACACACACACACACACACATCCACACATGCACACATGCACACACACATACACACACACACATGCACACACACATACACACACACACATGCACACACACATACACACACACATGCACACACACACACACACACACACCCCACTTCTGTGTGATGAAGTCAAGTACTTCATCACTAAGTTACATCTCCGGCCCTGTGTGATTCCAGACCCTATCAAGTCAATAATCAATATTAACCATCACAATTGCTACTATCATAAGAGATATTGAGACAAATGAAGGTTAGAGGCTTTAAACTTTTCAAGCTCCAAGGTCTGTAGGAGAGCTCTATTAGGGGTAGCCTCTCTGAGGCTTTAGAGTGGAACTTCTGGTGTACACCTGTGTTTGAATGAAATTTTTTTAAAAGGCCTGCTATGGAAACAAGAAGAGCAGAGAAGTTCCCGTACAGATCTACTAAATATCTTCCACTGCAGGAGTATCTCCAACTCATGGCTGCTGTGGGTAGTCTGTCTTCTTGACTGTCCTTGCCCTCGGCCCCAGCCTCTGCCATCATCCAGCCTGGCCAGACCTAGATGACTGGCTTATTCATCTTCCACACCACAGTGTAAGAACCCCCAGAAAATGGACCATGCCTATTGAGTTTCTTAACTCCTCTGGTACCTAGGACTAGATGCCAAAAGGGATTTCTTAAAGAAAGGAGTTGAAGACACCAGGGGAGAGAATTATAAGAAGTCTTGACTATGGAATTCCATCCACTTTTCAAGGCACCGTGTAGACTGCCTGCACTCTAAGCAGCTCTCCTGACTACACCTGCTGGCTAACAGCAGCCTCCCTTTAAAAATACTCAGCAGTGAAAATCAGTCACACACTGGACTGTGTCGGACTGTGTGTGCCAGACCCAGTTGGTGCTTCTGATGTGAGTACTTTTGAGTAAGCTCCCTTTAGAGTGTCTATGTGTCTGTGTGTAAAATGTGAGGAACAGTGCCTGCCTTGTAGAGTCCTATAGGTGTGAATTATGCATTGTACATGAACCAGAGTCTAACATGGTACCCAGTACTGTGACTGCTACTGTATCATTGCACTGCCCTACACTGAATGATATTTGCATGCATGATCCTAGCCCTTGAGAGCAGTGGCATTAAATTTCTGGGGTCTATCCATATACCACTGACATGCAAACCAGAATCTCCAGGAGATAAGGAAGGGGGTGGGAACTTGTAGCTCTTTTTTAACAAGTTATCCCTCTGTCTGTCTGTCTGTCTGTCTGTCTGTCTGTCTATCTATCTATCTATCTCATACATATATACACATACATACTGCTTGAGATTGTGATATGTCCTCAACAAACCTAGAAAGTTCTATAAGATGAGCTTAATTTCCATATCCTTCCCAAACAAATATAATATTCCAAAGACCAGTGGTCCCCAAACTGGTCTGGACTGGAATGCTCTCCATATCTGAGGATGAGACCCAGAGATTCTGAGGTGGGTTTGAAATATGGTGATGATGTCAGGATTTCCAGTGGGCTGGGGAGAAAAGGGAGTCTAGTCTCCAGACAAGGGTGGAAATCACTGCACTGTTTGGATCTAGAAGGCAGTTTTCTACAGCAGCCTTGCGGCTCCCTCCAGAGCTGTTGAGCTTCTATCCAGGCTACATACTGAGCTGCTATTTCACACTGACTTTGCAGAAGGGATTCTCATGCTAATAAGCAGTGACTAGGGCTGGAGATGGCTCAGTGAGTAAAGTGGTTGCAGCATAAGCTTGGGGAGCTGCATTTGACACCCCCAACCCAGAGTTAAAAAAGCCAGACAGGGAGCATGCACCTGTAACTCCAGTGCTGGGGGAGATGGACAGAAACAAGAGATTTCTGGGGTTCAGTAACCAGCATCTAGCCAAACCAGTAAGTCCTAGGGGCAGAGAGAGAAATTTTCTCAGTAAAGCGAGGAAGAACATCTGACATTGACCTCTCGCCTCCACACATGTTCATGAATGTGGGCACACCACACACACACACATACACACACACACACACACACACACACACACGCACACGCACGCGCACACACACGCACAGGCACATGTACACACACCCCAGTAGGTTTGCAAAGCACGGCTGCAGCCTACCAGTAACAGCCTTATAGTCCCACAGACCAGGCTGTATCCACACTTGTATCTGTCCCAGAGCCTTCTGATCCACTGGATACTTCACAAATATTTGGTTGAATAGTTCTATTTATTATATGGCTCCAATTAAGTTTTCAGTTGCTTGGCGCAGCAACCTAACAGTTTTTATAAGCAGCTAAACACCACCAGCCTCCGTCTCAAATCTCAAACCCACAATAGAGAACAGAGCAGCCAGCTCTCCATCGAATATGCTGACATTCTCCCTTGGGGTTAGATACACTATGCAAGTGCCTAATGACTGATAAATATAAGCAAATGTGGATTGCGTCAGCCAGGAAGAGCTCAGCATCCGTCAGCAGCACAGGCCTCCCAGCTAATATTTGGATTGTTTCATCTGAAAATGTCAAATTACAAGAGCATGATAGAAAAATGTAGGAACCTCACAGTAGGCAGTAACTGGCTCTCTGTCAATAAGTTAGGAGGAAAAAGGTATCCTGCTCTCAAAATGCTCAAATGAGTGCATAGGCTTGGGGCCCATAAGAGAGAGCCTGCACCTCCAGGCAGATTTCACAGAGAGAGCGTTTTTGGCACCCAGTCATCAGTCCCAGCTTTCTAGCCCCAAAGCTGGTACTCCACAGAGACCTGAGTGCTGTACTGGGACTCTGACACACACCTTCAAAGTTTGCCTTACAGGCCAGCTCTACAACTCAGGGTTATCACTCAAATTCCTCAGTTCCCAGACACTGAGTGTATCTGCTTTCTCAACTCCTTAGAGCCTCCACTGCCTAGATGTGAATCCTGACTCCGCCCACTGCTTCTGTAGCCTTGGGAAAAGTACTCAGTGTCTCCGTAATAGTAGCACCTGTCTCAGCACCTTTAGCAGAAAGCAGCAAGAACAGCACCTGGTGCACAGTGAGCATGCAAGAAACCCTAGGGATGACCTCGCTGTGGTTTTGAAATCAAGAATTTTGAAAAACGGGTTTTTGTCTTTTTATGTTTTGGTGACAAGGCTCACTAGGTAGGAAACCTGATCTTCACTAGTCAAGGCTATTTATACTTTTATTATTATCCTATTTGGTAGAAGCATTCATTGTTTCTTGCATAAGTAATCCTGTGTTTGGCCATAGATGCTATGCTACACCATGCAAGGAATATTAACCATATATGAAATACATCCTGAATTATCTCTCTAAAACACAGACAGTTAGTTCTGTGTTCTAGAACACACTGGTAGGCTGGAGAGATGTTTCAGTGGGTAAGAGCACTTGCTCCAGTAGCACAAGGATCTGAGTTCAAACACTCAGTTCCCACATGAGATGCTGGGCATGGTGGCTCTGTATGTCTATGACCCCAGCCCTTGTGGGGGGCAGAGACAAGAGGATTGCTGGGGACTGCTGGACACCAACCTAGCTTCTGGTTCAGTGAGAAACTCTGCTTCAAAGAAACAAGGCTGAGAGTTGTAGAGCAAGACACCTGATGCTATCCTCGGGCCTCTGTGCACACACATGGGCTCTCTCTCTCTCTCTCTCATACACACACACACACACACACACACAGAGAGAGAGAGAGAGAGAGAGAGAGAGAGAGAGAGAGAGAGAGAGAGAGAGCGCTCATCGGCCATATGTATCTCAGATAAGGGAACTAGGCAGTGGGGTATAGTGAGGAGGAAAGGCAGGATACATTGACCCCTGAGCTTCAGAAAATTGGCATCCACAGTCCCAGGATCTATTGAAGATATATTCTAGAAACTCTCTAGAAAAATATCTACTGTTGCATGGCCCTACAACTGCAGCTGGGGTACACCTAAGATTCTAAACATGAAACCTGCCCAAAGACTCGCAACATAGATCAGTTCTTAATATGCCTCCCTTTTCTTTTTATTTGAATTTTTTTTTGAGAATTTCATACATGAGAACTGTATTTTCATCACATCTCCATTCTAATTCCTCCTATGACCTGTGTCCACTCTCTGTGACATTCATCACCCAATTACTTATTATTGTTTATATATATTTGTATGTATGTGAGTATGTGTCCTGTTGAGTCCATTTAGTATAGTTCATATGTATTTGGGGCTGACCTCCTGGGATTAGATAATCTATCATGGGGCTCACTCCTGAAAAAGACTCATTCTCCCCCTCTCAGCAGTCATTAATTGCCAGTAGCCCATCCATTCCCACCTTATTAGTATGTCACTGGCTATTGTGATTATCCAGGTCTGTTTAGGAGATCACATTCCTAAGCTAGTATTTCATGTCCTCTCTTTAAATCCACAAGGCCTGTGGCTAGTGGTTTCTAGTCCTCCCAGCAGAATGGTAGCATCTTAAAACCCAGATGTCTTAGGGTTGCTATGGCTGTGTTAAAACACTGATCCAAAGCAACTTGGGGAGGAAACGGTTTATTTTATTCAGTTCCATATAACAGTTCACCATCAAAAGCATTGAGGGCAGGAACTCACACAGTGCAGGAACCTGGAGGCAGGAGCTGATGCAGAGGCCATGGAGGAGTGCTGCTTACTGGCTTGCTCCTCATGGCTTGCACAACCAGGCTTCTTATAGAACCAAGGACCATCAGCACAGAGATGGCACCACCCACATTGGACTGGGCCTTTCCCAATTAATCACTAATTAAGAAAATGACCTACAGCCAGATTTTAAGGCAACATTTTTTCAATTGAGGTTTCTTCCCTTCAGCTAACTCTAGCTTGTATCTAGCCAAAACACTGGGTTGCCCAACCCAGCTCCCCTTCCTTCCACTCTTTTGAGGGTCTCCCTAAAGTGTGAAGTGTAATGGCTTCTCAGAATTTTCTTCATTTTGAAAAATAATTTTATAATCAAAAAGCAGAGTAGGAGTAGCCTTGGTTTCGTAAAGGCTACAAAATGACTAAAAGGACATGTGTGGGGCTGGGAAAGAGGCTCAGTCAGTAAAGTAATTGCTTGCAAGCAGGAGGACCTAAGTTCCATCTCCAAGAACACATGTGGGGGTGGGGGCAGCAAAGCTAGGTGTGGTTAGGGAGGAGGAGATGAGTGGAATTCTGGAGAGTACTGATTGGTCAGCCTAGCCAAATCAGTGAATTCCCAATCAATAAGGAACTAGTGGTTTTTAAGAAAAAACAAGAGTATGTTTTGGCTTGAAGAATCGAATCACTCCAGATGCTGTCCTGTGGTCTCCATTGGCCTCCACAGGCACACATGAATATGCACACAAGCACAGAGGGGGTGGGGTGGTGGCAAGAATTCCTCCCACTTTGCAGAATCAAGCCAATGGCTCTGCTGTTGTCCAGGCAGGGATAGACACAGGGACCATGATGTGCACATACCTTCTCTCTGAGGGTTCACGGCTCCGGGCCTGTGGGTGTCGGCTGCCTCGCATCACTGTGGGGCCTTGGCGGCTGGCATTGGAGCCAGCCAGGGCACGTTGGTCGTCCTGGCTTCGATGCAGTGGTACTGAGGTCCGTACGGCTGACACAACGTGGCCAGTGATGGACAGTGTAGGGCCATTGGGCCGGGAGCCTCCTCGAGCGCGATAGGAGCTGGGCAGGCAGGGCCGTGTCTGCTCCATCACACCACCACTGCAGCTGCGTGAACAGGCAGACCAGGGGCCCCAGGAGCCCCACACACCTGGGGAGCCACCACCACTGTCCTCTGGGGTTCCCTCGGCCTCTGCCATCCGTTGTGGGACCTATAGAGATAGAGACTGGTTAGAGACCTGAAACTAAGAAGCTTGAGAAAGAACTAATTTCTCTGTTGGACCCATGTGGTCACAAGGTACAATTAAAAATCAAAACAGAACACATATAATTCAGCCTGGGACACAATCTATACCGACTCAGTCATAAGAGACAAATTTAAGTGACCAGGAGAGTCACAGTGCAGTCCTGGCTTTGAGTACTGTGGTGGCTAATCTGGGTTGTCAACTTGACTACATCTAAAATGAACTACAAACCAGAAATGGAGGGCACACCTGTGAGAGATTTTCTGCTTGGTTTGAAGTGGGTGTATCCACTTCTGGTCCGGACCCTGGAGGTGGAAGACTCATACCTTTGATCTGAATCCTGAGGCAGGAAGACATAATAAGTCTTTGATCCAGATCACAAGACTGGAAGATAACAGCCTTGATCTTGAGGCAAGAAGGCATACCTCTAATATGAGCCATGCCTTATAGGCCATACCTTCTGCTGGAAGTCTATATAAGGACATAGAAGAAGGAAGCTTTTGCTTCTTGCCTGCTTGCCCTCTCCTTGCTAGTACATCCCTTCCTTTCCTGGCATCAGAACCTACTTCTTCAGGATTCCAGCATGTGCAGAAGACCAGCTGAGACATCCAGCCTTGTGGGACTGAGCAACCACTAGATTCTTAGACTTTCTGTTCATAGCTAGCTATTCTTCGATTAGCTGAACTGTAAGTTGTAAGTCATTCCAATAATTCCTGGATGGATAGATAGATAGATAGATAGATAGATAGATAGATAGATAGATAGATAGATTGATTGATTGATTGATTCATACCATAAGTTCTGTGACTCTAGAGAACCCTGACTAATAAATCTAGGCTTAACTGTGAGAGTTTTTCTAGATTAAGATAAAATAGAAAGATCTACCCTAAGTGATGGCAAGACTATGTTATAGCCTGGGGTCACAGATAAAACCACAGAAAGTAGAAGCATTGATCCCTCTCTGCTTTCTGAGTTCTCTCTCTCTCTCTCTCTCTCTCTCTCTCTCTCTCTCTCTCTCTCTCTCACACACACACACACACACACACACACACACACACACACACACACGATATAACCAGTTTCCTCCACACCCTCTCTACTATGATAGATTGCATCCTCAAATCAGGAGTCAAAGAAACCTTTACTAAGTTGCTTTTGCCAGATATTTATCCCAGCAAGGAGGGAAGCAGTTGCAGTCTCAAAGAGGTATGGTGTCCTCAAGAGTCTTCCTCTTCAGTTTCTGACTTGATGCCTACCCCTAGGCCAGAAGGCCTGGATTCCCTTTAGCTGCAGGGAAATTGGCACCATGTCTCCCTGTAGTACCAGCAATGTCCGGAACAGTTTGCAGGCTATGCCTGGGAGACACACTGCTGGGGTCTGCATCCCTACCACCTCCTCCTAAGCAGTAACTAAGAAGCTTCTGAGCCTCCAAAGCTAGTCCATTTGATAAGGGAACAGTCCAAGTGTTGTCTACGTCATAGGGAAATAAGTGAGCTTGTCTGTACACAGTTTGGTATTCGGAACTTGTTAGAAAACAATCATGATCATTTTCCTGCTTCCAGACACACCAGAAGACGTGGGAAACATCACAGCATGCAAGCTCTAGCCAGAGCACGCTTTGTTGAGCTAGGCCTCCTAGAGGTACTAGGTACTGTGTGCTAGGTACTGTGCGAAAAGAAGCTTCGAGGGAGTCCTTTGTTATGCAGATGTGGAACTGAAGTTCCAAGAAAAAAATGGTTGCACACTTGTTAAAGATTCTGCAAGGCTGAGTGACCAACCAGACCTTCTGTGGTTTTGGAGAACCAGAATGTTGCAGTGCCAGACTCCAAATTACCCAGGGTTCCCCTTTAGTCCCCTTAGTAGCCTTTCCTTGCTCACCTCTCAATTTGACCTAACATCCTTAAGACTATAGACCTCCTAACTTCTACCAACCTGAAGGCTAAGAATGTCATTAGATAGCATTCTAGGCTTATAGCAGAGACTTGGTTGTGACCCATCTACTGATGTTCCCACCAATGTCTTTCAAAATTACCTTGTTTTTTTGTTTTGTTTTGTTTTTCCCCTCAGCTATTATAAAGACATCACATGGTGTTTGGAATAACCTGGATCTGTTTTCCTGGACCATGGCCACTTACATTTGCTTCAGAATAAACTATCTCTTCTTTCCATTGAGGAGACAGCTATGTTTTTGCCTCAACACAGATATGATCTGAGCACCAGCTGTATACCTGGCTCAGTCAGGTGGTCTCCCGTTTCATTTCTGTTTCTGTGATAAAATACACTGACGATAAGCAACTTAGGGGAGGGAAGGCTTGTTTTAGAGCAAATTCCAGGTCCATTATTACAGAGCAGTCAAAACACCAAGGTGAAGCACCAAGTCACATGACGGCCACGCCCCAGAGGGGAGAAAAATGAATGAATTCCCACATCTACCAGTAAGCTTACATTCCCCAATCTTAGACAGTCTGGGGCCCAAACTCTGCAATGGTGTCATCCCCAGTGGGCTGGCTCATCCCATATCAGTGAATGTAACCAAGAAAACCATTCTTGGACATGCATGCCCAGAGGCCAACTTGATCCTGACAATGTCTCCCAGGTGGTTCTAAACTGTGACAAACTAGCAAGCTAGCCATACCAGGCACTGAGGACAAAGAGGAAAACACCCAAGTTCACACAAGTTAGCCTAAGCCCAACAGCAGCAGACCAGTACATGACAAGGAGGCTCTTAGGAGGGACTGGCTGCATTGGCTGGCTGGCTGGAGCAGGAAGCTTGAAAAGACCTCCAGAGGAAATCAGGGATTTCCAGCTGGTACTGTGAGTTCTTTGCACCTATTGAATATGTAATTGAATACACAATCTGAGTCTTATACCTGTCTACCAATCTCACCTTATGAAAGGGAAACTGAGACTCAGAGACATTATATGGTTAGTCCCCCGTCACCATACTTAATTCAGACATAACCAGTTCTCAAAACTTACACGTTCTGGCACTTGCTGCTCTCTTCTCAACAGACAGATGTTTTTGCCCTTCCAAAGCATCTGCCTAGAACATCAGCCTAGAAGGTTCTCAACCTTCTTAATACTATATCCCTTTAACACAGTTCCTCATATAGTGGTGAGCCCCAACCATACAATTATTTCGTTACACTTCATAGTTGTAATTTTGCTACTGTCATGAATTATATTATAAATGTCTGTTTTTTCCGATGGCCTTGGATGACCCCTGTGACCCCTAAAAGAGTTATAACCCACCGGTTGAGAACCACCATCCTAGCACATCCTTCCTGTCTTTCAAAGACTGAGCAAATCTATGGCTTTCTGTAGGTTACCCTTTTCAATAAGCCAAGGGCTTATCTATGCAGTGCCAAGATGCCTACAGATTACCCTGGCTCTTCACGAATTTGTGTTCTTCCTGACCTTGGCTTTGGCAGCTCAAAGTTCTCACGGGGTTGTACTCTTCCTCTGCTTCCTCAGAACCTGGGTGGTGAGGCAGAATTATCTGGACTGCCCCACCTGACAGAGCTGACTCCCAGGATGCCACAGGGTGTCGCACATGAAGTCACCCATGAGTGATGGCACTAAGCCTGCCTCATGAGGTGGCTGTGAGAACAGACTGGGTCCTGCCTAATAAGCATGAGCAAGCACTCCAGCTGTCCCCTGGCCACTAAGTCAGGGCTCAGCTCTTAAGCAGAGTTCGTGCCTCAATCAGTCACCATGAAGCTACTGACTTGTATAATTGAGGTTCCTTTAACAAAAGTATAGTATAGAGTGGCCTGAGATGATCTTTATGGCTCAAGTTGGCTCCTGAAGGTTTTGGAAGTAACCAGGGTAGGATGGGATAAGAGCTGCAGCCAAGAAATGGGTAAAGGGTTTGCCACACTAAAGTCACTAGCAGAGCTCAGCTGGCACCAACCAAATGACATAGGGAAGTTGCATTCAGAGAGCCAAAGCAAACGTATCAGTGATGTGGGATGAGTGAGCTATAGACAGGGTCAAAGCAAGAAAAAGACAGACAGGAGAGGAGGCGGGTCTGGGTGATGACTGACAGCAGCTGACAAGAGGACCCACGTTCCAACCTCAGCCAGAGTTCATGAGCACCCACAGCCCACTGCACTGGACACCCGGAGAGAAGCTTTTCTCCTGTTTATGAACAGAACAAGGCAAAGAAACAAAGACAGGGTCTGAGAATCAGGGAAGTCACCACACTGAGGAAACGTACCACCTAAGCAAAGAGTACCTGGATGTAGTCAAAGCCACAGGGACCCCGTAGCCACCAGATGCTGAGGAGGCAGAGAAGGGCTCTCCACCCAGAGCTTTGGGAAAGCACACGTATCTGGTGTCATCTGGTCTGCAGAACTGTGAGGGAATTCATCTCTTGGTTTTATGCCATTGAGTCTGTAGTGAAAGCGCACTGAACTGAGACAAAGCAGGAGAGTATGCCAGCGGCTCTGCCCATGAGCTCTCTCTGTTAAGTCAGATCCACGGCAGGACAGAAACAACCACTCACCATCCAGGTCATGTTTTCAGAACCACCCCTCCCCCAGTTCCCCACCAGCCACCTGGGTTGGTGTTATTCTGTTCAGTGCATAGGGAAGAAAATCGAGGTCATGTGACATGCTATGGTCTCAGGCTAGAGAGAGGCATATATGGATCTAAAATCCAGTTCTCTATTCCCCTAGTCTTGTGGGGGTTTTCCTCCTGCATGCAACTGCCATCCTGCCTGTAATGTTGGTGGAAAACAAGAGTAAAAGGCAGGGTAATTCCATGTATATGGTTCCTCTAGTGGAAGGATGGTTAGAGATGAAGAAACACAGAAAGACAGGAAGATACACTGTCTGCCCCTTTCCAGTCTCTTAGTAACAGATAACCAATATGCTTTCTGTAACATTCTACTAGACACACAGGGGACTACTTCCCTCAACTAATCCCACCCTAATTTAGCATCCGGTTGCCAAATTGGGCAAGATCATGGTGGGGAGGGAACATAAAACCACATTCCATCCTATTCTGCAGACATGAATTCTCAAATTTATAGTGTGATTACTACAGGGAGTGACCTGAAATTCCATGAGTTTCCACAATGAAAGTCCAGACACACACTTCTGAATTGGGTTTTAATAGTATAGTCTACCTTCCATAGTTTATGCTAGCTATACTCAAACTATCACGTAATATTACATACACATTATGCACACACATATACAAAAGTTGATATCAAATCATTATATGAAAAGAACAAACTGGAACTAACTATGGCAAGTCTAGACACATCCTAAATATAAGCCTAGGTGGATGAAAGATACCTTCTCTATATAATGGGATATAATTATCCTTTTAGGATGAGGTCAATTTACATTTGTTAAAATAGTTTCTATAACATGTTAATTGTTGAAAAACAAAATGAAAAGTGGGATTATATAAGAAATCTGTTTGCAGCTATCTCTCTTCAAGCATTAGTTTGAAGCATAAAAAAGTTGCTCGTTGGGCAGTGGTGGCGCACGCCTTTAATCCCAGCACTTGGGAGGCAGAGTCAGGAGGATTTCTGAGTTCAAGGCCAGCCTGGTCTACAAAGTGAGTTCCAGGACAGCCAGGGCTACACAGAGAAACCCTGTCTCAAACAAACAAAAAAAAAAAAAAAAGAAAGAAAAAAAAAGTTGCTCGTTGACCAGATCAGCTCTACAATGATACAATTTCATATCAGTTTGTTTGTTTGTTTGTTTACTTAAGATGACTTATGAGTTCTCTGACTCTGCCAACCAGAAGATCCCAACTGGAAAATCTTTCTGTGGCAAGCAGAGTAGCAGGAATGAAAAGATCAGAAGCCACTGGGGCTCCATCACCCACCTGCTCACCTCTACCAGCTTTGTATCAGCAGCTGGCTGCCCCAAAGGACCATCAATGTCACAAGCAGCTGGAGAGCCAGGCCTATTAGAATATGCTTAGCAACAACAGGAATAACAACCACCAGTTATTCAGTGTGCAACCTGAGCCAACTAAAGGGCTAATTGCTTTAGTTGTATTAACTAATTGAGCACCCTGGAGAAATCAAACAAGTTACAGTGTTTGCAAGATTTCTATCAGCTCACAGATAGTTAGGATGTTCCTGTGGCAATCCCCAGCTATGTCTGGAGACATCTGAGGGATGGAATACACATTTGAACAGAAGTTCACTAAAATTGGAGTAACTACTTTTAAATGACTCCATCCTCATAGACTGGTGGCTCCTATGGAAACCTTCAGTAAACTTACATGAATGATCAGAAAAGAAAACAGGAATATGCAAACAACAAACGCCATCTCCCATTGTAGAAAACAGCAGCATATGGGTGCAAAGGCAGGAATGGGTGCTGACACACACAGAAATGGTGTCAGCATCTCTGGAAAAGGTACACGCCTCCTCTGGAAGGACAGGGGAAGGCCAGAGGATCACAACAGGAAGAACAAAAGGGGAGGGACAAACACATCCTCATGGCAGAAACCGCTCAGCACAGCCCAGAGCCTGATGCTCAGGATGCATTCCACAGCTCCCATCCCCACCTCACAGATCAGTGCCATGGTCTAGCACGTGAAGCTTCGAAAAGGCAGAGACTTAATGCCACTCCATCAGGGCGGTTGGTTGACTAAGTAGAACATCTAACACTCCCACCTAGCAGGGGCAGGGGTCATGCTTCTATGTCCCTTTCTTGGGAGGATGGATGTCCAAAGTCTTACACTGCTTAAGAAGCAGATCCAACCATAGGATCAAAGGGGGACTCTCTCCACTCCACTGGGGGTTCTCAAGGATGTGAACAGGGAGGTTTCTGGGTAGGATAACAGTTGAAGAATGAACATGTTAAAAGTGCACATGCCACATTGAGACCCTTCTCTGGAGAATATGATGAGTTTCACATGGGGTGAGGGCTAGAGTCTAGGGAGAGATCTATTAAATAAAATATTATAAGCCCTCAGAGGTCCTCTTCCTTAAAAACAGCAACAACAATAACTATGAGGTCATATCATAGGAGCTGTCTATCTCTGTCTCTGTTCCTCTATCTGTCTGTCTCTGTCTGTCTGTGTGTCTTTATGTATGTGCGTATGTGTACATGTATGTGTACGCATGTCCATGTAAAGGCCAGAGGTCAACCTCAGTGTTGTTCCTCAGATACCATCCACCGTATTTCCTTGGTTTTTGAGACAGGCTCTCTCTGGCCTAGAACTCCCCCTGGCTAAGATTGCTAGCTAGCAAGCCAAGTGATAAATCCATTTCCACTACCCCAGCACTGGAATCGCAAATGTACTCCATTATGCCTGGCTTTTGTCTGTGCATTATGGGGCTAGAACTCAGGTCCTTGTATGCACAAGGCAAACACTCCAGTGACTGAGCCATCTCCCCAGAACTCTGGGACCTCTGACTTAGTGAATAGTCACTAAGGAGCAAGAGCAAAGGGGTGGAAGGAAGGGGTGGCACTCGGAGACATGAGAAAAAGCAGGTAGTCAGTCACATACCAGTTTAACAGAACTTGGGATGCACAACAGTGGAGCTGTGATAATCCCTAGGGAGACTGAAGTTCCTCGATGATTCTGGATGATGTAACTACCATCACTTGGGCTCTGACGTCTCTAGAAGGCTGCTTAATGCCAGTCAGAGATGAGTATAAATCTATACACCTGGGAAGATGTGTACACAGTATAACCGGACCGCCCTTTCCTTCTGGCCCTTTAAGAAATCTGTCTCCATGCTACTTAAAAGGCATTGGGAATGTACTCAGGAGACAGCTAGCTGAAGCCAAGATAGATCAACTGAATTTACTATCTACTACAGAGTTACCAAGAGACCGGTAGGTTTGGGTCCTCTGCTCTAGTATCAGCTCTCTTGATCTGTCTATGCTCTGAGGACCATCGTGTGCTGGTGTTGTTCTAGCTGATACCCACACATCCTACCTACACCTCAGACTCATCCCAGCCTGGTGTCCCTTGCATTCGCTATTTCTGTGGCTTGCAGTAAAGAACTCTAGATGGTATCTAAATGACGGCAACTTTATACACATAGAATGTGGTAACCAACATGATATGAAATGAACCAGGTCTGCCTTTTTGGCACAGGATGTGAAGGAGAGAAAGCAGCTCTGGGGAACTGCCAAAAGAGATGTGGCTGGTCTGGGTCACTATGCTGGTTTGTCTCTGTGAACTTTACACAAACCTGGACATATCTGGGAAGAAGGAATCTCAAATGAGGAACTGCCTCCATCAGATGGTCCTATGGGCATGACTGTGGGGTATTTTCTTGATTAATGATTGATGTGGGAGGGCCTAGCCCACTCTAGATGCTGCCACACCTGGTCAAGTAATCCTGGGTGGTATATACATTAACAACATTAAAGCAGGCTGAGCAAGTCATGGGATAGCAATCCAGTAAACAGCCTTCCTCTCTGATCTGATTCATTCAGTTCCTGCTTCTTGGCCTCTGCCTTGAGCTGTGACCTTGACTTCCCTCAAAGATGAACTGTGATCTGGAAATAGGATAAAATAAACACTTTCCTCCCCAAGTCATTAGCATTCTATCGCAGCATCAGAGAAGCTAACTGGGACAGCCAGAAAGGAGGCTCAGGTAAAGGTGTTTGCCACCAAGTATAACAACCCAAGTTTAATCCCTAGAACCCATTTAATGAAAGCATAGAAGCAATTCCTGTTGTCCTCTAGACAGGCACACACACATACACATGGATACAAACATACATATACAAAAATATAGACACATACACACATATACATGCACATATACACATACACACATGCTTAGAAACACATACACACATGTACACACCTATACACATATACACATGCATATACTCATATATACATAACACATATATGCATACTTACACATATGCAAATTAAATAAATAAATACACTTTAAAAGAAGAATGGCTGGTCTTTATTTGTCAGAAGCATGAGCACAAAAGAAGTCCAGGCTGAGTTATGGAGAAACAATAGTTAAACCAGAGTAAACAGAGGACCAAGACATGAGACATACTGAGGCTTCATGGATCAGAGGTTGCAGGGACAGGTGATAGGTTAGCTCTGGAACAGAAGAAAACACACACCAGTTCTATCACAGCAAGCTTTATTGCTTCATAACCACCTCCTCCCCATTTTTTTTTGGAGACAATCCCACTATATAGCCTAGCCTTGAACTATATAAACACTATGCATCTGGGCATGAACTCACGATCCTTTGGAGCACTGGGTACTGGGATTATAACTGTACGCTATCATACCCACATTGTATAAGGCATAAATTCATAAGGCCAAATAGAAAGATGGTCAAATAAAATTAGGGTTTCATGATTCAACAAAACACCATAATCACGAACAATGCAATGCAATAAGCAGTCTTGTAATATAATATAAAGTTAAAAAAAATGCCAAATACAAACTTGAAATTATACCATGATTATACTAATATAAAGGTTCTGTTCGCCTATGAACAAAGTCTGGAGGGAGACATGGAAAAATGAAAACATCTGACCTGTACCAAAGCTGAGTCTGGGAGTTTTTTTGTAATTTCAAAAATTTCAGCCATGGTTACAATATTGCTTGTTCAATAAATAAAAATAGATAGATTAAAGGGGGGAAAATTCAGAGCAGATTGTGGGGTGGGGAGTAAGAGGCACAGACTAAACCAAGATGGATGGTCGTCCCGCTTCATGGAAGAGCCCGGAAATCTCTCCTCGCCACCAGGAAGCCCCTAACTCAGCACCGCTAAATGTCTTCAATGTATTTGGTTTTGGCATGATTTGAAATCATGTCCCATCTCACTGGTTTCTAATTCTCTTGCTAAAAACTAAGCCTCCCGTCTGTTCTTCGTGGAAAAGAATCCATAAGCAAAAGTCTCTTACATTCTAAAGTCTTGTTTCAGAAGAGACAAGAAAGAGGTTTGGTTTTAGCCACAAAACCAAGTCAATACCCTAAAGAAAACACTAGAAAAAGACACCTTAGAGTTGGAAACCAGACAACCAAAGTTTTTCAGAAAGCTGAGAGCAGGGGACTGAAGGCCTACCAACTGGCAACTCCCCTAGGCCATTTTACCAGAGACCCTGGCTGGACAGGGGGCTCAGAGAGGTAGAGAATCTCCAGTCAGATTACTTCAACCAAGGACATCACTTATGGTTTTTTGTCTATCTGTCTGAGTGTCTGTTTTTAAGTAGATGATTTGATCTCACATCATAATTGTCTATGCTGACCCAAAACAAAAGGATACAAATCGTATTTGTCTGCATTAATATTGATGCAATTAATATTAACACAAAATGAATATAATAGTCTCAAGGATGGTTGGGAAGATAAATCAGTCCCTTGCCACACAAGTATGGGGACCTGAGTTTGATCCCCAGCACCCATATAAAAGCCTGACTTGAGAACACACGTCTGTAATCTCAGTGCTGGGAAGGCAGAGACAGGAGGATCCCTGGAGCTTGCTGGTCAGACAGCCTAACTAAATTGATGAACATCAAGTTCATTAAAGACCCTGTCTCAAAACATCAGGCGGCAAATGATTAATTAAGGAAGGCACCCAATGTCAACCTCTGCTTCCACATGCATTTTCAATACATATACACACACATGCACAAAGACAGTGGAAGAAGGAAAGGGAGTGAGAAGGGGAGGGGAGGGAGAGAGGGAAGAAAAGGGCAGAGGGGGAAAGAAGATTGGGAGGGGAGGAACAATGAAAAGATATGGAATATAGCAAAACCCCTCAACTTGGATGGGGTAAAAACCTCTCGAGTGGTTAATTGCTCATGTGAATGCACACTACCAAAGCCTTTCAGGAGCAGATGAAATGATGTATTTACAAAAAAACCCAAGCAAATGAGGAGAAATGAATGGAGGCCAGGAGAAAGAACAGGAAGGCAGAAAGAGGAAGCACGAGCCACACGGAAGAGAACTCCAACCACATGCAGCCAACCGTGAGTCATTCAACAGGTGTCAGCTTAGGTGTGCTGCAGACTACTGCTCCATCTGCCCTGCTCCTGGTCCTCTCTGAAGCCCTGAGCCCTCCCAGTGGAGAATCATTACAGGCAAAACCTCAGGGACTTCAGCTCCACCACACTCATCCACATGCTATTGAGCATAATATTCTGAGCCAAGTACTGGAGGCACACCCTGTTCTTTTACTTCTAGTCCTGTGCTGTGTCTCTCAAGGGTAATTCCTCAAGATGACTTATAGCACAACCCACCTCACAAAGCACTGAGAAATGCGGGTGCCTGGCTCTCACACCAAACTTGACAAACGAGGTCCCCTAGGGGAGGGACCCAGGGGTATGCTTCTTCAACAAGTTCCCCTGGTTTGAGAGAATCACTGGCCACTGGATAAAGGGGGAGATTTAAACAGAGCTCACCCTCCAGGCTTTGAATCTCTATCCTCTGGGGCTACTTCCTTCAGCCTCAAATATTCCAACCATGTCATAGTATCACCTCCAAGCCTTGTAGTTCCTGCTCCCACCACTCTACACAAAGCCAGTTCCAAGTCTATGACATAGGACAGGAACACATTTGTGTGACCATACCTACCTAACATGGAACATAGACCAGGAGGATACTTTAGAAAATATACTCTTGGTAAAGAAGTTGAGCAACCAAAGAGCCATAGAAAAATGAAAGATGGAGGGACAGAGAGAGGGGAACTATGGGTAGAGATACTGTCTTGTAAACCCAAGGCTGTTCTGCTCACTTTGTGACTTGTGACTAGCGTGTCCGTGGCTTTGATAGCCCTATAGATCAAATGACCTGACTGGATTTGACTGGGACAGACATGCCTTCTGCCACCACCAGGCTTTGGATTTTCCTGGAAGAATATGTACATTCCTTGCCACTTATTAATCTGCCTCAAGTATCATGAGAGAAAGAGAGGTGATCTCAGCATATGCCTAGGGCTCTCCTGCCAGTAAAGATATCTTTCATTTCAAAATGTAAGGGAAGCCCACATGTATTTCTGCTGAACTCAAAGGCAGGGTCCATTCAAACGATGCAATGAGGTAAATATTTGGATGTGATCTCCATAACAGGAAACACTCCTCGCTTCTGAAATCGACCTGTCGCTTTCATCACCAGCCACATGGAAATTGTCCTCCCTTATAACCAGATCATAACTCAGAGCATGTGCCTGGGTACTGAGCCCGCCCTACGTTGCTGAACACTAACTGGGAAACAGAAGCAGATGTGACTGCAAAGGGCCTGGATGTATTCTTTGGTGCGGTGGATAGCCTATTTGGCCTGATACTCTCAATGGCAGTTTCCTATTTGCAACTTAAGCCAACCAAGACGGTGAAAATAATAAGTACTGCACAAAATAAAGTGTTGGCGAGAGGCCAGTTTGGGAGTGGCAGCCTTCAGCTGGAGAGCCTGTGGGGTGATTTGGTTACCCACAGCTGGGTCAATATTCAGCATTTCTTTCTACAAGGCTCTGAAGATCAGAAAGATCCTCACAAGAAAGGCACGTTGTGTGGCTGGGTAGACAGCTGCAGTAAAGTGCTTCACAAGCAAGTTTGAGGATCAGTGTTCAGAATCCCCGATCCCACCAGTTGCAGAAGTGAATGCCTAAATCCTAGCACCAGAAAGGCGGAGAGACTGCCTAGCTGAGTGAGTTGGCTCCAACTCAATGAAAGACTTAGTGTTGACCTCTGGCCACCCCTATGCACATGCACACAAATGTACACACACATGTACAAACACACACACACACACACACAAGTGCACGCACACGCAGTCATTGAAAGCATTTTCCTGGACTTTGTCAACATCTAATGTAGAGTTATGTATACAGTAAATGTTCAGTGAATGCTTGCTCAGCGAGACAGGCAAGTGGACTGAAATGGGGCCGTAACTAGACTCCTTGCCTCACCCATCCCATGGCACACTCAGAACTGCTATGCCACCAAAGCTTACTCTTGAAATTCATCCCTATTGTGTTACTCTTTTGCTTAGCAGTGACTCCTGGGTGCCCATGTTCTAAAGGACAAAAGCCAAATTAGCTCATAGTCTATTCCTTTTACAATCTTGCCTTGTCAGGCAGTTGTGGCACATACCTTTAATTCCAGCACTCGGGAGGCAGAGGTAGATGAATCTCTGAGTTCAAGGCCAGTCTGGTCTACAGAGTGAGTTCCAGGATAGCTGAGGTGACACCAAAAACTGTCTCAAACAACAACAATCCAGCCTCAGCCTTCTTCCCAGCTCAACTCTTATTACTCCCTCCAACCAATATGTAGGAAGTAAGATACGCTCCTTCTTTCTCTGGCCTTTACTGTCCTCTCAGCTCAAAGACATTCTCTCCTCCCCTCTCTCTGTGAACAGACATTTTCCATCCATGCCAAATGATCCTCTCCCATTTTCCAGAGCCATTATGCACATCATTTTCCAAAGCACTTAACGCCTGGCACTAATTATCTCTGGTACAATTATCTTCTCAGCAACACTGCAAGCTCCTCAGGGCAAATTATGATTTATTTTATCTTTGTATTCCACACATTCTCGTCTCAGCCACAATCTGTCATCTGGTGGGCCCTAGGGAAATGCTGACTGAGTGAATGGATGGGCGGGGTGGATGGGCCAGAGGGATGAGAGGATATCTGGGTGGGTAGACAGATGGGTGTGTGTACAGATGGGTGATTAGGATAAATGGACGAGTGGATGGGTGTAAAGATGGATGGATGGATGGATGGATGGATGGATGGATGGATGGATGGATGGATGGATGAATGGGTGGATGGATGACAACTTTACCAAGTGTGCCTATCTGTGAAATGTCAAATACTTTCCCTCACTGCTCAGTCACTTGGCTGGAGACCCATGATGTCTCTACTATTCCCCTTGCTCCATTTGCCTGAAGAGTGGAAACTGACTGTCCAAGTGATAGTTCTTTTTTCCAAAGCAGGTCACTCAGAATTTGACCCCTAGCTATGCTCTCTGTGTGAAACTTCCTCTCTTCTTGACCTTGGGACACCACACTCTCCTGGTTCTTCTCCTAAACTTCTGGTTACCCTTTTGCTGGCTTCTTTCCATTCTCTCCCACAGTCAAGAGTCGGTGAGCCATTCTTCATAATCTACTCACCTTGTCCAAAGCAGGGGAAATGCTGCAGTATTAGCAATGGACTTTGTGGTGATGTCTTCCAGGTGAATGGGTGGTCTCAAACTCCCCTCTTCCTCCACCTAGACACAAACCCCAGCCACCTCTATTCAGAAATATTGCTAGACTCCACATCTCCCCATCCTCTTAGCCTATAGCTTAGTCAGGGTCCACTTCCATTTGCTTGGACTTGCCCCCAGCCATTCTGAACTCCACGTCTACTTTAAGAATTATTCCTGCAAATCACAGCATCCAAACCCTATGAGGACTGGCCTCTCTGAGCACTCTCTGCATCTGGAACTGAATCCAATTACCCAAAGCCCTCACTCATTGGCCTCCATTTAGCCTTGCAGCCTCCCCTGCCAGTACATCCTATTCCTAATGCATCACTCAACTACACCAAGCTTTAAACAACCATGTTTCCTGCCTTGAAAGCCTTTCCTCCCCAAATCTTACCTCACCTGACAAATGCCTGCTCCTCTTTTAAGATCTGCAAAATTCTGAGACTCATACCCTCCTTGCAGAACACCCCAGCTCCCCCATGTGAGGTCAGTGGGTCTCTACTTTTGGTGCCCACAGTATTTTGAACATACATCACTGTATTCTAATATAATTTCTATCTTTGTGTATCATACCTCAAGTTGTTAGCCAAAACCAGCTATCAATTTCTTGGGCTTATTGCTCTGACCCAACTGTAAACAAGTTTCAGATGGAATAAAAGCAGCTCTAAAAACAGATAAAACTCAAATAAAGAATAATTTGTGCATTCACCATGTTCAAGTAGGCTTCATCCCAGGGATGCAGGGATGGTTCAATATACAGAAGCCCATCAATGTAATCCACTTCATAAACAAACTCAAAGAAAAAACCCACATGGTCATTTCACTCGATGCTGAAAAATCATTTGACAAAATTCAGCATCCTTTCGATGTTAAAGGTCTTGGAAAGAACAGGAATTCAAGGCCCATACCTAAACATAGTAAAAGCAATATACAGCAAACCAGTAGCCAACATCAAACTAAATGGAGAGAAACTTAAAGTAATCCCACTAAAATCAGGTACTAGCCAAGGCTGCCCTCTATCTCCATATTTATTCAATATAGTACTTGAAGTTCTAGCTAGAGCAATTAGACAACAAAAGGAGGTCAAAGGGATATAAATTGGAATGGAAGAAGTCAAATTATCACTATTTGCAGATGATATGATAGTATACTTAAGCGACCCAAAAAGCTCCCCCAGAGAACTCCTACAGCTGATAAACAACTTCAGCAAAGTGGCTGGATATCAAATTAACTCAAACAAATCAGTAGCCATCCTATACTCAAAGGATAAACAGGCTGAGAAAGAAATTAGGGAAATGACATCCTTCACAATAGCCACAAATAATATAAAGTATCTTGGTGTGACTCTAATTAAACAAGTGAAAGATCTGTATGACAAGAACTTCAAGTCTCTGAAGAAAGAAATTGAAGAAGACCTCAGAAGATGGAAAAAGCTCCCATGCTCATGGATTGGCAGGATTAATATAGTAAAAATGGCCATCTTGCCAAAAGCAATATACAGATTCAATGCAATCCCCATCAAAATCCCAACTCAATTCTTCATAGAGTTAGAAAGAGCAATTCTCAAATTGATGTGGAATAACAAAAAACCCAGGATAACTAAAACTATTCTCAATAGTAAAAGAACTTCTGGGGGAATCAGTATCCCGGACCTCAAGCAGTACTACAGGGCAATAGTGTTAAAAACTGCATGGTAAGAGGCAGGTGGATTTCTGAGTTCGAGGTCAGCCTGGTCTACAGAGTGAGTTCCAGGATAGCCAGGGCAGGGCTACACAGAGAAACCCTGTCTCGAAAAAAAAAAAAAAACCCAAAAAACAAAAAACAAACTGCATGATATTGGTACAGTGACAGGTAGGTAGATCAATGGAATAGAATTAAAGACCCAGAAATGAACCCAAACATCTATGATCACTTGATCTTTGACAAAGGAGCTAAAACCATCCAGTGGAAAAAAAAGAGAGCCTTTTCAACAAATGATGCTGGTTCAACTGGTGGCTAGCATGCAGAAGAATGCAAATCAATCCCTTCTTATCTCCTTGTACTAAGCTCAAGTTCAAGTGGATCAAGGACCTCCACATAAAACCAGACACACTGAAACTAATAGAAAAGAAACTGGGGAAGAGCCTTGAGCACATGGGCACAGGGGAAAATTTCCTGAACAGAATACCAATAGCCTATGCCCTAAGATCAAGAATTGACAAATGGGACCTCATAAAATTACAAAGATTCTGTAAGGCAAAGGACACTGTCAATAGGACAAAACGGCAATCAACAAATTGGGAAAAGATCATTACCAACCCTACAACCAACAGAGGGCTAATATTCAATATATACAAAGAACTCAAAAGTTAGACTCCAAAGAACCAAATAACCCTATCAAAAACTGGGGAACAGAGCTAAACAGAAAATTCTCAATTGAGGAATACCAAATGGTTGAGAAACACCTAAAGAAATGTTCAACATCCTTAGTCATCAGGGAAATACAAATCAAAACAACCCTGAGATTCCATCTCACACCAGTCAGAATGGCTAAGACCAAAAACTCAGGAGACAGCAGGTGCTAGCGAGGATGTGGAGAAAGAGGAACACTCCTCCATTGCTGGTGGGATTGCAAGTTGGTACAATCATTCTGGAAATCAGTTTGGCAGTTCCTCAGAAAACTGAGCATGATACTACTGGAGGATTCTGTTATACCACTCCTGGGCATATACCCAGAGGATTCCCCAGCATATAAAAAGGACACATGCTCCACTATGTTCATAGCAGTCCTATTTATAATAGCTAGAAGCTGGAAAGAACCCAGATGTCCCTAAATGGAGGAATGATACAAAAAATGTGGTATATTTACAAAACGGAATACTACTCAGCTATTAAAAACAATGAATTCATGAAATTCTTAGGCAAATGGGTAGAACTGGAAAATATCATCCTAAGTGAGGTAACCCAATCACAAAAGAACACACATAGTATGCAGTCACTGATAACTAGATATTAGCCCAGAAGCTCAGAATACCCTAGACACAATTCACATATCAAATGATGCCCAAGAAGAAGGAAGGAGAGGCCCATGGTCCTGGAAAATCTCAGTGCAACAGTGTAGGGGAATACCAGGATAGGGAAGCAGGAGGGGGTTGATTGGGGAACAGGGGGAGGGGAGAGGGCTTATGGGACTTTCAGGAGGGGGGAACCAGGAAAGGGGAAATCATTTGAAATGTAAATAAAGAATATATCTAATTTAAAAAAAAGAATAATTTGTGTATATACATATACATTTGCATATGGGATCCAAATTCATTGTGTGCATGTAGAGGTCAGAGTAATTTTGGTTGTCAGTTCTTACATTCCATCTTCATTGAAACAGAGTCTCATTGGCCTAGAACTTTGACACATAAGCCAGGTAGAGGGCCCACAAGATCCTAGAACTCGACCTCTCTCCTCCTCCCATCTCATAGTCAGGATCACAAGTTTGTACCACTACCCTTGCCTTTTTACATAGGTTCTGAGGATCCAAACTCAGGTCTTTATGCTTGCAAGCTATGAAGGTATTTACCATCTAAGCCATCTCCCCAGCTTCAATATATTAAGGCAGCAGATAAATAATAAAACTACAAAGATACAACTGGATATGACCACAGGTGCTCTTAAATTATTCTGAGTTTCAGCATGACGGACCAGCATTTAAATTGTTTTTCTTTTAGAAAATGAACACGTTTTGAAATACTGGCCCATTACTGTCGAGGACCCATCAATAAGGTTAATCAATGATTGCATGTTGCTCAGTGAGGACCATCAATACTACTCCTGCCATATTGCTAGTGAGTGACTGTGAGCCAGCAAAAGACAGGACCTGAGTGAAACAGCTGCAAAGGGTGCAGCAGGACCTCCATGGGCAAGATCTCCAGGGCCAGGTACCCAGCTGCGAGGATTAACACGCATTCGGTGCTTTCTCACCCACATGGAGATATTCAGCTCCTAAATCCTCACTCAGATTACTGAAAGGACTGCATCTTCAAGTTATAACTGAAATAAAAATCATAAAAACTTTAAAATAAAGTGTATTCAGTGAAAGCCCTGGCTGATTCAATAGACCTACTCAGCAGCCTTCCCCGAAAGAAATATGATAAACTTGGGGTGTCAAAGACTTTTCTAATTGTATTATTTCCACAATTCAGTTGAATTATTGTGAGATTCTTCTGATTACATCTAACAAACCATAAAAATCTTTTCGAGTGCTCAAATAACACTTCTGTGGTTCTTTTACTTATTTACATTTTTATTATATTTATTTATTCATTTTGTGTAGGGAGGTGTGGGCATACATGCCAGGGTGTATGTGGGGGGGATCAGAAAGCAACTTCTGAGAGCTTGTTCTCTTCTTCAGCCACACATGTCTGAGGGCTCAAACTTAGGTGAAATTTGTTGTCAAGTGCCTTTACCCACAGAGCCATCTAGCTGGCAACACTTATTGATTCTTGAAGAGAGAGTTGACCAGTGCATGCCAAACTTCTACCATGTGTCAAATACTTAACTTCAGTTAGTCCTCAGAGCTGCCCTTCCTATCACTGGGATATTAATCTATCATTCTTCATAGGGGTCCCTTGAGTAGTGAGGGCCTAACTAGCCAAAATAGCATGAGTACATGTGAGGGAGCACACACAAAGAATCACACCCACATACCCACCACACACATGATTACCAACATACACACAGCCTATGCATTCACACACATTATAGCCACACATATAAAACAGTCTCACATGGTCACATACACATGCTCATATACATATGCACTCACACACACATACACACACACACAGAGTCACAAACACACAATTACACAGAATCAGAAACACACAATTACACAGTCACAAATGCACAATCAGAGAAAATCACACACACGAGTCATACACACAGATACATAAAGGGAAACACACAATCACACCTGCATTACACACATAAACAGAGTCTCACAGAATCACACTAGAGTCCTACACACACACACACACACACACACACACACACACACTCACACACACACACTACCATGTTTCTTTCTTCTCCTGGTATTTCTCACAGCCTGAAATGTTATTATTTGCTCACTTGTCTATTATCTGCTCCACCTACAATACATGAGGACATTTTATACCATGGCCCCAGCTCCTACATAACAAAGTCTGGCACAAAGTTTGTGCTCAGTGGTTGTGCAATGACTGTACGCTGCCAGGTAAGATGTTCCTCTGTTACAGAGAAGCTGCTGAAAAACTCCAAGGCCAGACTGCCAGGACAGCACAGGCAGAATTCAGATTCCAATTTACCAGCTTCAGCAGCCAAGAGCTGCCCATGGCCTGGAATGCTCAATCTCAGGTGCTATCGGTGAGCCGAAGGGCCTAGCTGCCCCAGCAGAAAGCATGCGCAGCTTCCTAAACTCTCGATTTCCTCATTTTTTTCCCCTAAACATTTACAAAGGGGCCGACTCTTTCCTCAGTGTTAATTATTTTTAATATGTATCTAAGTAATGATTTTTTGACAATTTAAATGTTTATTTTGAATGTCACATTTCTGATGACTGTCTAAATAGAACACACAGGCCATGTGTGTGCACATATGCAAATATGTGCCCATGCCGTGGGCATTCAGATGGAAGCATTTGAAAAGTCCTTCAAAGTCCTGGGCAGTACCCCAAAGTGCTAATATTGAAATGCGTAAGCAAACAGAGATGTAGCCAAACAGATGACCTCCCTAGACAGGATCTCAAGGTCATATAGGGGACATTGCAAAAGAGAAGAGTCTTTTAGTAAGGGTAACACATTTTGGGAGTATTTAGCTCAGTGGTAGATTGCCTGTCTAGCATACAAGAGCCCTTTGGTTTGATCTTCAGCCACACACACAAAGAAAATAAAGTTTTGGCTGGAAGGATAGCATCTCAGAGCAGTGCAACACAGGGCAGAGTTGTCTTTCTGGGACAGCTTAGGTATGGTCTTGCCTAAAAGAGAAAATCTCTGGAAATTATTTCCACCTCAAGCATTCTGTGCAGGCAAATTAGGAGTTCCCACCACTGCTTCTGGAATGAGCAAAGAGACGGCTCTTAATGGTCTCTGGCTTGATCCAAGACTACTGGCTCCAGATGGGAAGGGGAGCCCTGCCCTTAGTACTTGCTGAGGCACAACCCACCCTCTGCAAGACTGATGGCACCAAGGAAGTACCTCTTTCCTATCTGCCTGGTTGGCATGAGCCATGTGTATAGCAGAAACAAGCCCTGAACTCCCCACACAGGCTTCCCCAAACATTTCAAGTTGCCCTGGCTGTGAACCAAGAATCTTGCTTGGAGCCAACCGCTTACAGCCCATTAAAAAACCCTGTACAAATGCAAACACTCCGTCCATTAAACAGGGAGAAACAAGAACCACATCTTGGGATGGAGCTAGTCATTGTTGAAACTAGACTAGGGGCTGGGGTCCCCAAAGAGGAAACATCACTGTGTTAGAAACCACAGCTATTTCCAAAGTGCAGAGTCAATGACATGGGAGACCAAAGGTGCCCTTGGGGGCGTAGCAGGCAAACCGATTCTGTTGTGTGCCAGACAGTTCCAGTCTGGGGAAACAGGAGGTACCTTGGGATTTCTAGTTGCTCAGAGTTTAAGGTTTAGTGTGTTTAACCAAAGCTCTCTTCCTACATTGCTTTAGAAGCCAAAGACCCTAAAGGAGACTCTACTACTGCAATTTTTCTAAGGCAATATAAATTCTAACTTTACTCTCTATATAGTATCTGTATATCCACAGATAAACACAGCTCTCACTGCTTATCAAAGAAGCTTTTAAAAACGTATGGAGACTATCTCAGAGATCTACAACTGGTAAAATGCAGAGAAAAACTGACTGTGAAGAGCCTACACCTGAACTGATACATCTAAAACAGTGCCCCTCCACCCAAGGCTCATGGAAAGTCACAGACGAGGAGTCATAAAGAACATGAGATCCAGAGGACTAGGATACCTGCTGGTAGACAGTGTCTTCTAAACATGATGGGAAGCTGGGCCCATGAAATCTCAACAATATAGTTGCCTAAGCATGATCTGCATAATGATAACACCAGTTGACTTGCCAACGTGGATATCGGAAAGGGCCCCATCCCAAAATGGAAACTGTAGACAATGAATGGCTACTGAGGGGGGGAGGGGAGAACCAGTTTTCTCCAGGGTTGAGCTCCCTGATGGGTTATTCAATCCCAAGTGGTTAGCTCTAAACATGTGTGCTTCCGAGCCATACTAGATAGACTTGGTAGATTTTGTGTGTGTGTGTGTGTGTGTGTGTGTGTGTGTGTGTGTGTGTGTGTGTGTGTGTAATTAAAGAAGAAGAGCTCATGGATTTGAGAGCCTCTATACAGGAGGAGGTGGGGGTAAGGAGTAGAATGATGTAAATTCAGTACTCTTGTATGAAATTCTCAAACAGTTTAAGTAATTAAAAAAAAAGAAGAACAAGCACAAAGTATTCATCCCACCCTGAGCCTGCAAATTCAACATCACACTTGTTTAGAAGCTGCTGCACTGGCTAGCTAGAGTCACAGATGCTGAAAGGACCAACTGAGTAGAGGTATCATCACGTTAAGTCTCTACTCACTAGTCCTACCTTCTACCTCATAGAAGGCATTCTCTAGTTCCTCCTCCCATTCTCCCCCCCTCTTCTTCTTCTTTTCTCTTCTTTCTTTTCAGCCCCATGTTGGTCACAGCTTTGAGCTTAAAGAAGGCTCTATTGAGGCCTAAAGTCCTATATGGCACTCTTGAACTTTAACAGGATGCCAGATACAGTATTTGCTGGAATTTGATTCCCCAGATGAGACTTCCTACTGTAACTTGGATATAATAAGGATGATTAAAAACAAGCAGCCACCGTCACATGGTCCTGGTCATAAAGAGATTCCAGTGGGAAGGCCACTGTGGGGCCCGGAAGCAGCAGCTGCTTCCAGGGCTGCACACAGCTACAATGGAGCTTGCCACCCACAGGGCATCTCAGCTACAGTGGCCTTTGGGGGTGGTCGTGGTGGGTGAAGTAGCAATGTTTCTGTTTCCTGCTCCCACCCCCAGTGGCTCCCTCCCTTCCCCGGTCTATATTGGCGAGTCAACTGGTACTGTCATTGTTCAGACATTGTTGAGATTTCATGGGTGCAGCATCCTCGACTGAATACACCATCTCAAGGAAGAAAGGGTAAACCATAAATGTCCAGGCAGTAAAGATCCAAAGAGAAAAGGCTGTAAGAGCATTGCTGTGTGGGAGTTCGCATGTGAGGAGGCCTAGTAACATCCTGGAATCCGCCTGCCACTAATGTATCTTGGCACCAGCACAAAGGGCTTGGGTGGACCACTTGCTTCTTACCCATCACTGGTGGAGCTGTGAGCTGCTTTTTAACAAAGTGACTAATAAAATCATATGACAGGGTTTCCCAGTGATAGGGATTCCTATGAAGGGAATCTTTATGCTAGGTGATCAAACTTGATACTACTTAAGTTGCATTGTAAAGATATTCAAATGAGTTTTGACCAACGAGGTTTTAACAAAAGAGCTTTGCTCTGATTTATGAAATATTAAACAGAGTCCTGCAATGTCTGAGTCTTATGTGAAGTTTTATTCAATGGGACAAGTCATCTTACCAAGAGATGGTAGTGTATCACTAGACACAAGCTCAGTGAACGACACCTAGAACCAACAAACCTCAACACACACACACACACACACACACACAGAGAGACACACACACATGGTCAGGACAACCTTCTGAGCCATCCTATTTTCTTCATCCAAAGCCACATCAGAAGTGACACTGAGAGAGCTATTATTTATAGTTCCCAAACATCTGCTCACACTGGAGGAAAAAGGAAGCCTTGTGGGTGATCTCTGAGGTTCCTCCAGCTGACATGCCAGAATTTCTAATATCTCCTACATAGAGGCTTATCATGAATTGATTACAAAGGAAGGAACAGAACTGCCCAGCAGGTAAGAACCATGTGAAGAAGGTAGCATTTTAGAAAGAGGGCCTTCCTGGGGTGGCCTCACCATGAGCTCCACTACTTCCAACCTCTATTGCCATATGTACTTCTCCAGGTGCCCATCTTGTGGCACCAGCCCCAACTCTTATCCTGGTCTCTTAAGGGTGCCAAGAACATATAAGGTCAATGGATTCCATAAGCATAGTACCACCTCCAAAACACCAGGGAGCCCATGCAGTGAGCAGGCAGGTGACAGGTTCTCAGTAAGACTCTCCAGATGCATAGAGCCCTGCAGCCCACAGAGGTAGCAAGCAGTCTTCTTCCCGTGGGCCTCCTTCACAAGGCCCAGGGCACACAGATATGGAGCTCAGCTGGCAGAGTCACTCTGCTCTAACCTTCAGAGCAATCTAGGGACCCTTTCATCTGTCACCCGTGTACCTTCCCATGGTGTGGAGAAAGAGTGTGCAACCCTGCCAGGAGTAGCATGGTCTGGTTTCTAAATCTGAGGAAGGAAGATGAAAGGGAACTCTGTTAGAACATCTGGGCATATTGTACATGTTTTAGCTCTGATTCCAGAATAACCCAGCATAGAGAGTTGTTACTATATTCATTCTGCAGAGGAGGAAGCAGGCTCAGAGGAGAATCTTCTGGCAATCAGCAACAAAACACATCTCAGGGCCAATAATCCGCTTGCCCCACAAGCACAGGAATCTGAGTTCAATCCTCAGCCCTCACATAAAAAAGCAGGGTATAAAAGGGAGCTCTCATTGCTAATCCTAGCACTGGGGAGTTGGAACCATGAGGATCTCTGGGGCTCACTTTCCATCTAGTCTTGGTTAATTGGCAAGTCCCAGGCCAAGGAGAGTCCCTGTCTCTAAATTGAAATACAAGGTAGGTGAGTTGATCTCTCTCTCTCTCTCTCTCTCTCTCTCTCTCTCTCTCTCTCTCTCTCTCTCTCTCTCACACACACACACACACACACACACACACACACACACACACACACACCACCACCACCACCACCACCACCACCACCACCACCACCACCACCACCACCCTACAAGGTAGGTGAATTGATCTGTCACTCACACACACACACACACACACACACACACACACACACACACACACACCCCACCACCACCACCACCACCACCAGTCTAGGCATGTTTTAAGATGAATTTCCGAGGCTTTCCAGAGCAGAACACCTGGAAGCACCTTCATGCACAACTGCATGGTGAGTGACTGAGCCCACCCAAGTTCATACAGGACACTAACCTCAACTCTGATCATCTAACAAAACTTCACTTCTACATGTCTGCCACCTTACTGTTCCTCTTGCCTCTCCATCCCTCTCGTGACTTCCTCCAGACAGCCCTACTTTAACATATTTTCTCTTTCCCATATCCCTGCTGCCCCATGCCTACAGCTTGCTCAGAATATAAACAAGAGGCTGACGGGTAGCAGCTACTTAGCATTTTTGATGCCTTGTCCCATTTCTGAAACTCATTTCCATGTCTTCACACCTGACCCCTCAGGAGTCCCTCCTTGTGAATGCTGGTGTCCAGTGGTAGCGCCGACGCTCTCCTGATATCCAGAGCTCACACAGAGGCTTGGCTTATCCCTGCCTGTCTCCTTTCCCCTTAAACCAGATAACCTGCTAATCAAGGCTTTTTGGCTTCAGTTTGAGTATAACTCTCTTAGCTTGGGTCTCAGAATTCCTAGTAAAAAGTCCCTCTTACTGCAGCCTGGGTCCAGCCTGGGTCCTGCTTCTGCCTCTTATGACTCTGACTCCATGACGGCTATTTGGCCTTTTGGCAAGTAAGCCTTGCTTGTGATACTGGTTATGCGTGTTTATCTTGTGAAGTTATTAAATATGAAAGATGCCATACATACATAGCATTCAGCTCATAGCACTCAATAATTGATGACTATTATTAGTATTTGTATTCACCCATTTTTAATTGCTGGGACAAAATGTGTAGAAAATTAACTGAAAGGAAGACAACTTTAGGCCCATAGCTTCAGAGGCTACAGGAATGGCCACTCGGCGCCATGTCTCTGGGCTGTAGGGGCCTGAGCAGAACTGAATGGTGGACTAAGGCTGCAAAGGCAAGGTAACCAGAATGCGGACTGAAGGCAGGGAGCCACCAGCTAGGTACACCCTTGAAGGACGTGCTTCCAGTGGCCCCCATCCCCCTGCTGAGCCCTGCCTCCCAGTGTCCACCACCTCTAAATAATGCCATTCAAGCATGAATCTGTCAATGAATTAAGACAGAGCCTTCGAGATCTGATCCCTCCCAGAAGCTGTGCTCTGACACTGCATTGGATGCTGAGCCTCCACTCGAGATGTAAGGATGATTTCCCGTCCAGACCCAAGCATGTTGTTACTGTCATCAGAAGTGCTCCCCCACACAGTCTCCACCCAGTCACCCTCTGCAAAGCCTCACGTTCCACCCTTAGCGCCTTCACCTCAACACATCACATTTCAGTGCTATCCTATATCCAGATAGATAGAGTCTGGCATGCCTAGACTGCTGTCTAAGGTCTCCCCGGTCCAGACTCAACCTGCCTTTTTAACACTTGATCTTAACCAAACCAAACCAACAAGCCAACAAAAAACAATAAGCAAGCTTTTGGAGTTTTCTTTTTAGGACTTTTTAAAGGACTTTTTAAAGGTTAGGCTAGAGTCTACCCCCACCTCCTTGCCACCTACTACCTACAACCCACAAGCACAAATTCCTTCTGTACATCCTACATGGATGGGTCCAAGTAGCAGTGTTAGAAAGCCTCATTTATTCCCATCTTCCCACTGGTGCCCTGGTGTCATTAGATTTCCATCACTGTAATGAAATGGCCAAGGTAACTGACTTACTGGCTAAAAAATGTTCATCTCATAGTTCTAGAAGTGTCCGTCTAAGATCTGGTGGACCTACTACTTTGGGCTGCTGGGTTCACATCTCCTAACAGCTCCTTTGCTTTCCAATATACTGAGCCACTCTCAGAACCAAGTCTATAAAGTGTAGACCTTTTATAAAAACTGTTTTTATTGGTGTGTGTATATGTGTGTACGCATGCACGAGTGCACATGTGTAAACCAAAGACTGTGTTGAAATCGTTCCTCAGCCACTCTCTACCTTATTTCTTGAGACAGGGTCTCTCAATGTACTGGGCTCACTGACTCAGATTTTACCCAGCCCCACCACCTAAAATGTGGTGCTGGGAGATTGACTTCAGACCCTCCTGTTGGCACAGCAAGCTCTTTTACTGCCTGAGACATTTCCCCAGACCTAACACACGAACCCTCTGAAGAACACCTTTCCAAACCACAGCACCTGTTTAATCAATCAACAAGGCAAATGTCCTTCCTGCCTGCTCCCCCATTGAACTCTTCCACACCCCTGAGGCTGCCCTGGACTAAATGCCGTGCTTGGTTGTCTTTTTATCCTTGGTGATTAAAAGCTGTATCTACACGGGCACCTTATAGGAACCACTGATTCTTAGCACTCCCTAGACAGTCCTGTTAGGTCTATCCACAAGCAGTATTACTCTTCTACCTTCTACGAAAATATAATTAGTGAGTATTTCCTGACTTAAAGGAAGGACTCCTAGAGGCTCGAGGCCCATATTATAGAACATGACCGACATGGCTCTACCCCTGGGATCTTATCTCCAGGCCGTGTCTTCTGATTATTTTTATTTATTTTTATGTATTTATTCACGTTACATCCCTCACTGCTCCTGCTCCCTCTCACCCCCCCCCACAATCCTTCCCCCTTCTCCTCTGAGAGGGTAGGGCCCCTCCTGGATATCACCCCACCCGGAAACATCAAGTCTCTGAGGCTGGTGCATCCTCTCCCACTGAGGCCAGACAAGGCAGCCCAGCAAGAAGAACATATCCCATGAACAGTCAACAGCTCTTGGGATAGTCCCTGTCCAGTTGTTCAAGACCCACATGAAGACTAAGCTGCACCTCTGCTACATATGTGTAGGGAGACCTGGGTCTAGCCCGTGTATGCTCTTTGGTTGGTGGTTCAGACTTTAAGAGCCCCAAGGGTCTCAAGTTAGTTGACTCTATTGGTCTTCCTGTAGAGTTCCTATCACCTTCAGGGGCTGCAATCCTTCCCCCAACTCTTCCATAAAAGGCCCCTAGTTCCATCCACTGTTTGACTATAGGTGTCTGCATCTCTGAGTCACCTGCTGGGTGGATTCTTTCAGAGGACAGCCATGCTAGCTAGACTCCTGTCTGCAGGTATAACAGAGTATCATTAATAGTTTCAGGGATTGGTACTTGCCCATGGGACGGGTCTCAAGATGAGCCAGTTACTGGTTGGCCATTCCCTCATTTCTGTTCCTGATTCTCAGGCAGTTCCTTCAACTCAGACTCTAAGTAGAACATTCCACAGGATTAAATCACCCATATCTTCCAGAGAAGCCACTGGATTGGATCCCTAAAAGCAAACACTGTATGCAGAAGCCCCTATGAGACACTGCAGAAATGGTCCAGAAACCAGAGGGGTATACAGTTCTTACTTGAAGTATACACATTTGCTCAGGAGCCTGGGTCAGCACCAGGAGTCAGACTCTCAGTACAGCCAGTCCTCAAATTGTTCCCTGGCCTGGGCCAGGTACTTAAACAGTACCATAAGCCAGGCCCATGCAGAGGACTGGGAGGGTGTGTGAGGTTCTCTCCAGGCATGGCCACACTCTGGGCCACATCTTAGATTCCATGAGAAGGAGTGACAAACAGGAACCAGATCCAGCAAGCCAACACAGCACAGAATGTGTGACTAGGGACATGGGAGCCTCATACCTCTTTAGGTTCTCCTGATGGAAGGATTCACCCTGAGCCAAAATGCGGAGGTAAATGGCTATTTCTAGAGCTCTCTGCAGTGACCTTAGCACTGATGACTTGGGTAGACAGATAGTTATTAATTCTGGCAGCCAACCAGACTGTGCCAAATGTGGTGAGAAAGGTTACCTAGGGTTTGCAGACTAGAGATGGGAGCATGATTTTTTTTTAATTATCTACTAAAGAGAGACAAACAAACAACCAGAACCTACACAGGCTAGGCTTCAGTAACCCCAGCAGTTCTTCTTTCCAGTCACAAGATTCTCTAGCCTTGACCTAGAGACCAAGGTCAAGCAGTGAAGACATGTAGACATCCTAGGTGTCATATCTTAGTGCAGTGAGTGTCCACGCTGAGCCCGTTAACATGCTCAGAGTTCAGCTTAAGGCTTATCGCCCACTGCTACTCTTATTATCCAGCACAGCAGGCAGTTTGACTAAGACCCAGGCCAGGGGACCATTTGAGGGCTGGGTGCACTAGACTCCGACTCCGAGGGCTGGCCCAGGCTCCTGAGCAAATGCAGAAACTGCTCAGCATCCCCAGGGTCCCACCCATCCCACTGGAAAGTCATTTATATTCCTGTGCAGTCAGTGCTAGGTTTGCAGCCAGGTTTGGCTGGGGAGGTCTCACTGCTCATTTCTCTCCTAAACCTCCCTGGTATACCGCCAAGTCTCCATTTTTCTCAAACTTTAAAACCAGAAATGGATGAAGTAAAAAACGATTCCCAGGAAGGATGGAAAACTAATCTAGCAAGCGATTACAGCTGTATGGAGAGCTGCTGAGGGATTGGGCACCTTAGCAGAACAGCCCCCAGGGGATGGGGTGGGGTCTCACATCCCCACATATGTCATCCTACATACCGACAGCTGTCACTGATGAGATGAAATCAAAATGCTCCATCTGATCTGAAGCACACTAGGAACTGTGGGACACAACTAAGTCGGTGACACACTTGCTGTCCTAGAGGGTTTATGGCCCAGCTAGGGATGAACACTGAAATACTTGGAAAAGTAGTGAGACAATGGATTCATATTACAGTGCACCAAAGGGAATCAGAACACATGCCATTGTGTTGCAAGGACTTATGAAATCCAGACCCACATATAAGGGTCAAGAAGGCTAAGTGTGGGGAGCTGTGTTGCTTCCTGGTGCTGGGGATCACCAAGGATTTAGGCAAAAATTAGAGGAGATTAAGAATGAGCCTATGCTCATTGTATAAGTGGGCTAGGACAGGCCTGGAAAAGTCTATGGACTAAACAAGGGCCTTGGTCTTCATGTGTACCAGAGCCACAGGGCTGGGACAAGTAAGTGTATATAGCAGTTGAGGACAGTGCATACAATTAATGACTCAACTGGAATTACTGTACCCCATTTAAAATGTTCTGACTACTTCCAATGTGTCTCCTCAGAGGCAAACTAGAGATGAGGAGAAGGAAGAGGGGGAATGAGAGGAGGAGGAGGAGGAGGAGGAGGGGGAGGAAGAGAATAAAGGGTTCTACTGATTCATAAAGATGGTATGAGGCTACCTTCATAAACATATGGTACTTAGTATTGAGTCTGGAACAGAGGAGGTGCTCAATAGATATCTGTAGCCAGGGAGAGAAAGAAACCCATACTATAAGCAGGATTCTTGAAAGAAATGTAGAGAAGGGATATGAGTCTGGGAGTTAAAGACTGCTATAAGGTTGTCATGGTGACCCAACAAGAAGGCAGCAGAGGCCAAGGCCAAGACAAAGACTACAGGTGTAAGAGTAAGGTGGGAGGAGACATGGACCAGATGTTTCCATTGGCAAGAAAACAGGACTCAATACAGCTGGGATCCCATACCTGGGAGATTAGAAGAGATACTCATGCTGAAATAAAAATAAGGAAGGTGGACTGGGAATGTAAGTCGGTGACAAAACCCTCACCTAGTGTGTGTGAGGCCCCAGTCCAGTTCCCAGTGAAACACACACACACTCAGACACACATTCATACACACGTACTCACTCACATACACACACACTCACATACACTCGCACACACATACTCTCACATGTACATACATTCTATACACATTTACACACATGCTCACATACACTCACATATACTCACATATACTCAGGCACACATATTCTATACACATTCACACACACACACTCACATACATACACTCACTCATACACACACACTCATTCACACACGCAAACACAAAAGTCAAGAGATAAGGTCAATTTGGCAAACACAAAACCAAGTTCTGTTCTTAGCTGCTACGAAGGGATTGAAATTCATGGAGCAAATCAGGCCAGCACCGCAGATCCGGGGAAGTGATCCATCCCGAGGAAGGATGGTGTGCGGAGGGGTGCTGGGGGATACTGAGGAAAGCTTTCATGCCCAGGCAGGAGGCAGCAACAATACAAGGAAGGGAAACAGAGGAAATATAAAGACGGCAGGTCATTTCAGATATGCAGACTGAGTTCTGTGTCCAAAGCTAAGTGCTGCCCAGGAGGGAACCAGAGGCTCCCAAAAAGGGTCGTTCTCATGAAGCATGAGAAGTAGCCCTGAAAGAGAGTGGATCAGCAAATCAACAGGGTGGGATGCAGGCAGGAAGGATGTTTCCTCTCCAAGGGACTCCGCACATCTCCCAGACTTGGAAAACTCCAGGAGGTTAGCTGTGGGTAAATGGCAGTTGCTACTGCTAGCATTCAGTGCTTTTAGGCTCTGCTCCAAGATGGTGACTTCCTTCTGACAGTTCTGAAACTGGTGGCTATTACCCATTCTGGCCTTTGAAGCCAAAGAAGGCAAACACATGGCTTTTGGGTTCCCGTCTGCTCTGCCTGATGGGAAAGGATGCAGGGAGAGGTTGCTGAGTAACAGGATCTTCAGCGGGGAGTATAAGGAGTTGGTAGTTGAGCTTCTAGTAGCACGTGCCCTAGGTAGATTCCTCAGACCCACTTTCCCAGTCCTGTTTGTACCTTAGAATCATGCACGATATACTTCAGGCTTCCTAGCCACAATTCTACCTCCAGACACTGGTATCCAATATGCCTACAAGTAGCCCTGCAGGTAAGTAGTTATTGTTGTTGTTGTTGATGTTGTTGTTGTTGTTACTGCTGTTGCTTCACACCCCCCGCCCCACTAAGTGATTCTAACTCTCAACCAAGACCAAGAACTTCCCAGTGAAGTTGCAATATGAGTCTCACACACATTTCAGAGCTTTGATTTGGGATGTGCTCCTAGTCTGTCTAATTCAGCAAACACAAAAACCAAACACTAGTGGGTGGTGTTGATGAGGACTGTGCTGCAGGGAAAGGGAAGCCCCCCCCCCCCGAGCCAAGGCACAGCTAAATAAGCACCAGGATCATCTGATGAGTGGTATCTACCCCAAGTTTGGAGGGAGGGGTAGCTGGGGTTTGATTATGCTACTCCAACTAGCATCTCTAATCCTATCATAGCCTCCACTAAGCAGACTGAGGCCTGCTGAGCACTGGAAGCCCGTGAGCCCACCGTCCAGCAGCTGCTGGCTTGGATAAGCTCCAGCATCCCCCAGGGAAGCAGCTCTGAATATTCACAGCAGCCATCAGCACCCCACTCCATGAGATGAAACTTTCAGATCCATTTTGGGGGTGTCGGGAGCTCTCATCTCCAGGGAGAGCTTCAACCTGTTACACTTTTAAGAATGATTACTGTTGGAGACTTAAGACAAGAATCAAGAATCCTGGGGATGTCAAGCTCCACCAGAGCTCACCAAAACAGGAACTCTGAGCACAGAATGCAGGCCCTGCACTGCTTAGCAGATATGCCCAACAGGCTGGGGAGCAAGGAGCCTACATTGCTTTTTCAGCAGCATTCCTAGGGACCCCTGCTTGATGGCAATCACCCTAGAAATGGGCACAACAAAACATACAACTGATCCCTAACCGCTCTGAAACTTAGTTCTTTTTCTATAAAAGAAGGGTACCCTGACATTGAGGACTGTACTGCTGTGAAGTCAAAAAATGACAGCTTAGGGTGGGACCCTGGAGTTGGCATGGACTGACCTTACTAGAAAGTAATAAAGCATTGGGCAGGTTGGTGCAGGCCTGTAACCTCAGCGCTGAGCAGACAGAAGCAACAGCACAGTGGGTCTCAGACGGGCTTGGAACGCATAGTGGGACCCTGTCTCGGAAGCTAAATTAAATCCCTGAGATCAATAAAAGAAAGGAGAAAGATCACAGGATAAAAAAGGAGAGGGAGAGATAAGGAAAACAGAGGAGAGAGAGAGAGCTAAAGAAAGAGAGGAGAAGAGGGAAGAAGGAAAGAGAACTGAAAGAACGGGAAAGAGGGGGAGAGGAGGGCAGGAAAGAGATGGAAGGAAGGAAGAAGAAGAAAGAGGATGGACAGAAAGATGAAGAATAGAGGGAGGGAAAGGGAAGGGAGGGAGCAAGGAGGGAGGAGGCAGGAAGCAGGCACATGGAGCTTTTGCTCTGATCAAACATCCCAGCAAACACCCACCCAAATATAAGACGGTCACCTCCCAAAGCACAGATGAACGCCCCGCAGAGTCTTTCCCTGACAGCCCCTAGAGAACTGCGCGTGTTCCGACTTCACCACAGGCTCCTGGAAATGAGTCCTTTTGAGTTTTATGTCCTTGTCAAAACTTATGTTGAAATAATCGTCCCAACCCACGCTGAAGCAGCAGGCTCATGTCAACTCTTGGCTGGAAGCTTCTGCTTAGCAGAAATCGAGAGACCGGAACATCCATTTGTCACGTGCAGTCGTGTGTAAAAATCTTTAATTGCCCTGGTTAATGGCATGGGACATGTGAGAGGGGCAGGCATTGGGTACATAGTGGAGAATAGGCAGAGACAGTCTCCATGAGCCAAATCTTGCCTCCCATTGGCAGATGGCTGAGTGACCATCAAGACAAAGATAGAGTGATCTTCCCTTTATTCTTTTCTTTGCTATGGAGTGTGTGTGTGTGTGTGTGTGTGTGTGTGTGTGTGTGTGTGTGTGCATCTAACACACACAGATCAGGAGAGGGGTTTACATGCCCATGGTGCATATACCTGTGGAGGGCAGAGGTTGTCTTCATGAATGTCTTCCCACGGTATGGACTAAGGCACAGTATCTTACTGAACCTGAAGCTCACTGATTCTAGTTGCTCTAGCTAGTCAGCTTCCATTGCCTTCAGAGCACTGAGATTTCAGGTGGCCACCTCCCTGCCTGGAGTTCGCTTGGGCTCAGAGATCTGAACTCCAGTCCTCATACAGGAGACAATTCAACCACGGAGTCATCCCCACACTCCCAGAATCCTCCTTTCAACCTTTGCTTTTCCATGCCAGTAGCCCTGTTGGCCTTTTTGGCCTCTAGGTCAAGTATGTGTACTCCAGTGCCTTTCCATCCCCCAGGTCTGCCCTTCCCTCCTCTCCAGCAGGCTCTCAGCTCCCCAGACGAACCTTCTGAGATGCTCAAGACTCTCCCTCTGCTCCCACTCTTTCCCCATGTTCCCACCCTCACCCTTAGTTTGCGCCATCTCCATCTTCTGAATCGCCCTAATGCCTGCCTAACCTTCTCCAGTCTATCCCTGGTCTGAATAGCTCCTTCCCCATTTCCACATCTATACTCTCAGCCTCGGGTCTTAACTCACTTTAAATTACTCGTGACAAACTGTCTGCCCACCCCTTCTAACTCAGAAGCACTTGACATGCATAAACAGGGTAACTGTAATTCACCATCAAACTAGGTCCCTTTTAAGAGGAAAGGGGGTGTTATTAATGATCACATTGGGACCACAGGCATAAACCATGATTGTCCCAGATGTCTAGATGCCTTCCCATGAGTCTAACTCTCTAATGATATCGAACCCTTTTAGCCCTTGGACCTTATAAACATGAGTTGACAAAGGAGCAGTCAGAAAACCTTCTAAAACCTCTTGAAAGTTTAGGAAGGATCATCTGGCCTGCAGTGTGCAGGGTAAGGGACAGCCAGAATAACCACAGCTCATGGCTCGGGGTTATGAATAGAAATGAGCAAGCTACATGCTGCTTTTATTTCATTCTCTATAGAGATGCAAATGTGAAGGCTGACGTAAGGTTGAAGCAAACCTTGCATGAGAAACCCAGTTTGCATAGCTTAAAACAATTTAATATCTACCCATGGCCAGCTAAGCATCTGTCTCTAATTCCACAGACACAGCCACTGTCGTTGGATGTATACCTCTTGGAGAGACTAAACTGGTCCAGTGCCTGGCAAGCTATAGCATCTGTTCATCAGGGCCCCTTCCATCCCAACATGCTGCTTTTCCAGGGCTGTCTTTAGCTCTAGGGGAAGGACAAAGGGCAGATCAATCAGGTCTGATCACCCTGGTAGGGGGCACCTAACAGGCAGGTCCACAGTGAAAAAGACACAAGGGGTAATTGGGGCTGCACAGACAAGGCCACTTAATTCTCTCAGCTTTTGCCCTCTTTTCTAGAAAGGCTTCAGTGAAGGAGAAAGAGTGGAGGGAGGGAGGGCCTTGACTATTAGCAAATATTTCAATATAGTCGTCAACCTTCCCTGTTTGGTGCCTGGGATCAGAGAGCCCTTGCATGGGACAAGGGACTCAAACAGGGATTCAGGCTTAGGTGCTTGTTCTCATTCCACTTGCTGAGAAAAGCATCCTGCCTCTGGTTTGGTCTTATCTGTACCACACGCTGCAAACTGACTTTGCACAGAGTGGAGGCCAAGACGGGATTCCAGGTACAATCACCACCTGACAACTTTGAAGGCAAAGGCAGAGGTCAATGGTGACAACCTCAGGGAACTTGACAAGTGTGACTATGCAGGTGTATCTGACTTCAACAAGTCATTGTCATCTACAAAGCTCACACTCAAGAACAGGGCAACTGAGTTACAAAAATAAATCATAGATATTACCTAAAAACTTCAGAGTGTTTTAAATAGGCCTAGGATTTGTATGTCGGGCTGCAACCTAAGTTATCTATGGACCACAGGTTGGACCTGCCCCTGCTTTTTCCTTGAAATTCAATGTATCGCCTGCAATGCCTTGCAGTAACTGGTGCCCCACTTCAGGGAGTTCTACGGTAGATTCTGCTTCTGGGAACAGCCACATTCTTGCTTTCAGGGTGAACAAGATACGGAGCACCAGGGAGCAGAAGTGACTTGCCCAGCATCATGTAAGACACAGCTTTGGACACTAGAGAGGTCAGCAGCTCTGCCAAGCCCAGCTTCCCCAAAGAGGCTGAGCTCTTATTTCCCCTAAGCTAAGAACCACACCCACACTGAGTGAGCCCCCAAGTCATGGGCAGCATCCCATAATCAAGTGGTTCCACCACCTGAGGACAAAGGAGAGCTGGGCAGCCCAGGTGACTTCCAGGAGAGTAGGTCACATGATTTCTAGATCCTGTAAATGACGCTCAAGGGTCTTGGCTCCCACTGCCCCCTGGGCACACAAAGCCCATCTATTTGTTTCAAGTCTTTGTGCTTGCTGGTCCCTCATCCCTGAATCATTTCTTTCTTCCTCTAGATAATTTTTTAATTGCATTTCTTCAATCATTCACTCATTCATTCATTCATTATTTTGTTCATTTACAGAGGTGCCACAGCACATACTTGAAGGGGGACATTTTCAGGAGCTGGCTCTGTGCGTCCAGGAGGACAGAAGCCAGACTGTCAGACTGTCAGAACCATCTTGCCAGCCCCCTTTCATTGCACCTTTTATTCCTTAGACCCACTCCCTTGAATCCTTCCTATCTGACTTTTCAGATTCTTCTTGGAAGCTTTTTTGAACCTCTACCTCCTCCCCGGATACAGAGAATAGCAGCAGTCCCTAAGGACAAAAGCTTAGGTACTGGGCAGGGATCCATGCCCACCAGTACCCTCCTCTGTGATCCCAGTCTCTGGCCAGAGGATACCACTGGCTGCAAGACCTTGTTCCTGCTGCCCTCACTAGGCCTTGCGCTCGGAGCATGCTCACTAAGCCTCTTGCATTGTTCAAACTGATCGACACATCCGGCAGGGGCTCTCAGCCCTGCTCCCAAGGGCCCGTGTCTATGTGATGTGTCTTCCATGTGAGCAGCACAAGAGGCAAATGAGGCTAGGGCAGGATGTTCTCCACGCTACTCAGAAGCAGGCTCAGAGACTGTGCGACTCATTTCTCCTCTGGTATTTTATAACTCCCTTCTGAGTGTTTTCCACAGACGCTGGGTTTCAGTATTGTTGGTGGTGTTATTTTGTTTGTTAAAAACATAATGATAATACAGAGCTGGCAGAGATGGCTCAGTGGTTGGCTCTTCCAGAGGACTGGCGTTTGGTTCTCAGCACTCAACGCTGGGCAGCTCACAACTTCCTGCAACTTCAGCTGACTTCCAAGGGCACCTACTCATGCATAGTAGACACTTACACAAACCTAAACATACAAATAAAACAACATAAAGAGACAAAGGGTTATACTACACGCTATCAAGTGTTACCAAAGCTAATGGTTACAATATAGAGTAGAAAATTAAAGTGGACCCACGTAGGTCCATTGAAAAGAAAGGAGGATATGTCAAGAAAGAATCAGGTGACCCATGGGCTAAGGGTTCAAATAATAATCTTGTAACATAAACTACTGATATGTCAGAGAGACAAAGACACAAGACCCCCAAAAGCTGGCACATACTGAACAAGAGTCAGTACAATAAATCCCGTTAAAGGACCTTTAAATTAGATGTTAGCCCTTTTCTGCCGCAAGCTATTAATATGTGTGTAAACTCTGCATGGTGCTGGGCTAGTGTATATTATGCAGCTGTGCATGTAGAAGTTAGAGAGTGCCTCTGGTGGTTCCCTCAGGCCCTTTCTTCTTTTCCTTCGAAACAGTCTCTCATTATACTACTTCACTAAGTATGCTCAAGGACCCTGCTCAGCCTCGCATCTCACTGTTGCTGTGTGCATGGCTCAACTCAGGTCCCTACAGCTGCCAGCATTTTCGACCGAGCCATCTCCCCAGCCCTGTCTTAAGCTCCCTCTGTGCGGCTTTTGTGGTGTTTTAGGATAGAACTGAAGGTATAGTGCTATTTATAGAATTAATAGGTTTTTGGTTTGAGGATTTTTTTTTTTTTGGTGGTTGTTGCTATTTTCATTTTTTGTTTTTCAATCAGGAAACCATGCCCATCTCTCCCCACCCCATCCCCTGCACCCTGTGTGTGTGTGTGTGTGTGTGTGTGTGTGTGTGTGTATGTGTGTGTGTGTGTCTAACTTTGTAGTCCAGACTGGATTCATTATTAGACATGCTCCTGCCTCCTTGCCTCCTGCCTCCTGCCTCCTGAGATTATAGGCATGTGCCACTACCCCAGAAATTTAGTAGATTAAAAGGAATCAGTCTTTGGCAAATTTGGATTTTAAGTAACTTAACAAGGAAATCCTGACTGTGGCCTATAGGCTTAGTGCAACCCTACTTTAAATTTCACAGAACTTGGTCAGCCAGTATAAGTTCAAAGTCAGCCTAACCAGGGAAAGGCAGGAGATAGTAGTTAATGAATGGGGATAGGGGCAGAAATAGGAGTGAACACAGGTAGGTCTTAGCTGGGACATTACTGTCATGAAAACAAGGTAAGAGAAGACCCTCCCCATCACAGGTCAGTATAAGGCTGAAGACTGACAATGGTATATGGTTAGTGTAGGGTGTGGCACCTAAATCTAACTAGAGTACAAATGGGACATTACACACACACACACACACACACACACACACACACACGCAATGGAATTTTTCAGCCATAAAGAAGAACAACGTTATGTCATTTGCAGGAAAATGCACACAGAAGGACAAATAGCCATGTTTGCTCTAATTTGTAGGTCCTCCACCTTGCTGATATACAGAAGTGTATCTGTACTGATGATGTAAAAATAGAAGCCAAACTGTCTGTAGGTCAAAGGGGACCAAGAGAAGAAATGGGGTGAGCAAGGGAGTCTGCTGAGGTATGGGGAGATATACCCAAAGTACCCTGCACAGTGAATGAAAATGGCCAAATATGACTCTACATGAACAACAACAGCAAAGAGTTTTGACTCCAGGGAAGACTTCATGTCTTCAGGCTGATGCTTCTTTGTCAATACCAAAGAAAACATCTGTCCTAGAAAAACATCTGTCCTAGAAGGTGAATAAGAGACACCAACACCCAACAGTCACCACACTCCCAGTCCGGGCCCGACGGGCCACTCTGAGCAAAGGGCCGAGGGCTGGACAAGGTTCATGGCTATCTCATCTCACACATCCCCACATGTGTGGCCCAGGATCTGGGCTTCTCGCCCCCAGTGATGACCAGCAGTAAATTCTTCAAGCTGTACATACTGGGGTTTGTTTTTGAGAGTAGCTCTGATCAATGTCTTTGGGAAAAAACACCTATTCTCTCTTTTTTCCAGAGACGCTGAAAACTTTACAAGAAGGAGGATACCCCTTTTAATTTTTTACCTCCCCTCACTCCTCTGTGCCTCTCTGTGTCCGTGTGCATGTGTAAATGTTTTTGTTGTTGTTGTTGTTGTTGTTTTGGTTTTTCGAGACAGGGTTTCTCTGTGTAGCTCTGGCTGTCCTGGAACTCACTCCGTAGACCAGGCTGGCCTCGAACTCAGAAATCCTCTTGCCTCTACCTCCCAAGTGCTGGGATTAAAGGCGTGCACCACTACCGCCCAGCTGCATGTGTAAATGTTGTAGAACATGGGTATGTGGAGGTTAAACTGCTGGGGGTCAGTTCTGTCCTTCCACTATGGAGGTCACATGGATATAACTCAGGTTACCAGGCTTAGCGACAAGAACATCTGAGCCATCTTTGTGGCTCTGAGAGGACACTTAAAAGACATTTTCCTATGAAGGAGACCTCACCACAATACCAGAAATTACCATTTTCCCAGACATGTACTTTAAGAGGCACATGTAACATGATTCTTCAAGCCCACGCATCCCAGGGAGATGACAAGGTGTCATGCGCAGCATCCCGAGGGAGGCAGGTCCCACGCATCCCAGGGAGATGACAAGGTGCCATGCGCAGCATCCCGGGGGAGGCAGGGTCCCACAGTATGCATCTACAGAAGCAACTATGCTTTAGTTAGTGATTCTGATTCATACGTGTATGAATCCCTCCCCAAAGGGGACATCTGAAAATGCCTATAGATACTTGGTTGTCCCAAATGGAGGAGCATCTTACCAGCACCGAGCAAACAGAGAACAGGGAGGTCACTACAAGTGCAGCACATGACAAGTGTCTGGCATAAGATCCTGACAATGCCAAAGCTGAGGTGCTCTAGTGCAGGTCTGGGAGGCATGCGCAGATGGAGCCATGCTGACAGTAGAAGGGAAGAGCCTTGCTGGGGAGACAGAGGGTCCGTTCAGTGGCCAAAACACCTGCTGGGCCAGTGTGAAGATTCCAGCTTGGGTCCTAGGGCCGGCATAAAGCCAGGTGCAATGGCACACGTGTGATCACAGCACTCCTATGGCCGAATGGGAGGCAGAGGCAGCAGAATCCCTGGTGGCTTTCAGGTCAGCTAGCCTGGTGGATGAGCAGTGAACAAGAGACCATGTCTCAAACCAGGGAAAACACCCTAGGTGGCCTAGTACCTGCACATGTGTGCACATGTGTTCACAGTGAGGGGAAGTAACTAAAACATTTGGCACCCAGTTTCTAAAACAAGCTGGCCCTTGTCAAAAGAGCAACCGACGCTAACACGTATACAGTATTTACTGCAAGTCTAATGGCATTCTAAAGCCCTCCTTTTATATGACTCACATAATTCTCAGAAACACCTGACAGATGCTCTTCCCATCCCCATTATACAGATGAAGAAAATGAGGCACAGCACCTGGCCCAAGGTCCACAATTACCAAGCACAATTGGAATGTCAACCAAGTAGTCTGCTGGAGTCCAAGTTCTCCTCAGAACAGTTTGATACAGATACAAAGAATTAATGGGAGGGTTAGACATGAGTGTAGGTTAAATATAATATAAATACAAAAAGGGGTAAAATCAGGCACAATGCAGGGCTTCTCTTCACTATGTCTTCAAACTGATGAGGGAAGTAACCAAAGACTGTAGTCAGAAAAGGAGGAGCACCAAAACCACTCGAGGACAGTGCTCCCCAGCAAAACCACTCAAAGTCGGTGTTCCCCAGCCTGTATTGACTTTTTTTTTTTGTCTAAAGACTAAGATTTGTGACCCAGGTTAGAAGTTATTCTGTCAGTCAAAACTTTGTTTTTACTGTAATTTGGCCTGGAAATATAACATAGCAGAGCACTAAGAAGCTATTTAAAAAACACCTTTTTATGGTTTGGGTTTTGTGTGCATAAGTGTGGGAGGGAATGGAAATTTTGAGGAAAAAATTAAAGCCCATAAAATACTCACTTTCTTAGAACCATTTATGGTCCCCAAATCACTTTGTTAGTATCAAAACACACAAAAATATCTCCTCTGTAAGACATCTATTTGGCTTGTTTGTGGCAAGATCACGTTTGAGATATGGGCATTAGAGCTTGTTGAGACAATAATAACACATCTATAATGTATTTATCTTTAAATACTGTTAGAAGTGGAACCAGACTTCCGAAGGAAGGAATTTATATTCTTGGATTGTGTTTCTGTGAAACAGGCAAAATGCGTGCTAATCTAACAAACCAGCATTGCTTTGTTTAGTTTTGTGCTTGCCTTTGAACTTAGGCACCAACAGAGAGTGTCATGGGAATGAACACCATTTTTACCATATACATGTTGAGCCTCCCGAGGGCCATAGCTTACTTTCTGATGCCCCTTCCTGGTGGTCTTTAGCACTTCTACAAACAGAATCAATGACCTGAGCTTTTCAGGGCAGGCAGGGGTCACACATTTTTTTTCTTCCAATAAATAAATAAATGTCCCTCTTTATTTCTGTTCCTACAGCTTGATTTGGAGTTTACTTTTGTTTGACATTATTACAGACACTCCAGCTTTCCTATGATGCATATGCTTTTTTTCTGCATGTGCACATCTGTGTACATGTTCCTATGTGTGGAGGTCCAGGTGTGTATGGAGGCATGAGCTCAAGTCTATCTGTGTATGTGAAGGCCAGGGGGCAGCCTCAAGTGTCCTCATCAGGAACACCATCTACCTCCTTAGAGACAGCATCTTTTAGTGGCCTGGAGTTCACTAATTAGGTTAGACTAGCTGGCCAGCAAGCCCCAGGGGTCCTCCTTTCTCTGCCTCCCTAGCTCTAGAACTAAAAGCACACACTAACACACTCCGCATTTTAACGTGGATCCCAATTGTCCAGCACATACTTACAAGGCCAAGTGATAAAATGACTGAATCAAGCACTCCCCACTCCCTCCCTTCCTTTTTGGTTTGGTTTGTTTTGATTTGAAACAGGATCTAGCTATGTTGCCCTGGCTGGCTTTCAACTCCTGAGCTAAAACAGTCCTCCTGCCTCAGTTTACCAAGTAGGCACCACTATGTCTGCACTCCTGACCTGGAACTTTCCCACAGAAAATAACTCCTGTACAATGCAGAGATAGGGCAAACATTGTCAACATGAGTCTCAGGGCAGACTTGGCTCCCCTCCAATCTTCTCAGTTAACACTAGCATGGCCAGGACAAACACCCAGAACACAAGATGGTCCTGGTAGAGCCCACAGATTGGAGGGATAGAAAACTAACTCACGAAATGATTTTGAATGTAAATAAAAAAAAACTTAGAAAATAAAATAAAATTTAAAAAGAAAACTAACTCACAAGAATTTGGATAAGCCTGAAAAGTGCACAGGGCTCACTGGCAGGACTGGTAGGCTGTTAGGATTTCAATCTAAAATATCCCCCAGCAAGCCCAGTCCTAAATTGAGTCTCTAGCCTGGGCCATTATTGTGAAGGCTGTGGACCCTTTAGGAGCTGACTAGAGTGGTGGACATAGGTAGCTCCTGGTTCCTGTCTGGTGTCATCCACCCTGCCATGATGAACTGAAGTCACTGTCTGTCAGTGACTTCTGATCTTATGGCAATGAGAGAGGTGTCTAATACACAGACCTTGTCCTGGTCAGGACACTTGCAATGCTACGTCTACTCTGCTACACCTTATACCACCTCCCTATATAAGCAAGCTCCCAAATATTAAAAATGTAGAGCTGAGGGGTCTGTTGGCTCTCAGTGAAGAAGCAACTCAGCTACCAGGCCTGTCCTGTGATTCCTGAACTAAAGCCCTGAAGATGGCCTCCTCTGCCACCACAGAGCATCACAACACCAAGTCCTACACTCACGGCTGTTTTGTTAGTAGAAGCAAAAGTGATTTTTTTTTCCTGCAACTGGACTTGAATCCAAGAGTTCAGGATAATAAGAATTAGTGAGCACTGGACCCCTCTCTTAATAAGGCCTTTGAGACCATGACTTCACTTAACTTTTCAGAAGCAGCTGGTCATTTTTGTGACATTAGACACAGAATACTTGACAAAGAGCAGCTGGAGAGGACCTAGTGGCTGCTTCAGAATCCACATCTAACTCTGCATGGCTCTGCAGTGGGACACTTGCCTGTTAAGAGCACTCCTTGCGCTTTGGAGAGTATCTCTGTCTCTTGGTCACTCCCAAAGGACAATCCAATGCCTCTCCAGGGACTTTGATTGTCATATCAGCACTGGCATTAGATTCAACATATTGGCTTTCTGCTTTTTCTCCACTGAGTCATGTGTTCATGTGTGTGTGTGTGTGTGTGGTGACCGTGTGGCATGCACAAGTATATGTGTGCACAGAAGTCAAAGGACAACCTTGAGTGCTAGTCCTAAGGCACCATCTAACTTTAAGACCAGGTCTATATTAAACAGGGCTCTCTAGAGGAACACAATCAATAAGATGAGTATATGCTGAAAGAGAATTTGTTAGATTGGCTTATAGGATCCTTAGGGTAGTCCAACAGTGCTGGCTCCCAATGGAGAGGCCATGAGTCTGTTAGTTGCTCAGCCGGTGCCGGAGGCTCGGAGGCTTCCTGAAGGGCCGCTGATCTTTAGTTCATGTTAGAAGCCTGACGGAGCTGGTTCTAATGTCATCAAAGCAATGAGCAATGGCACCAACAGGACAGACGAACTCACTGAAGAGAGTGTTGGCCAAGTGAGACAAAGATGCCCTTCTTCCCTGTCTCCTTATCTGGACCACTATTAACACTTAACAGAAGGTCTCCCCACATCTATTAAGGCTAACAGGACAGTCCTATTTAGATATGCCCACAAGCTCACCTGATGAAGACAATCCCTGAAAGGGTTCTCCCTGTGTGATTCCAGTTGTATCAAGTTGATGATTAGGCTAACCACCAGTCTCTCAGCTGCTAGGTGAGCCTAAGGGACCACCAAACTTTTAGGGCTCTGCCTGTCTCCCTCTTCCATCCCTTCATTGATAGAATTACAGGCTCATGCCATAGGTGCCCTGCTTTTTAACAGGTTCTGAGGATCCAAACTCAACTTCTCATGCTTACAAAACAAAGGTTTTACTGGCAATGACATGTCCCTGGCCCCTTCACTGACCTTTTTAGTTGAGGGTTAATATGCCTAAAGCCATAGGGTCTATTCTATTGTAAATATGGAGCTTTAGCCTTCCAAAACCCATATAGCCTCTAGCTGTGTCAAGGGTTAGAATATTTCTAATATACTGGAATGTTCCCTTATGCCCTTACCAGTCACTAGCCACTCCCACACCCACTGAAACCTAAGGTTCTCATGTTATAGGCTCCTGCTATATTACCTCGTGATCACGGACAATCACCTTGTTGTTTTTAAACTAAATATAAATGGAATCACACTACAGGGCCCTTTGTATTTAGGTTCTTGCAGACAATATAAAGACTGGAAAATTCTTTTTATTTGTTAAAACTGGGGAGATAGCTCAGTGGTTAAGAGCACTCCGGAGTTCACTTCCCAGCACTCACGTCAAGGGGGGGGGGGCACAAGTTTAAGTCCAGTTCCAGGGGATCTCGAGCCTTCTATTGGCCTCTGTGGGTGCCTGCACATATATGCACATAACTACCTCCACATGCACATACAACCACACACACACCAAAGAATACTTAAAAAGTCCTTTAAAATAATTTCGTTCATTTGTTACTTGCAACATAAGTAGTTTTTTATCAAGAGTTCCATTGAAGTATAATCGACCTATGATAAACTGTATAATTTGATGTTGTCTTAGTCATATCCATTCATGATACCCCATCACAATCTTGATATGCAAATATCATTCTAAAAATCTTCTGGCCCCTTAGTCATCATCTCTCCCTCTCTTACTTCCAATCCTCACAAACATGAACTCTCATTTCCTTAGGATATTGACCATTTTTATATTTTTTTCTAAAAGTCTCAAGTCATTGGTCCACTTATGAATCTGGTTGTTTTGTTGTTGGCCTGTAAGAGTTCACTGTGTGTGTTCTTAATATCAATTTCTTACCAGAAAACACATGGTTTGCAAATATTTTTCCCAATCTATGATTGTCTTTAGAACCTATTGATACTGGCTTTGAGGCATAATATTTTTATCTTTAAGCAAAGATTTATTTTGCCTGACTACAAATGTATTCAAATGTGTACACTGCCCAAGGAGGCCAGAGGAGGGCATCAGATCTCTGGAACTGGAGCTATGGAAAGCTGTGAGCCAGTGTGTGTGCTGATGAGCTTGGAGGCTCTACTGGAACAGCCAGCACTCTCAACAGCTGAGCCATCCCCACAGCCGCAACATTTGCTAATTTCATTATGACCAATTTGTCTAAATGTCTTTTGTCATCGTACCTGTGATGCTACATTGAGGAAATCACTCCAAATCCACTGTCTTGAAGAGTTTCTTCTATGCTTTCTTCTAAGACAGTGGTTCTCAACCTTCCTAATGTTAAGACCCTTTAACACAGTTCCTCATCTTTTGCTGACCCAGCCATAAAATTATTTTGTTGCTACTTCATAACTGTCATTTTGACAGTTATGAAGTTATGCAAATATCTGATATGCAACCCCTGTGAAAGGGTCCTTTGACCCTCAAAGGGTTTAGAACTGGTGCTCTAAGACCTTTGTAACTTCGAGCCTTAAATTTAGGTGCTTGTTCCGTGTTGCGTTGTTGCTGCATATGGTGTGAACGTTGCCTCAACTCCACTCTTCTATATGTGGATATCCAGTGTTCCCAGAGTCACTTGCTAAACAGATGGTTCATTTCCCATTGAATGACCTTGGCACCCTTGGGAAAGTCACATGAGTGCAAGATGTTCAAGCTTTGTTTCTGGACTTTCTGTTCTGTCCACCGTTGCTGTGTCTGTGCTCATGCAGTGCTGTCCTGGTTTGATCAATGTAGCTTCATAATAAGTCTGAAATAAAAAAAGAACATGACCTCTGGCTTTGTTCTTTTTTCAAGATTGCTTTGGCTATATTTATTATCTTGAAATTCCATATAAATTTTAGGGTGACATTTTTATTTCTATAAAAACATTGCATTTTTTTATAGCTACACTATACACAGTTGATTCAGAGATGGCTTTGGGTAGTCCTGACATCACAGGCACAGTGAGCCTTCCAGTCCATGAACATGGTGGGTCTTTCCATTATCTATGTCTGCTTCAGTTCCAGTCACACGCTGCAGCATCACTGCTCAAGGCCTCACCTCCTTGGTCAACGTCCTGTTTTGATCGGTTGTTTTCACTGTGTAGATACCCAGATTATCTTCATGTTGCTGACTTGGTACCTTGTTATTTTGCCGGGTGCACTTGAGAATTCAGAAATTACTTTCTTTCCTCCAGCTTGAGAGCCTCCTCTTCCTTTCCCTTGCCCAAGGCCTCTTCTTAGAGCTCCCAGTTCTGTGTTGAACAGAAGTAGCAAAAAATGGGGGACTCTGCCTGTTCTAGCTCTTAAATGAGAACCATTCTCTCTCTTTTGCCATTGAGTGGTGTCATCTTTTTAATATATGGTCTTTATTATTGTAAAGGAAATTCCTTCTACTCCTCGTTTGTTCTGCTTGAATTAATTCATATACTATTATACAAAGAGACAGAATAAAGTCCACATTTTGGCATGTGGATATCCAGTGATTCCAGTATCATATTAAATTGGCTATATAAAGCTATAGATCAAAACTCAGTTTTTCATATATATGTGGATGGATTTTTATACTCCATTCTGTCCCATTATCTATTTGTCTCTCTCTATGCCAATAACATACTATCTTTATAATGATCACCCTACCTGATAAGATAAATATTACATGGTATAAATCTTACAATTAAAAAAAAAGCACTAGTTTTGCTTATCTGAAATCCTATGTATTTCCATGGGGATTTTGAAATCATTTTGTCAACTGCAGCAAAAACATCTGCTGAAAATTGCATTAGAATGATGTCAAAGCTATAGATCAACCTGGGAAGAATGCCTATCTCAATATGAAGTTTCTTCAGCCATAAACATTGCATATTTCTCTGTTGATTTAAGTATTTTTAGGGTTCGTAAACTGTTCTGTATTGTACTTTGATAAGTTTAGGGTATCTAATACTATGACTAACTTATCAAATTTAACTTACCCAATTTAACATTCAAGAAATACGATACCATTTGGCACACAACAGAAAGGACCTCATGGTGTTAAATGCATCCTTTCCTGGGATTTATTCTGTTGCCTTATATTTTATTTATGCATATGTTATAAACCCTATAACAAAGGGCTATTCTTATTTAGACCCAATCTTTGAAAGACACTTTTAAAAAATCTTCATGCATAATCTAGTATACATAGCGATATTTTAGTCAAAGGCAGATACATATGATAGTGGTCCCATGAGATTCTCCTGCGCAGTGATGTTCTAGCCAACTCAGCTTTTGTAAGTACAATCTATGGTGTTAGCATAATGGTGTAATAATCTAGCACATTCCTCAGGACACATTCTCCTTCATACATGATGCACAACAGTATTCAACAGTGTACTTACCTTTGGTCTATTCATTCCTTTATGTGAACCTATATTTTTATCTTCTATCTTCATTCTGCTTACAGAACTTCCTTTAGGGATGGCAAGATGGCTCAGGGTAAAGTTTGCCATGCAAACTTGGTCATCTGAGTCAGATCCATGTAAACGTATAAGAAGAAATTACAAAGTTGTTCTCTGACCCTCACATGTATACTGTGCCAAGTGTATCCACAGGCACACATTTTACACACACACACACACACACACACACACACACACACACACACACACACACACAGTTTTAAAAGGATTTCCTTACCAACATTATTTTTGAGAGAGTTTCACTACATAACTCAAGCTGCACTTGAATCCTCCCACAGCCTCCCAAAGGCTGGAGTTACAGACCCATACGCCACGTCCAACTTCCCCAAATAATTGACAGGGAGCACCATATGACATTTTTATGTTTTAAAATGTATTTGTTTTATCTCCATTTTGCTTAGAACATAATCCTGGATTCTCAGCTTTATTCTTCCAATACTATAGAGATGTTACTGTGCTGGTATAATGAGAAGACACAGGAACCTATTCTCCTCCTTAACCTTGCTCTTGTGTATATAATATGGCCTTCCTACTTTTCTAGAGGCTTCAGATTTTCCTCTTTAACACTCTCCTTGCAGGTACTTTGATTACAATTGCTACCATTTTCTTCACATTTCCAGTGCTTGAAATTCAATGCTATTGTTGGCTCATATATTTTTTTATACATTTGGAAATTTTCCTATTTCTTTCAAGTATTTTTTTTTCTGTCTCCCCCACCTTCTCTCCTTTTGGTACACTGACTGCACATTGGTCCTGCCTGAAATTACTGATGTTCTGTCCATCTGCTAGAAACACTTTTTCCTGTGTTTCATTTTGTAGAAACTTTTCATACTATATTCAAATCTACTTGATTTTTCTTGTGTAAATGTTGAGTCTGTGTGTAACCCTGCCCACTGTATTTTTCTCATTGTTTTTTTTATCTCAAGAAGTTTGACTTAGGTATTTTGTGTCTCCCAGGCCTCTGCTGAGCTTTCTGAACATATGGAATACCACCGTGGTGGGTTCCAGTATCTTTACTGTCAAACTCTAAAGCACATGCCCATCTCCCCAAGTTGGTTACAGATGACTGATTATTATTCTCATATGAAGGGTGATGCAAACATGTTTCTGCTTCTGTATATGCATGATAGTGGTTCAACTCACTGCTAGGCAGCCTGGGCTTGACCACAACTTGCACTGGGCATTCTTAGAGTCCTAAACTCTTTTATTTCAGTGCCTAGGAGTAAACCAGTGCTGTAGACATGCTAGGCAAGCAACCTACCAATGAGCTAGCCTGTAGTTCAACAGAGGCTTCTACTTTTGAGCTTTACACTAGGATATGGTTGAGTTTTAAGAATCAATTAGATCCTTTTGGAGCACAGTTTGGGGTGACTTAAGCCCCAACACTGAAGCAAGACTTTTCTAGGTCTTCTACAGTACCTTTTAGATTGAGTTTTCAAAGCCCAGCCACCAGAGTGGCCCATATCCCTACTTCTATGTGAACACTAAGCATTCTTTTGTGATTTCCAGTCACTGTTTCCTCAGCCCCAGATGTTTTCCTCACAGGCATGTGCTGACCAGAGCCCTCCCCAGCTCTAAGGCCCTCCTTCTGGGAAGCCCTGTCCTCTCTGACCCTCCATTTCAAACTCACACCACTCTGGTCTTCTCAAGCAGTCTAACAGCTTCTGCCTAGACTCCACCCAAGGCAAGAGACTCTCCCAGGGTAGTCAGCTGGGAACTCTGAGGGACTTGGGGGCAGATTAGTCAATTTCCAATCTCTTAGAGATCCCTGTCTTTCATTGCCTAAAGTCCAAGAACTCCACCAACGCTGGTCATGTTTCCAGGCATTTGGGGTTGTTTCTGCTGAGAGGGTAAATCTACTCCCAGCTGCTCATCTTGATGGGAAACAAGCTCAATTCTGTTGTCATGGTTGTTTGTCTTACACATCAATGCACTGCAATCTCCTGACCATCCTTTTGCTGGTGGGCTTTTAGGGTATGTCCAGTCTGCAGTTATCATAAACCAAATGGCTATGATCACTGCAACTCATGTATTTTAGTACACATGTCTTTGCTTCTCCAGGGTAAGGACCTAGAAGTGAATAGGCAGGTCACAGAAAGAGGAAGATGGCAGATGGCAAGGCTTTCAAAGTGGCTCCCATTTTCAGGTTCTGCAGTTCTGATAGCTCCTGTCCCCAGAACCCTTTTCCTGTCAGTGTGTTCATTGTAGTAGCCATGGCAGTGGCATCTCAAGACCTTAATACATCTCCATCCGGGACAAATGATTCTCACCAAATGGCTTTGCACACACTTAGGGACCATTTGTGGGTTCTCCTCATACGGGTTATCTTTTCAATACTTTACTCATTTAAAAAAATTGTGTGTGTGTGTGCTCGCGTGTGTGTGTTGTGATCCCCACAACACACAAGTGGAGGTCAGAGGATACCCCTCTGGGAGTCAGAGTCAGAGCTCTCCTCCCAACTGAAAGATCCAAACAGATATTCTCCTTCCCTACCCCACTGTGAGATCCGAGGATCACATGGGTCATCAGGCTTGCCCAGCAAACCCTTTACCCTCTGAGTCATCTGCCCTCCCTGTTTTATCCACTTGTAAATTGGTTTGCTCAACTCTTCTTAGTGATCAACAGAGCTCCTTTGTATATTCCAAACACAAATCCTCCATCAAGCACAACATTATGACCTTCACCTGAATTATACTTTGCCTTTTTGTGACACTTTTGATTTTCATAAGTATTCAACTTCAACACAGTATAATCCTTTTATACTTATGTATCTGTTTCTTGGTGTTTATTTTTTGTTTCTTTTATTATTATTTTTATAGTTCCTGCCTTCTGAGCAGGTGCTCTGCCCCAAGCTATCCCCTCAGATTTCTAGGTTATTTAAGTGTTCGTCTACCTGGAATCACAAAGATAACCTTTTACATTTTCTCCTAGAAACGCTCGTTTTCCAAAGCATCAATGATATGAGTGGTCTCTTGTAACTGAAAGCTTTTTGTTCTTCCACAGGATTTCTGCTCAGCATCCAACCAGGGGACATGGTTGAGAGGGTATTTAAAGTTCTTGGCTGCACATCCTCTGGATTCAGCGCTGCCTATGACCTATCCTGAGGTCCCCTACTTGCATCATGACCCGCTTATCAGCTAGCAAAGCAAATATTTTACTTCCCTCACTCCATTCTGTAGTGTCCCTGTTCTGTTTGTTTGAAAGTTTCTATAAACACCAGGCTACAGAGCAGCTGCCTTTGGCCAACAGCCCTGGTGGAGAGTTTGTATTTCCTTCCTCTAGCTTTCTTCACTTTCTACATTCTCTACAGTAAAGGAGAGATTTAAATTAAAAAATAAACTTAATCACTGAGAAATTAAAATGAATTACGTTTCCACGTCTAGAAGCTGAAAGATGCTGTACTGGGGCTGAGAAGGCGGCTCAGCTTATAAAGGGCCTGCTAAACAAACCGTGAGGATGCGGCCGGCACCTGCAGAAAGCTGGGCATGGTGGTACATGTTTGTAACCCTGCTGCAGGGGAGTTAGAGACAGGAGCATATTGGGGCCTCATTGGCCAGACAGCTTAGCCCAATCAGCAACAGTGAGAGCCCTGTCTCAAAAAAAGGCAAAGAAAAACATACAATATTAACTTCTGCCCTCCACACACAAGCGCATACAGACATACACTTGTCCTCCATACATGCACAAAATATATAAATTTAACATAAAATGGCATTATTCCATAATTTGTTCTGTGTAGAGTTTGTCTTGGCCATACTTCGTTTGTTTTTCTTTTCTTTCTCCTGCCCCTGGTCTCCTCTTCTTCACAAATAAAGACACACACACACACACACCCTCTAAAACTACCGTCATCTGCCAAGTATCAGCAATTAATGGGTAAGCAGTCCTTTGTGGGGTTGTTAATTCTGCCAGAATAGAAGGCCTTCTACATAGAAACATCTGGAAAGAGCTACTTAAACTCTGCACCAGGTCCCCTCTGCCTGTATTATTACATAGGACAGTTCTAAAGAGATGTAGCCAGTCACCCGAACAGCACTGAGACGTGCATAGTTTACTTGACAGCATTTACAAATTATGTCTCTTGGTCGGAATAACTTACGCTATGGAAATGCTTCCATATGCTAAAGTTGGACACACCACAGTAACAAGGAAGAAAAGAGAGCCTTTAAGTAGCTGGTTTTCATATATACAGTTGACTATAATATGTGCAAATTAATAACTCTGTCCCTAAAAAATTGACCTTAGATGGGTTTATAATTCTTTCTGCTCTTCTCTGCTAACAATCAAGAGTAGCAAATTTTACCACAAAACAATAGGTCAGTAAGAATTCAATTATGAATGTATCTATGTAACTAAAACAATTGAATGGCAATTATAAATATCATTTTAATGTAAAACTCCATTTTTCTCCCAATTCCTTTGTCTCTTCTCAAAAGGAGATCTACTTTCAAATTTCAAAATACATGTGTGTATGTATGTATGTATGCACATGTATGCATGTGTGTGTGTTCCTGTGTATGTGCACATGAGTGCCCTGTGTGTGGTATGTGCAGGTAAGGGAAAAACCTCAGGCACGGCTCTCAGTCATCATCCACCATTTTTTTTTGAGACACAGTCTCTCACTAATCTGAAGTTCACCAAGTGGGCTATGGTGACTGGTCAGGAGCTCCAAACATCCCCCTGCCCAATGGTGGGATTACAAGGGTATGTCTTCACTCTTGGATTTTTAAGCAAGGGTTCTTGGGATCAAACTCAGGCATCCCACTGAATAAACTGTATCCTGAGCCCACAGTTAATCCCTTTCCATCCTGACTTCAGAGCAAAGGTTAGCAAACTTGGGCCCACCAGCCAAATCCAGCTCACCCGTATCTTTGTAAACAAAGCTTTACTGGCTCGCAGCTAGACTATTCATTTACGCAGTGCCTCTGGCTGCCTCCCCCACCAGGCAGAGTTAAATGGTTGTGACAGAAAGTATGGCCCAGAAAGAAAGTATCGTGGGCAGCTCTTTATAGACAATGTTGCAGCCCGGTTAATAAGCATTTCCCTAGTCTTGTCTCTTCATGGACACACTGTTGCAAGTCCAGTTAATGAGCATTTCCTTAGTCATCTTCCTGCCTGCCTGAGTGGATGCTGCTACTGCCAGCCCTGCTTTTACTGCCAGGTTTTGGGGGATCCCCAGGAGGACAGCCACAGTCACAAAAGGCTCTAAGAAAACATTGAAAAGCAACCTAGCACCCAAGGAAACCCACGTGGCCTTCTTTTCTTGGACGAACGGCAAGAACCCTGGCAGCCAAGACACGTGTGTTTATTATGTGCAACAACTGCTCTGAAATGTCTTTCTCCCCGAGTAAAGAAATCTATAAATGTCAAGGGGTGGGGGAACTAGCCTTCAATTGCAAAGTTCTTAATAATACTTTGACGAGGTGGTACTATATACCGAGATATGATACTGTTTTGCTTAGTGTTTTAAATTCAATGTTCTAAAGCAACTAATAAGCCTTTCTTTTTCTGTTATCAAGAAAAAGAAAATACTTGAGAAAGATGAGAGGGGTGGGCAAGATGGCTCAGCAGACAATGATGCTTTCTGCCAAGTCTGATGGCCTGAGTTCAATCCCCAGGACCATCACAGTGGATGAACTGACTCATATGCTGTCCTCTGATCTCCACATGTGTGCCTTGGCATGGACGACACACACACACACACACACACACACACACACACACACACACACAGTAACACTTATTTGGGAACCTTTTACCCTGAGATTTGATATATTTATCATTCAGGTATCTTAAAAAAAAAAGAGATAACAAAATAATTGAATTATTTATAAACTATTTTTAGCTGTGATTACATATAAATTATGGCTGGGGTGAGATGATAGAATGAGAGGCTGCAAATTTCCAAATCAATCTTGCAAAATGTTTGGGCCTTGGTCAGGTCCCAATCACTTTATTAGTCATTCAACAAGTGCTGGGTTGGGCACCTAGCCATGCCAGGCTCTACTCTAGAGTCAAAGTAGTGTGAGAAGCACGTGCATGGCGCTAGCTTGCCACTGGGGAACAAGGTACCACAGAGGCTTCTACCTGGTCCAGAAAAGCAGAACGCAAGCCCCAGATCTAAAAGAAATGAGATAAATCGGATGAGACCACCAACAGCTGCCGGGAGGAGGGTCAAGCCATGGCATGCCTTCCTTTCTCAGTTCATTTTTGATTCTGAACTTCCTGTGAAAGACCTATCCTAGTAAAGGGTCCTATCAGCTCAAAGCCACGTCAATACCAACAGCTACCCTCCTCTCAGGACCCAGGGAGCTGACGGAGCCTTGAGGTACTTTGTTCGAGTGTCATTTGTCCTAACTTCTCAAGAAGCACTGACAGAGGCCCTACTCCATAACCAGGTACCTCCAAGCTGGGTCACGTACATGAGGTAGACTGAGTTTGGGGAAAGTGAGTTCTTCATGTCCTATGGGCCCAGAAAGTCAGTCTCTGGGGACTGGATTCAAGGACTGTTGTCAACTGCCTAGACAGCTGGTGGTTCGAAACTTTCCTAATGCTGCGACCCTTTAATACAGCTCATGTTGTGGCGAGCTCCAAACATAAAATTATTTTCATTGCTACTTCATGACTATAATTTTGTGACTTTTATGAATTGTAATGTAAACATCTGATATGTAAGGTATCTTCTATGTAAGATATCTGCTTTGCGAACCCATGGGTTGAGAACCACCAGTCTAAGACTAATCTACAGGGAAACATCAATAGAAGAGGCTGGGATAACAAAAGGCCAGGTCCTTCCTTCATTTCTTCCTTCCCAGATCCCTCCTGGCAGCAGAGACTGAGTCTTTCTATCAGGAATCACAGCTCCATATGGAGGGGGGTGTCCTCTGAAGACACTTTAGCTTCTCCAATCTTCCCCTGCCTGTGGCCCTGACGGTGTGTTTGCACAGGCACTGGCTCTGGCAAGCTCTCCACTCCTGAGCAGGGCCTCTGCTTGCCAGCCTTTGCAATGCCTTCCCACTCAACTCTAGGGACACAGACTGTAAAGCCAGCTCTGCGCTCAGATCAGAGCACTGGCTTCTTATACAGGAACCCGGAAAAGATGCAAAGACGGCTGAACATTCTAGAAACAATGCTTCTACTCAGAATCAGCTGGGACTCACCTCCACACAGAAGGGAGATAAGGGAAGTGGCCACCGTGACCCCGTCCCCTCTGTCAGAGAAGCACCTTGGATCAGAGTGGCCAGGACTTACTTACCTTTCTGTGTTCAGTGGAGGGCTGCGGGCAGACAAGCTGAGAGCCAAGCAGCAGGAGGGCGCCCAGGGCACTAGGAAAGAAAAAGAGCAACAGGCAGGGCCGTGAGCATGGTCCTGGCAGTACCTAGAGGAAGCCGGCATCACCAGCTCATTGCTGGAAGGGAGAGGTCAGTCCACCCTAAGTCCTGAGATAGACTCAGAGAAAATACAAAGGGAAAAGGAAGGAGGGCCATGGCATGAGGGCAGGTGTGGAGCTCAAATCCCTGGCCTATACCTCCCAACAGCGCTTGTAGGTCTGAGATAACTTCTAGCAGCCTTGGGCACCACCACCTCCCCTCTTCATGAGATGGGAACAGCAACAGAAGTTGGCTCAGGGGTGTGGAGAGGGCTGAGAAAGATGGCCATCATCCTCACACAGACCACAGCCCAAACCAGTGTGTGTGGGATAGCAGGGTAATGAAGGCAGCATGAAGAAAGGGCCTCGAGTGTTGGCCTAGGCCTGCTTCAGCATCTGTAGCCTGTTGGTATCTCACATACTCTTCATGGGTGGTATTAACTACCTTGAGTCTTACTGTCACTGCCCCTGATTAGAACTTGTCATCATCAAGCAAAGGGAAGATAACTTTTTTTTTTGGTCTGGCCCAGAGGCAATAAAAAGCAGTATGATATATCTAGGCATGGATCCTAATACTGCCAGTCCCACCTGGGTGATCCTGAGCAAGCTAACATCTCTAAACATTAAATATTCTCATCTTCTGAGAAGATCACAGAAAATGAAAATGTGCAGGTATGAAGCTAGAAGAGATATAGGTAGGAGCAGGGCTGGAGAGATGGCTCGGTGAGGCTTTACAGTCCTTAGTACCAAGCACAAGGAGCTAAAGATAATCACCCCAGAACCCACATTTCAACAAAAAAGTCAGGTGTAGTGGTGAGCACGTGTAATCCCAGTGTTGGAGAGGCAGAGACAGGAGGAGTCCTGGGACTCTCTGGCAGCCAACCTAATGTAGCTACCCAGTGAGTCCCAAAGCCTGTGAACAACCTTGTCTGAAAAACAGGGGTATGGTACCTGAGAAATAGCACCTACATACACATGTGTCTCACACACACACACACACAAACAAACACACACACACACACACGAGAAATTAAGTGCCCAGAGTCTGGACTTCTAATCAACAATGCCATTATTTTAAGCAGTCCTGGATCACTGCATCTTTTGAATATTTTTAGTGCTTAATCCTAAAGGCATTTAAACTAATTGCACAGCAATTCCTAACCTTTCTGAGACCTCCATCACTGAGGGGTGCAAAAACACTGTCCTGTCTAAATAAGCCACTGTGTGGGACTAGGAATGAGGAGAACACACAGTGACAGCCAAGGCTACTGAGTTAGAGGAGGGTTCCACTCCTCCTTCAAGCAGCCAGTGTCCACCAGGTCAACTGTATTATATGAGCATATAATATTAAATTTAAGGCACAAGTATGGAGAGTTGATTTCGCATGTGCTAAGCCTCTAGCTAGACCACTGCAACCCAGTAGGATTCCCCTTTGTGGCCACATGCCCTATCTGCACTCTCCAATGAACAGTTACACCAGTGATTCTCAACCTGTGGGTCACAACCCCTGTGACTCAGGCTCCACTGAGATCATCAGAAAACCCAGATATTTACATTATGATTCATAACTTTAGCAAAACTACAGTTATGAAGTAGCAACAAAAATAATTTTATGGTTGGGGGTCACCATAACTGTATTAAAAGGTCACAGCATTAGGAAGGTTGAGAACCAGTGATCTACACTGTTTGGCATTCACATGGCTTATAGTAAATAATAGGTCTAGATGGTGATGTCACAGAGTCTTCAATTAACTCTAAGAATTATTTACTAAAACCAAAAAAAAAAAATTCATCTATTGAAAACACCCCAAACACACCTTCATTATAACTTTTGGTTTCATTTGTTTCATTTTTTTAAGAAATGATTTTTAGGATAGTGCCTTATTCTAGATACCCCAGGCTGGGCTGGCATTCACTGTGTAGTCCAGGCTAGCTTTGAACTCTCAGAAATCCTTCTACCTTGGCTTAGTTCCATCTGGGTGATCCTGGGCATGCTAAAATCTCTAACCTACAAATATTCTCATCTTCTGTGAGGATCATGAATCATGATGCAGATGCAAACACACCCTATACAGGCAGTGTAGTGAGAGAAGAGATGATCTCAATACCTGGGACTGGGAGACAGCTCAACTGGGAAAGCACTTGAGGTATAAGCGTGAAGACTGCACTTGCGTCTCCAAAACCTCAGTGAAAAAGAGGCATGGTGGCACAGGCTTGGGTATGTCTTCTGTTTTTACCTTGTGTTTAAAATATTCTTTCTTACATAATATATCCTGATCACCTGATTGCAGCTTCCCCTCCATCTACTCTTCCCAGTTCCTCCCCACCTTCCCTCCCATGTCTGTCTGTCTGTCTGTCTGTCTGTCTCTCTCTCTCTCTCTCTCTCTCTCTCTCTCTCTCTCTCTCTCTCTCTCTCTCTCTCTCTCTCTCTCTCTGTGTGTGTATAATGTCTAGCTGAGGGTATCTATATCTAGGTTTGTCCCTCTCTATGTCAGGAGGTAGGTTCTCTGCTGATGTTGAACAAGACACTGGTTTATGACTACAGCAGAATGTCACTGGGAGTCATTTTATTACTATGGGTTTTTTTCTTTCCTTTTTGTTAAACCAGTAACAAGGTAGATCCTTGAGCTACCTAGTCTTAGGGTCTTGGTCAGTCAAGCAGTGCCAGGTATGGGTTCCATCTTGTGAAATGGGCCTTTAGTCAAATCAGATATTGGTTGGTTACTCCCATAAGCTTTGCACCACCATGGCCCTAGCATATTTTGCTGGCAGGACACCATTGTAAACCAAAGGGTTTGTGGGTGGGTTAGTGTCTGCATTTTCCTTATACTCTCATGTGCCAAAGCATGAAGAGTACCTTCCTGTACCAAAGATACTAGAACGTAGGTGTGAAGGCTCTATGTAGGAACCAGCCTGCGTTCTCCAGTTCAATGAGTTGTTAGGCATTGTCTTCAGCAATGGGGCCTTGATGTCAGTTTGTAGACAGCAACCTATAGTCTTGGCAACAGTCTGGGTTGTTTGGGGGTTCCCATGAGACAATTCATTTTTCACCAATAATTCAATTAGATTTAACCTAATCCTAGTACTGGAAGATTTATTTGTGAGAAAAGAATGGCCAGTTGGGACTCTTTTGTCCCCATTATTTGGTAATTTCATTTAGATCACCCTCATGTGTATGCACGTGCGTGCGTGTATGTGTGTGTGTGTGTGTGTGTGTGTGTGTGTATGTGTGTGTGTGTGTGTGTGAAGTTTCTACTATATTAGGTTTCCATGCTACCCTTCAAATGCCCCTTAATTTTAACTGTTTCTCCATCCATCCCTCTTCCCTCCCACTCTATATCTAATCTTCCATTCCAGCCTCCCCACCCATCCATAACTACCTATTCTATTTCTCTTTCTTAAGAAGATCTCTGTGTTCCCTCTAGTCCCTTACAGTATACCTACTCTCTGTGGTTCTACAAATTGCAGCTTGGTTATCATTAACTAAACAGCTAATTTCCACAAATGAGTGAATACTTATCAAATTTGTCTTTCTGGTCTGGGATATCTCACTCAGGGTGGTATTTTTCTAGTTCTATACATATGTCTACAAATTTCATGATGCCATTTTTTTTTAATGGCTGAGTAGTGCTCCATTGTGTAAATGGTCCACATTTTCTTTATCCATTCTTCTGTTGAGGGGGATCTAAGTTGTTTCCAGTTCCTGGCTATTATGAATAGAGGAGCAATGGGCATGATTGAGCCAGTGTCTCTGTGGTAGGATAAAGTGTCCTTTGGGTGTATGCCCAAGAGCGGTATAGCTGGATCTTGAAGTAGATTGATTCCCAGCTTCCAAAGGAACTGCCACACTTATTTCCATGGTGGTTAAACAAGTTTATACTTCCACCAGCAATGCATAAATGTTCCTCTTACTCCACACATCCTTGCCAGCATGACCTGTCGGGTTTTTTTGTTTTTTGGCTTTTTGATTTGTTGTGTTTTATTGTTGTTGTTGCTGTTGATCTTATCCATTCTGACAGGTGTAAGATGAAATCTCAAGGTAGTTTTTATTTGCATTTCCCTGATGGCTAAGTGTTTCTCAGCCATTTGTATTACTTCTTCTGAGATTTCTCTGTTTAGAACTGTACACCATTTTTAATTGGGTTTTTTGTTTTCTCGATATCTAGTTTCTTGAGTTCTTTATATATTTTTAGATATTAGCCCTCCATTGGATGTAAATGGTAAAATAAATTAATAAAAGAAAGAAAGAAAGAACTTCTCCATTCTGTAGGCTACATGGCATGGATTTGTAATTCCAGGCAGGAGGGCCTAAGAACTCTATGGGTAGCCAGTCTAGCCAAAATGGTCATTTTCATCTCAGTGTGAATCCCTGTCTCAAACAGTTCCTAGCAATGACATCCTTATATGCACACACATTTACATAAACACACTTATATACACACATGTATGTATGTGTATACACACACATACACACACACACAGAGAGAGAGAGAGAGAGAGAGAGAGAGAGAGAGAGAGAGAGAGAGAGAGAGAGAGAGAGAGAGAGCGCAATGGACCAGAAAAGCCACCCAACATGTGTTCGGGTGCAAGGAGAAACATCTGGAGATTGGCTCCCCAGACAGTTGGGAGAAGATGGTACTTTCTACTTCTATCCCCACTAGACTTAGTTTACCCATGAAATAAAAAACACACACCTCTCATCTTAGGAGCACAGGTACCCAGGTTGCATGACCTTGGTTAATCACATTCTTTCCCATGCCTCAGTTGCCCAAGTCTGTAAAATGGGGGATAATAAAGCCTGTCCAGGCCGCCTCAAGGGAGCTAATGTTTAGGAACACACACTTTGAACCTGTGCCTACAAGTCAGCATAATTTCTATCCCAGTCTGGCATTGTTTACTCTTTTCAAAGAAAACCAGATTGGTGTGCTTCATTATGAAGACAAACAGCAGCTCCATAAAAGGGCCAGGGCTCAGTCCCCAGAGCCCTTGGCTCACACAGTAGCCACATGTGTGTAGTGCCAACAGGAGCAGCTCTACACAACCACTGATTCCAGACTGCTCTACAGCATTCACAGGGACAAGCAGGAGCCGGAGATTCTACGTCTTCCTGTCTCAGAAGAACTTACTCCAAAGTTGCCTGTCCATTCCACCTCTTCCCCTCCCCTTCTCGGGGCTCTGCTTAGAGTTTTGTTTTTCGGTTTTTTCCTCCTGTGAGACTTTGTAGTTACTGCACAGAACCACTCCATCTTCCAGCCAAGACTAGTTCTTTTTCCCCCAAATGACTCTTGTTAACATTTACCCATCACTCTCCTCACATTAGAAAGTATCACAGAGCTGTGGAGATATCACAGAGAAGAAAGTGCTTATCCCTCAAGCACAGGACCTGAGTTCAGGCCCTAGAGCTTCCTGAACTAAATGGAAGGGCTAGGCAAGCTTGCTCTCCCTTGGAATGCCAGAGCGCTGCGGAAGCAGACATACAGGTTTCTGGGACTTAGTGGCCAGCCAGTGTAGCGTACTCCAGTGAGCTCAAAGTCAGTGAGAAACACACACACACACACACACACACACACACACACACACACACACACACACCCCACATAGACAGACATGCACCTCCACTCACATACACACACCTCCACATACATAATACACAATGACATACATGCATATACCTCTACACACATGCATACACCATGCACACAAACACACACAGTTTGTAGCATGAAATTGGAGAGGGGCATCAATTTTGTCTTATTCCCAGTACCCAGCAGAGTGATGACACAGAAAGTGCTTGATACATTGACTCAATGAATAATGTGCTGAATTAATGAATAGTGCACTGAATTAATGAATGGCACCTTGAATTAATGAATGGTGCCTCCCATCCAGATAACCCCTGAAATTGTAGACAGATGAAACTCATGAGAATGAACAGATTTTATAATATCCAAAATAACTTCTAAATGTCCTTTTACAAATGTTCTTATTTTAAAAGAAGGGTTTTTAATTTTTTTTCTATATGACACCCACCCAAAACCTCAACAGATTTCCAAGAGACATGTTTGCTGATGAGTCTCATTTCAAAGATACAACATGAGTTATATTTAGATGCTCCAGTGTCTCTTCCCTTCACTAGCTGGGCCCTGGCTAAGCTCAAACACATAGGAATCCCCAACAAAATCATTGTGGGATAAAATCTTAGCTATTAAATGGGCTCTGCTCTGAATGGAATAAAATAAATTCCCCCAGAGGGGAAATTATTCTTTGGGCTACAATAACAGCAGTTGAAGCAATATATAACCCAGGGGCCAGAGGCAGCTCTGCCAAAGGCTGAGGGCTTCCACCCCTGCTCAGCAGAGGCTCTCCTGGGCTTCCCAACCCTGCTCACACGTACCTTACTGACTGACAGTCTGTCTGTGCCCACACTTCATCCAAACACAGGACAACCCGGCACAAACCCCTGCTCCTCCTGACCCCGTTCCAGATGACTGCTGGGGAATGGGGGAATCATGTATGTGTCTGTGTGAGGCTCCTGGGTTATTTCACTTGGATAGTTTGCTTTGGCAAAGGGTTCTCAGCTTGCAACGTTCTGACAGATTGAAAGCTACCAGGACCTTTGGCAAATAAGTCAGAAGCTCCCCTCAATATGGAAGTGAGGAGCCACATACTTCCTAAGACTTTCTGATCCACCTTGCAGTCAAAACTACCTAATATTTCATACACGCGTGCACACACACACACACACACACACACACACACAGAGAGAGAGAGAGAGAGAGAGAGAGAGAGAGAGAGAGAGAGACAGACCATTTGTCCGCTGCTGCCATAGGTTTCAAACACTCTATGAAAAAGTAATGCTTAGTGAAATGGTACAAGATTTACATCACGGAACTAGGGCTCTAGGCTTCTGTATTTGCCTTGGCCAACTCTGATCCTCTCACCCCACACCCAACCATCCAAATCCAGCATGGGCTGTGTCTCGACACTGCCTAAGCCACATCCCTTCAATGGGCTCAACACCATTTGAGCATCTCAAATACTCAAACCAGGGAAACGGGTGGGAAATCCCCCTTCATTTCTTCTCTCCTTCTGTTAATTCAACCCAAGGGATATTCTGGGAATGACCTAGAATTGACTCCACCTATGCCAAAATCTCAGCAATGACATGCAATCCCCACCTAGGGTGGTCACACCCTTGGACCCAACACTGTCAGACACTGACTGTAAGTGCCTGGGGACAACAATATCATCTCTACAAACTAACCACTTGCTGTTTTAATACATCCATGTTCTTTTCCAAGGCCATCCTTACCTACATAAAAAGTTCTAGGCCATCTTGGGCTACATGCGACCCTGTCAGAAAAAAAAAACAATAGGAATAATGGAGAAGAGGAGGAGGAGGAAAAGGAGGAAGAAGAGGAAATGATGGCAGCAGTGGGAGGCAGTCATGTGAATTCCAACTTTTTAAAGTTATCTATGCATTTCCCCTACTCTATTTGCAGAGTGCTATGCCCTTCATTACCCAGCATCTCCATGTGAGTGTCACTCAAGGTGCTGGTCTTCGGTGTACACAGTCCCTAGAGCATAAGTAGGCTTCTGGCAAGAGACAGGCTCAGACTTGTCACTGCCGCCTTCCATTTCCCATTTGAGACCGTTCACTGTACAATTGTGTTCTCTTAACTTGTCTCTCATCAGGTGACCCTGGCCGGGGTAATCTGAGGATGACCCTGTATTTACGATCTTCCTGCCTCCACCATCCGAGTGCAGGGAAAACTAGGAAAGCCAGTTCCAAACAATGGAGAGGAGAAAGGAACAGGGAAATGCTAATCAAGCTGCAGCCAGACCAAAGCCAACAGACTGTGGGGAAAGGCTTGAGTGGTCTGTGAGAAGTGAACCATTTCCATTATGGCATGGACTTAGATACCTTTCTAACTGCATGTAGGATTTATTGCGTATTTACAGGTCCTCGGTGCTTGCAGCCATTCGTGTTCTCTGGAAATGCAAGGTGCTCTATCACAACACAGCTTAAGAGTCAGAGTCCTTTGGTGAGTTCCTCTCTATCTCTCCAACTTATGATGTCTCTCTAAAGCCAACAGTAAGATCAGTGCAAAGCAGCTGGGGGGAGGGGGAAGAACAGGGAGCAGAAAGAAGAGGTGGAGGGAAAAGGGGAAAGAGGAAATACTAATGAAATGCTAAATAAAGGGCTGGGGTGCGGCTCAGTGATAGCATGTGAGCTAGCATGCACAAACCCCTGGGTCCATCCCCCGCACCATTTAAGCTAGGTACAGCACAGTGGTTTAGTTCTGTATTACCTGCACTCAGATGGGGTAGGCAGAATCATTAAGTGCAGGGTCATCCTCAGCTACATGGTATGTATGAGGTCAGCCTGGGCTACATGACATCATGTTCAATGATAACAAGAGGAGGAAGAGGCAGGAGGTGGAAGAGGGGAACAGAAGACAAAGAAGGAAGAGGAAAGGGAGGAAGATGAAGAAGAGAAAGAAGGGGAAGAGAAAGGAGAAAGAAGAAGCAATAAATCAAAGTGAGGCTGTGTGATACAACACTCCTCATCAGTTCTTTTTTAAGGTATCCCATAATTCACCGTGGGAGAGACAGCAAAGCTAGTAAAAGAAAGACAGGGGGAAAGAAGAGTCCTACAAATTAGAGCAGTTGGTTCTAAGTCTTGAAGAGGGAGCCAAAGCCTTTACCTGGGGAGGCAAGGAAAGGCTAGCCGACAGCCCAGCGATCACACCTTGACACCATTCAACTCCATCTCAGTACAGAACGTTCTAGCAAATTCTACCATCAAGCACTGAGTGATGAGGACAGGGTCCAGGTACAGGGCTGTGCCAGGCATAAGGCAAACTCAACCCTGTCTGGACGCTTGCCGTCATTTTATAGGTAGGCCTTGCCAGGGCTCTCATCCAGAAATTCATTTTATTTCCTCTGGCCTCTATGTCTGCCATTCAGACAGCTCCTACCAGAAACCCACAGATGAGATTCCAGTAGGCTCTTCCTGGACATACCTCCACACTTCTCCCATCAGTATAGGAGCACTCACATGCCCTGAGTTCCCAAACCTGTTTACGTTGTTAACACAGCTCTGTGGATGCTCGGGATACCCAAACGGCTTGCGGAGCCATGAATCAGAATATTTGATGGTTGCCTCTACAAAAGTGAGCTCAATGCTGTGGAAAGACTCACTAAAGGCGAGCTGCCAAGGGGGAGGGAGTGGCTGGCAAATTAGGTGTGGATGGGACAACTGTGGATGACTAGGGGCAGAAAAGAAAACCTGTAAAACCTAGAATAACTCTGTCTTCAGAGCACTTTGCAATGTCTTTAAACTCTCACACTGCTTTAAAGTGGGAACCTCAGATGACGCTTACGGGTGTGGTTTGTGCAAGAAAGACGATCAGGGCTTCAAGCGCAAAGAAATGCTCTTGGCCCCACATCAAAACAGTCTTCAAGTCTCTGAAGAAAGAAATTGAAGAAGACCTCGGAAGATGGAAAAATCTGCCATGCTCATGGATTGGCAGGATTAATATAGTAAAAATGAGCATCTTACCAAAAGTAATACACAGATTCAATGCAATCCCCATCAAAATCCCAACTCAATTCTTCATAGAGTTAGAAAGAGCAATTCAAAAATTCATCTGGAATAACAGAAAACCCAGAATAGCTAAAACTATTCTCAAGAGTAAAAGAACCTCTGGGGGAATCAGTATCCCGGACCTCAAGCTGTACTACAGAGCAATAGTGTTAAAAACTGCATGGTATTGGTACAGTAACAGACATGTAGATCAATGGAACAGAATTGAAGACCCAGAAATGAATCCACACTCCTATGGTCACTTGATCTTTGACAAAGGAGCTAAAACCATCCAGTGGAAAAAAGATAGCCTTTTCAACAAATGGTGCTGGCTCAGCTGGAGGTCAACATGCAGAAGAATGCAAATTGACCCATCCTTATCTCCTTGCACTAAGCTCAATTCTAAGTGGATCAAAGATCTCCACATAAAACCAGACACACTGAAACTAATAGAAGGGAAACTAGGGAAGAACCTTGAACATATGGGCACAGGGGAGAATTTCCTGAACAGAACTCCAATAGCTTATACTCTAAGATCAAGAATAGACAAATGGGACCTCATTAAATTACAAAGTTTTTGCAAGGCAAAAGACACCGTCAAAAAGACAAAGCGGCAACCAACTAACTGGGAAATGATCTTTACCAACCTTACATCCGACAGAGGGCTAATATCCAAGATATACAAAGAACTCAAGAAGTTAAACTCCAGAGAGGCAAGTAACCCTATTAAAAAATGGGGTACAGAGCTCCACAAAGAGTTCTCACCTGAAGAATATCTAATGGCTGAGAAGCACCTAAAGAGATGTTCATCATCCTTAGTCATTAGGGAAATGCAAATCAAAACAACCCTGAGATTCCATCTCACACCAGTCAGGATGGCTAAGATCAAAAACACAGGAGACAGCAGTTGTTGGCGAGGATGTGGAGAAAGAGGAACACTCCTCCACTGCTGGTGGAATTGCAGGCTGGTACAACCACTCTGGAAAGCAGTCTGGCGGCTCCTCAGAAAACTGGGCATGACACTTCCGGAGGATCCGGCTATACCACTCCTGGGCATATACCCAGAGACTTTACCTGCATGCAATAAGGACACATGCTCCACTATATTCATAGCAGCCTTATTTATAATAGCCAGAAGCTGGAAAGAACCCAGATGTCCCTCAACGGAGGAATGGATTCAGAAGATGTGGTATATTTACACAATGGAATACTACTCTGCAATTAAAAACAATGAATTCACGAAATTCCTAGGCAAATGGTCAGAACTTGAAAATATCATCCTTAGTGAGGTAACCCAATCACAAAAGATCACACATGGTATGAAGTCACTGATAAGGGGATATTGACCCAGAATCTCAGAATACCCTAGACACAATCAGCATATCAATAGATTTCTAAAAAGATGGAAGGAGAGACCCCTGGTCCTGGAAAGACTGGATGTAGGGGAACGCCAGGACAGAGTAATGAGAGGGGGTTGAACGGAGAAAAGAGGGAGGGAAGGGGGCTTATGGGACTTTCGGGGAGGGAGGAAACGGGAAAGGGGAAGTGATTTGGAATGTAAATTAAAAAAATAAAATAAAATTAAATTAAAAAAAAAAAAAAAAAAAAAGAAAAAAAAAAAAACAAAAAAAAAAAAAAAAACAGTCTGTGTGCTGTGCTCAGATACACATGTGTTTTAAGTTTAAAGTAAACTGTTGAAGGTGTGTTCCTTCCTACGATTTCCCCGCTCTAACCTAATTAAGTCACTGATCATCTTGGTCAGGAATATAAAACTCTGTCCTAATTTCTTTCCTATAAAAGGTAATCAGTACATTCTGTGTTCGATGGTTCACTTACAGTCAGTTATCCTTTGCACCGCTGGCCGGCTGACCGGCCACTCCTTCCATATTCTGATGTGTCTACTGGTATAGGTGGCAGCTAATGCAAATCCTGGTCTGACTCTTGGTTTGTCTTGCTTGTTTGGGGTTGTTTTAAGACAGGGTCTCATTATATAGCTTCAACTCTCCATCCTCCTGCCTCTGTCTCCCAAGTGCTGGACTCATAGGCAGGGGCCTCCATACCTGTCTGGCCTGCCTTAGGAACACTAGGACGTTTAAATACTTGACTCAGTGACTCCTCTTCCTTTTCCTTCACTTCCTCTTTCTCCTCTTTACTTCCCTCTTCTTCTTTCTCACTTCCTGATCTATAGCAAAAGGAACCGTGATTGACCTCTGACCTTTCCAATTGCCATGTAGTTCTTCACCCTAGGGGAGACCACAGCATTCACTGACTGACTGCACCCCAGATCGCCAGTCCTATCTTGGACACTCTCACGCACAGACAAACAGTTCTCTGAGCCCACCTCCCCTCACATCCGTCCTCATGGTCCTTTTCTGAGGCCCCAAGAGCAACCACCCTTCCCACTCTTGTTTCCTCAATCCCGTTCGGTCGTATTTCTAAGTGGAATGGCTGACAGGCATTAAAGTAATAATACTTTACTGGAGTGTATATCAAGGAAAAGAGAAACTAATGTTTTCGAAGACTAAAACCAGACACTTGACCTAAGGCCATGGACTGTAAAATCCTTAAAATGATCCAGACCTCTCCTCCGTAAGACCTATAAAATCCACCATCTAGCTGTAATGGCCCTAATTACATCTGCATTTCTTCAAAAACTACCGTTCAAAATAAAAACGGCCAAATCAGTTCTATTTCCTGCCAATGTAACCACCTCCTTGGCATTCCCTGGCTTTGTTTCCTCCTTTGTTTTTATTGGAAACATGAAGTTTGTCAGCTCTGCTAAGGCACTCTGAGAAGTGGGCAAAGAGCACCTGCTGCTCCAATGTGGCAGTGCCTACAAAACAGGTAGGGCTAGCAAGATGGCTCAGTGGGTAAAGCACTCGCTAAGCAAGCATGAGACCTGAGTTCAGATCCCCAGAGCCCACGTAAGAGCCCAGGGGTGGAGACCTGGCAGCAGACATCTGTGATCCTAGTACTGAGGAGGAGAAGGGAGGATCCCTCAGGCTTCCTGGCCAGTCAGTCTAGGAAATCAGTGAGCTCCAGGTTCAGAGAGATGCCTTGTCTCTAAACGGAAGACTGGAAGACTAGAAGAGGCCTGGATTGGACCTCTGGTTCTTGCATGCATTCACCACACATGCATGTAGACCTGAATGCATAGGGGCATACAAACATGTGCTTGTGGACATGCACACCCACATATACCACACAGCACACTCAAATGCATATATATACACAGGGTGTATGAGCTGAAGTCTTAAGAAATACAAACACTCCAATGTCATTTAGCACATTTTCTGTCTTGGAATAGATGTGGACAAATTTCACTTAATCTGGTTTCCTCGAATCTTTCGCTCCAAAGGTATTTTACTCGTCCTGATGCTTCCACGTGCATCTGGGCTTATCCAGGACTTAAGAACCCGCTAACCAGCTCATCCAGGGTTAAAATCTTCATGTATCTCCCAATACTGGCTTTGACTAGGATTCTTTTCATTACTATAGGCTCGGAGCAGAGCAGGGGTCTATGTTAATTCCTGGGCTTCACTATCTCTTTCAATGTGGATGAAGTTGAATTTCTGTTGTTCTGTGGCTTGGCAAAGACTGGGGAGGATTTTTAAACTAAATCTTTGCCTGTCGGAATTGTGAATGCCCCTGAATTTTTTTTTTCCTCTCAGATTCAGTGCAGCTCACGTTAACTGCAACCTGCTTTCTCTCTAGATAGAAAAATCCTTTGACTCTTCCCATCTGTCTTCATGCATTGGGTCACTTTGGTAAATAAGGAAATGTGCCTGTTCCTCTCCTACCAGCTCTGTCAGAGGCTTCTCCCTCTTCATCAGAACCCACCCCCCCACCAACCCCAACATTTGGAAAAGCATTGCAACAAAAAGCACTGTAGCATTGATGTTATTTGTTTTATTCGTAAAATATAAAATGCATTTGCATGGTCCTGGAGAAAAACACGCACACAATGGTAGGACCAGTGAGATGGCTTAATGGATAGATATTTAATTCCCAGCAGGATGACATCCAAGGTCACACAGCGGAAGCAGAGAGCTGAAGCTCAGAAGTTGTCCTCTGACCTTCCCATCTCTCTTCCTTCCTCTCTCTCTCTCTCTTTCTCTCTCTCTTTCTCTCTCTCTCTCTCTCTCTCTCTCTCTCTCTCTCTCTCTCTCTCTCTTCCCCTCTCCCCCCCTCTCTCTCTCTGTACACACACACACACACACACACACACACACTTTTAAAGATATACAGTGGGTAATTCATGTCTGACTTACGATGCAGGGGGTTGATGGGAATTCCCAGTTTTAAACTCCTGCAGAATTGCCTGCCCACCTACATAACTGACATTTTCTTCTCCCATCCTGACAGCAGAACCCTTGATAAAGTATCTACCAAGAAGACCTGTCAAAGCAGTCTTTGCCACAGGACCCAACGCAGGGCCTGCCAAGAGTCCACAGCCCCACCAGCTACGTAGCAAGGCCACAAGCAGTTTCCAGTTGTTCCACCAGGCTGTTCAGAGGTGTAGGCAATTTCTTAGAATCCATGCCCAGTGCAGAGGTAGGAGGCAAGCCTGCTGTGAGGCCTCCCTTGCATGGGTGCAACTACCACCACAGGCCATAAATGAAGAAGAGGCATCCATTCAGATTCCAGGATGTAAAGGAAAACATAGCAAATGGGACTTTCCCCTTGAGATGCTCTGCCTATGTGGCCTAGGTGGTCATGTGTTTGGGGGAGTCTTTTTGATGATAGTGCACTTACAGCTATTAGCTGGGTAGGGACTCCCCCTCTTACCCTCCACTGGCTCTCTCAATCCTTTCAAGGTCTAGATGTATCTTCTTCTTTCTAACCTAGTGCCACATGACCCACTGCAGAAGATGCCTCATGACCTGACTTACTTGTCTTCATAACTCACTTATGTGTGATTCTGCAGCAGTACTTTGGGACTTCCCATCAGTCTGGCACATACTGTATGTTCAGAGATAGCATATGATTTGAGGATGATAGCTCAGCTGATAGAACGTTTGCCTCATACACATCAAGCCATGGACTCAACCCCCAGCACCCAACCTTCTTGGTGGTACACACATATAATTCCAGCTCTTGGGAGGTGGAATTAGGAAAAGGTCATCCTTGGTTTCACAAAGAGTTTAAGGCCAACCTAGGATATACAAGATCCTGTTTCAAAACAAATTTCATTTTTAAGTGGTAAGCTTTAAAGCCACCAAGTGTTATGCTAATTTAGGTTGCTCTGTTGATATCTGGATATTATGCAGGTTGAGAATGACACTTTCCTTCTCTCTCTTTCTGGCATGTGACATACCTATGATCATGTCATCGGTGCAAAGTTTTGTAGTTCCTATGGGATTTTGGATTTCTAGCTCGCACATGATTTGCTCGTGTAAAATTTTACAAGCAACAACACACTAAAGCACATGCATACACTACACTCAATTAAATACTGGGCATGGGCCCTGAAGCATCTGCTTGGCAAATGCTGCAGCCTAGCTGGGCAATCGCATGTGCTGAAATCATAACACATTACAGACCGTTAGCATGTGGAGCACGCGTTGCCGGCATCTGAGGCTAATGCATGGTCAGAGAGAAGCAAGGCTAAGACACTCTTAGGGTGCGGCTTTTCAGACAGCACGCTCCTCCTTCCTTCTCTCTATCCAGATTCGCAATCAATTTATGTAAAGAGCATCCCAAGACCTCAGAGTGACCTCATTACAGAACTATCAACTGCAAGACCTTACTTGGAATGTTCAGGATGCTCATAAGACACGGCAGCTAAAACAAACACCAAATAAACTCAGTGTGAGGAAGATGTGTAAGAATCATCTGGAAATCCGGACTTCAAACGTCGATATTTATAACAACAGATTTATTGATCTGATAATGTTTAAATGTCACAAATCTGTACCTACAGAGTTCATTTTTAATCAATAAAATCCTGTTGTTTATTCTATATATTGAGATCTCACTAGGATTTTGATGAAATAAATTTTAAATTATTATTATTATTATGTGGGGGGGGTGTGTGCATGTATATGTGTGTGTATGTGATGTGAAGTTCAGAGCACAACTTTCAGTTGTCAGTTCTCTGACCAACCTTACATCAGGTTTACAAGGCAAATGCTTTTACCTCCTGAGCCATCTCACTGACCCAGATAAAATAATTTTAAAAAAACCATCAGTTGATTAGACCAAGCTGGCCCTGAACTAGTCATACAATCAGTTTCTGACTTTCTTGCCACTATTCCCTATGTGCTGGGATTATCACCACGTGCAATGCAGCCCAGATGATCCTGTGCTGAGAGTCCAAGCACTCTACCAATTGAGCAATCCAGCTACAGCCCCAGTTCCCTGTCAGCTTCTTGTTCTAAGTTTGAAAACAGTTCCAATAACATGGATTACATTTCCAATGGCTGGAGCCCTCATTCTGAGTCCACAGATGCTGCAAGTCCATGTCCATAGTTTATTATCTCTGAGAACTGATTCTCTCAAGTACAAAATGAAAATGCAGTACTTACTCAGCTCACCATATACACACACTTAACATAAGAATCAGGTTTTTAAATTGAAGTGGAAAGACATGGAAGTTTTGAGCAGAAGAAACCAGATTAATGATACCAGATAAGTTACATAAAACTCTATGGGGTCATAACCAAGGTTACCTGTAGTCATAGGGGAGCACATAGTTTTCAGGTTCCTTAGGTAATTTTATTACATAAGATATGTAATAGATATATGATATGTAAATAGGAAGGACATTCTGAACTGCAGAGAACTGCATGCCTAGACTACTATAATGAATACTACTGATACACACAGCCGAAAGATCAATTACTTCAAGGAACCATATAGCAAAACATGAATATGAAACTCCATTTTGAGCCAAGGGGCTATGCTTGTTGCTATGGTACAGACAGAACCCAGAGTCTGGCCATGCTAGGCAAGTGCACACCACAGAGCTGCACCCCACAACCGTTTTTGTTTTTAAGAGGATTTCTGCTCACCTGAGACAGCTTGCGAGATGGGAAACCATGATGCTGCAGGTCCAGGCTAAGGCACGGGTTCCTCAGAGGTGTCCCCAGTTTCCTACTGGTTCAAGTGGTGTCTAACTCCTATAGAAATGAACATGGTTAATTTTTAGTATCACTTGCTTAGAAAAATTCTAGAGCCCAATCAGATGAAGAAACTGGAATTAAATAATCAGAGAGCACCAAAGCATGACTCAGCAGGTAAAGCCACCAGACACCAAACATGCCAGTCTGACTTTGATCCCCAGGTCCCACTTGGTGGAATGAGAAAACGAACTCCCACAAGTTGTCTCCTGATGTCACTACATATGCCTTGGCAAACACACACACACACACACACACACACACACACACACACACAGAAACTATTAAAAGAAAAAAAATGCCATTTCCCAGTTATGGTGACCAGGATTCCCCAGCTGGAAGGTGATGCTGAATGAACAGGAGGGGACAGCCTTCCAGGACTCTCAGTACAGTCCCTGACTGTGACAGCTAATCTTCGTTGGCAAGTTGAGGGTATTTAGAATCTCCTAGAAGACACACCTTTGACTATGTCTGTGGAATCATTTCCAGAGATGTTTAACTGAGAAAGGAAGCACCATCCGGAATGTGGGGTGACACCACCCAAGAGCTAGAATCCCAGACTCAGGGCAAAAGGAGACAGAGAGAGCCAAATGACCATGAACTATCTTTATCTGGGTTCTGGTTGTGAGCACCATGTGTGGTGGTATGAATAGGTATGGCTACACAGACTTCTGTTTGAATGCTTGGGCTCATAGGGAGTAGTGCTATTGAGGAGGTGTAGCCTTGTTGGAGTAGGTGTGGCCTTGTTGGAGAAGGTGTGGCCTTGTTGGAGGAAGTGTGTCACTCTGGGGGCATGCTTTGAGATCTCCTATGCTCAACCTAGGCCTAGCATGTTTTTTGTTTCTGCTGCCTGCAGATCAAGATGTAGAACTCTCAGCTCCTTCTCCAGCACCATGTCTGCCTGGATGCTGCCATTCTACCTGCTATGATAATAATGGACTAAACCTCAGACACTGTTAACTAGCCCCTATGAAATGTTATCCTTTATTAGGGTTGCTATGATCATGGTGTCTCTTCACAGCAATAGAAACCCCAACTAAGACACTCATATGACCAAGAACCCCTTGCTCTCATGATCATGCCCTCCCTCTATCATGATAAACCACATCCTCTCAAACCATGACAATAGACCTCTCTTCCCTTAAGTTGCTTCTATACTTTGTCACAACTGCCCTGGAAATTCAGTGTCTCCTGATTGGCTACCTAACCAGAGAAAGTCATTCGGCATGTCTAGATATTGGCTTCCCACCCGTAGAGTATGGTAAAAGTACCACCTAACAATTCAAAGCATGGAACTACCTACCAACACGGGCTGTGGCACAGGTGAACCTGGAGAAGAGCACTCAAAATGAGAGACCCCCGACACAAAAGAACACACATTACATGACTCCATTTATAAGTTGTATTCAGAATAGAAAACCACACGGAGACAGAGAGTAGATGAGGAGCTGCCGGGAGCTGGGGGAGGAGAGGAGGGAGGAACATGTGGGAAAGTACACCATTCGTACCTGGGGTCTACTAAAACTAAGATAGTAATTACCCAACACTGTAAATAGACTAAAAACCATTAAATTGCTGATGAAATACGTTATATGTCAATAAAACTGCTTAAAAAGCCTGCCTAAGGCTGAGAATATAGCTTAGAGCTAGTGTTCTTGTTTACCATGCATAGGGCCTGGATTCAACTCCCAGCACAGAAATGAACAAGCAAAAACGGCCTACAACACCTCAGGTGAGTGTGGATTGCTGTCTATATGCAGGTGAGGGCAGGCACAAGATAAAGGCTAGAGCCTGTGATTGAGCAGTGGAAAAGGAAGGCAGGCTGAGAGCTTTAAAGACAAGTACAGAGAGACAGAGACAGTGACAGAGACAGAGGAGGGGGACAGAGAGGACACAAGATGGAACCTATAGGACAGGAAGAGGAGCCAGAACCACACGGTCCTGGGAGCCGTAAGTATTGGGGATTTCTTAGATAGACGATTAAATAATAAGTAGGGTGTGTTGCCCCATCTAGGCGTGTAGCTTGTGTTTATATCCACCTGAGTTTTGAGTTCTTTGTGCAGGCATTTTGTGAGTTGAGAATTTACTAATATGAATCTGACTGATAAATTACAAGCCTCTAGAGTTTTGATTTTACCGGGTTACAGGAATTTGTGACAACTAACCACAGGGGTTGGTTGGCTGGGAATATAAGTAGGATCTGCTGCAAGCGAACACACACACAAAGTCCTGGGCTCCACCCCATCACCATGTTAAGCAGGGCTAGCATGCCTATAATCTTAGCACTCGGGAGATAGAGACAAGGGGCAGGGTTCAAGACTGTCCATGGCTACTTAGTAAGCTTGAAATGATCTTGAGGTACACGAGACAGAAGCAAAAGCTGTCACAGGTGGCCATGGGGATTAAATGAGATGTGTGACATATGCCTGGCCAGTGGCTGGTGCAGACACTGACTGATTAAAGGGTGGCTCTGGTGATGTTCAGGCAAGAAGCCAAGGGACACTTAGAGTCATCACCATAAGATTAAGTAGGTAGAACCCCTCACCTACAAACACCACTTTATTCTGGGGTCCTTACCAAATAGAATTTCTAAATACTGGCAAGCAAGCCAGCAGTCTGGAAGCCAAGTATAAACAGCATCAGAAAGACCAGGTTGGGAGCCTTGGATTGAACGGAATAGAACTGAGGGAAGAAAGGATGGCCAACCCCTGCTCCTCCCACTGCTCTTTATAGGAAAGTCAGATACATGAAGCAAGAATACAAGGGGGAGGGATCCTCTCTCACAGCAAGGCAGAGTTTTCAAAGTCTCCACATTCTTCCCAGGACTTCAGGAGTGAGGAGATAAGTTCCAAAGATTAAAAAAAAAAAAAAGACAGTAATGAGAATTGAACACGCCTATCACAGGGGGAAGGAACCCAGATTTTAAGTTAGCACCAACCCCTCCTGGGGTTCAGGAAAGAAAACCTCTTAAGTGTAGTCACTCCTAATTACCCATCAGCAGCTCATGCAATTACTCAAGGTATCAAAGGCCCTTCCAATCTTGACTGTCAGCCAGAAGTTACACTGTGATCTACCAGGAAGAAGGCCAGCAAACCAGATCAGTTAAAAACCTCTCCAAATCCCAGCACGGCCTTCCAGGGGTGGGTACAGGACAGGTACGCACCAAGTCAAGGCACTGAACTTGGTAAGCAGAACAAGCTTTTCCAAGCTCCTAATGACCACTGACTAATAAATACCTACTCACCAAGAGATGTGTTTGGGTCCCCTCCACAGTGTTATGGCAGGAGATTGGGGAGGCATCAAGATTAACTCACAAGGGCGAAGGCTGAAAGCCTAAAATCAATCTATAATATGTAATAAATATAAGGAACAGAGCATGCAAGAGAGGGCAGGTGCTACGTAAAGGACCCATAAAGAGGACTCTAGGGGACTCATGAATGTCTAATCTCCCTCGCCATGCCCAGCCCGTGCAGTGCTAGAACTGAATGTGGAATCTCATGCATGCAAGGCAAATGCTCAGGCCCCACTCTGCTCTCCCTCCACGTGTATTATGCTTTAAGGTATTTACCTATCAGAAGGAAGGCATCCATTTGCATGCCATTTAAAACATGGTTTCTTCTGTTTGTGCCTCACCCCTTTAAGACTTATATTAGGAGTATATTTTTATGTAGTTGCATAACACATTGATAGGTAAAAATGGATAAGTAGTCAAACACACTGGAGTTGGATGCCCAATTACTTTTTGACTAATGCTAAATGAAAATTAACTTCAAAATTAAAAAAAGAAATGGAAGACATTACTTCAGTGTGTCTTTTGGTTAATTTCTTAGTTTTTTATTTGGATGTTGAGTTTTGAGACAGTCTTACTAAGTGACACAGGCTGACCTTGAACTTCTGATCCTCCTGCCTCAGACTTCAAAGTTCTGGAATCCGCTATGCCCAGCTCCTCATCAGATTTGATTGACCATCCCTATATCCAGTTTTGGAGCTTCCTGTGGCAGAATTGTGAGCTCTGTCATTTCCTTGGGGTTCACACTGGATTCTGTGAGGTGTCATCTATTCAACCAGCTCTGCTTGTCTAGCTGTGTGTCCCCACCAGCCATATGGACACCATGAAATTAATTTTGTGGGTCATGACCAGCATTTATTAACAGGGAAATGAGTTAACTAGAGGAGAAATACCAGCATCTACCACATAAAGGGAGGGTATGCCTTACCGTGACTTAATAGACAAGCAAGTTCAAAGTCCCCTCTTGGAAAGGCCAGACACAGTAGAAGATTAAAACTATGGCTGTGTGGAATAAAACATGAGGAGCCCAGTAAAGCCTGTTATCTAAGCCCCTGTAAAGCCGTGTGGGGCTGATTCTGATGACTTGGATAAGAAAGAGCTATTGTTAGCTCTGGAGGAGGGGAGCCTGGTAAAAGGAGGGTCCCCCAAGATACTTCTGGCAACCGTGTGTGAACCATTGAGTAAACAAGGGTTCCGTGGGGCTGAGGCTCCGAGGTTTGCTCATGATTTATAGCTTCGACATTGAACATAATGTCTAACAATGCAGTTTCTGTAAGAGTGGATGCTCCTGAGAGACTGGAGATCTCACCTTCTCTCGGATCCAGTAAGATGCCAGGAAGGCTGAGCCAGACACACGATTTGGTTCAGTCATAGTTCCCACACCCTGGGAGGCCACAGGGCTTGAGACAGAGGGGACAAGAAGAGCATCTTGGGAGATCCGAGCCAGGGCAGAATATAGTTTCTTTGACCCCTAAAGATGCCAATGTGCCCCGAGCTATGATACAACCACACTGCCCCCTACTCTGAGCATTTTTCCAGCCCTTTATCCTTATGCTATGAACAAAACTCCTACTTGACTCATCTGGTTCTGAAAAGGTGGGTCTGCTCAACCCCTCAAGTCAATACCAGAAGGGCCTGACTCCAGGTCCCTGTTCTCCATCTCTCGGACCTCCTCCCACACAAATGCCTGGAACACACACACAATGTAAAGCAAACACCCAAGCAAACAGAGGGTACTAGTCCCCTGGAACAGGAAGTGACTCACGAGCAAAGAACCAGGGTCAAGGATTTTAGAAGGAGCCTGGCCATGTCCCAGCCACCAGTGTCTCCGAATAAGGAAGCTGAAGAGGACTGAAAACCATCTTTCACTAAGCGCCTGAGAGGGGACACAGCATGCTATCCAACCCACAAACAAACCAGGAAAGCAACATCTGGATAAGGGATGAGGACTGGGGGAAAGGAAGGGCTGATAATGGATGAAGGCTTCCAGAGTCGTCAGAGAATTTAATGTATTTGGGATGGATAAACCCTGCCCTGTAGAGAGACTGGGAGAATGGCAGAGAGCTGGGGACTGAGGGTCCAGCTATGCTTGTGCCAAGCCAGAGAGTAAAGACCAAGGTGTAGAGCCACTGGGAAGAGATGATACTGTCCAGAGAGGTGACATGGGAGCCTCCATATCCCAACCAGGAAACCACTATGGGTGAGAGGAAGCTTTGGCCGGAGAAGGAAGAAACCTGCCAGAAATAATGGCCCAAAGCAAGAGGCAGAAAACTTTATTTCTTCAGGGGAGCCCTGCTTAAAGTGAACAGGCTATCCTGAGCAGGCAGAGGAAGGGATAGCCTTCTAGGTGGTCCAACTGGCAGCCAAGCAGTTACAAATGCAGCCTAACACTCAACTATACATTTCTTTAAAACATTATAAGAATTCTTTTGTTAATTGATTGATTGATTGATTGATTGATTGTAACTGGATTTGCATAGTTCTCAACAGTGAACTTTGTAGACAACAATGTCCTCCTGCAATGTCAAAAGGCTGGGCATGCCAGCAACAGTTAGCAGTAACTGTTAATCACTAAGATAATGTGCAAACATGCCAGCTGAGAGGGAGGGGCATGGCCTCGAACCTTAAGAGAAGGAATGCTTGTTTTTGAACAGATATCAGACACCGTCTGCCTATACTTGCTCCTCGATAGATAGAAAGGTCTCTAAAGGCAAGAGACTAATTACTTTTATAAACACCCCGCATTCAGGCACACTTCCTGGGAGAGGGCAATAAAAAGCTGGCTGAATGGATGAGTGGATGAATGGTAAATCCGATGGTAAATCTCTTGGTGGGGTATGCACACATGTAGAGATCAGAGGCCTGTGTCAAATGTCTTCCTTAATTGCTAGCCACCTTATTTTTATTCCTTTTTCCATGTTTTGTGTGTGTTGTTGTTGTTGTTTTTGTTGTTGTTCTTCCTCCTCCTCCTCCTTCTTCTGCACATCTCTATGCATGGGCATTGAAGGCCCAAGGTTGATAAGTAGAATCATCCTTGATCAGTGTCCTCCTTTTTCACTGGGGCAGGGTCTCTCAATCAAACTCAGAGCTTTCCAATATGACTAGTCTTGCTAGCCAGCTTGCTCTGGAGAGCCCAGCTCTGCCTCCAAAGGCTGGGATTACAAGCAGAGACCCCCTGTCTTTTCACATGGGTTTCTATGACCCAAACGCCCATCTTCTGGCTTGTATGTCTAGTGTATGACAGCCAAACCACCTGTCCAGTCTTTCACCTCATTTTTTGAGACAAGGCCTTCCACTGAGCTTTGCAGCTGACCCATTTGGAAACATTGTCTAGCCAGCAAGCCCTGTGAATCCACCTGTGGAGACCTCTCCAGTGCTGGGATGACAGATCCCTCACCTGTCTTTTCATGTGAGTGCTGGAGAACTGAACTCAAGTCTTCGTTCTTGCCATCTCCCCAGCCAGAGCTTTACATGACGGAAAGCAGGACTCTCTCATTTCTCTGGAGATGCTACCAGGCATGTGCAACAAATGTCCACAGAGAGGCCTGGGAGCAGGCAGACAGACTAACCACTGCAGATACAGACATATGCTGCCTCTGTGGAGGGTCTGACCTCTCAAACCTTCTCCAGGCAGTCATGAATCCACAGAGCCCTTTCAGGAAATACATCCCCAGGCCACAGGGTATCCACTGGAGCTGACCTCCACCCCACCCCCCCTCAGACCTTGTCACATTCCCAGCTTCTTCTCCCCTGGATGGAAGACAGCCAGAGGAATGTTCCCCCAACCAATCTGTCCTTGGCTGATGGTCTTTCCTCTCACCAAGTCACGTCATAGGGCCCAGCCCTTTTTTCCTCTTGTCACTAAGCCACAAAACTCATTTCTTCCCATGGAACCCCCATACCGCAGACTGACTAGTTCACCCTGAGCAACGAGGAAACACACAGAACATGAGTTAGGAAAAAATGTGGAGATCTATTCAAACTCCCTGACTACTTATAAGCAAACACATCACCACCGGCTTTGTTCTACATTAAAGGAGAACACCCTTGCAGCTCCTTCCTCACCTGGACAAAGTTGGTTACGGCACAGACGGCATCATCTTCAAGGTCATTAACACTGCTGTGGATTTATGTATGTTTTCAGTCCTAAAAGGAAAAAGTGTCTCCCAGGTAACTAGGGAAAATATTCAAATGTTGAAATATCAGGCAGGCAGGATGTTTCAAATACACGAGCCCTGTGTGCCGGACTCTGAAGCATTGCCTCTCTCAGCTTCAGACGTATTGGATCAAAGGGGAGGGACTTTCTCCTCTGGCTTCAGCGTCTGACTGACCACAGAAGTCCATCAGCTTAGTGACATTGTTTTAGTCTTAATTCTCATATAAGGAACTCCAATTTGGCTGCTGTCACCATTTACCATTATCATTAAGACTTCCTCCTCTTTTCTGAGGTGGCGCTTGGCACAGTGCTTGTGCACAGCAGGTACTCATTTGGGTGACATCCAAGTCTAGCACTCTACCTCACCAGGAGGGTCTTCTCTTCAAGGCTGGCTGCCCAGTGGGGGATCTGAATAGCAGTGGTGGTCTTCCGTAGAAACTGCTACCTGTTTCTAAGTGTTTCAGAGATGAGGACACCTAAAGCCCTGAACACCCAGGGGACAGTCCTGATGGGTTCCAGGTAACCCTCCCTAGGATTCAGACACCTAGAGACAGACTCCAGCCGTTCCCCCAACTCAGTTGCAACTTCTCCCAGAATCTTCTTCCACGAATAGACTATACTGCCTGGCTGGTGGTTATCAAAGGAAAAAGTGCAGACTAGTCCAGCCCAGGTGCATAGGACCTGCAGCTTTTCTTATGGGCTGCCCTTAGTCTTCAACAGTGAGCTATACCATTCCTAACACCTATGTATGCTTCTTAGACAATCTGGCCGAAAGCAAGGTAGCCATGGGACAAGGAGAGTGTCAGCTCAGACCATCTTTCCCTTCTTCTGACTTTGGGTCTTAGCCTGCCTTTTCTTCATTAGGATCTACGTTCCATCACCTACAATGGTCCTTTGTCATTCTGCAGAGCGTCTATGTCCATACACACACATACACATTAATTCCCTACTCATTCTTTCTCTCTCTCTCTTTCACACACACACACACACACACACACACACACACACACACACACAGGGAAGGAGGGTTCACATATGTGTTAACAGTACAAGAACAAATTCCTAGAGAGCAAGTGACATGTTCATTCACAAACAGATCTGTTGAAACTTCAGAGCTGAGTTACGGATAATATGGTTTTTCTATTAGGAAAAAAAAAAACCAAAATCTGTATGTATATAAAAGTATGCATGTTCCTGGGTATCAAACCCCAACCCCATTTAAAAAAAATGAAAAGAAAAATCATGCACACTAAGAAAAGCCAAAAACCTATAGAGAAATGTAAATAAAAAAGCACTAGCTATTTACTATCTTATAATCTAATGTTAAATGGCTGAGGCCTCCTGGCACTCAGCATCAACTGTGCGCTCCCCAGAGCCCTGATGGCCAATGTTCTCTGCTGCACAGCGCCAGGGGAGGAGCAAGCCGCGCTCTGCCCAGCTCATGGCCTGCCAGCTCTGGCCTTGAGTCCAGGATCTTTCCCCGGTTCCCTGCAGGCTTGCTCGTGAGCATGAGCCATAAATTAGCTGGGTCCACTTTCTGCCCTTGGTACTTCCGAGTGTCAGAGGAACGAATTTGCCTTGTCCTACTCTGCTCCTGAGGCCTACACCGCCAGGCTTGTGCTACATCGTCTGGTTTTGTTTTTTGTTTTTAAATCTGGTCAATGATTTGTAGCAACCACAGCTGTACCCTGTGTGCTGGAAGCTCTGACTGGCCCTTCAGAGAGAAGCAGAAATGGAGCACGTTAGACTTACGTCCTTGACAGGATCCGTGACAGGCCAGCAATAGGTCAAGCTGAAATCAGTTGTGGTGATTAAAAGATTAAGCCAACACCAAAGAGATGTCCAGCACATAAACTAAGGCAGCTTCGAAGAAAACTGAGCTCAAGGGAAACAATGAAGGGAAATTGAGCTTAGGAAGAAGAAAGCTGTTAACAGACCCTTTGCTTGAACCCCATCAGCACTGCGGCGACTCCATTCACATCTGTCTCCCTTTACTGGCTCACTCTAGCAGACACTGGAAAAATTGCTAGCAATAGCACAAGCGCCACAAACTCTGACCAGTGTTCTCTTGTCCTGACCTCTGTGACTGGGTATCACACTGAGCTCCCAGGAGCCCCACACCTCACAACCTATCCGCCCATCAGCTTCTAGTTTCCTCCTGTTGATGGCTACTTCAGTGCAATGAGAGGACGGTCAGCAGCTGCACATCCAGCCCTGTAGGCCAGTTGGGGTGTCACCATGTCTCCAGAGAATGGCGCTCAGTGTTCACCCAGTCATCTGTGAGCCCCACTCCCTGTGTGCTGGACTCAATCTTTTGCCAACTCAATCTTTCCTCTGCATTCTCTCTCTCCCATAACCCCTTCTCCATGCCGTTTCCACCCAGCCTCATCTAACCCGCCAGCCAATCAACTGCAGTCAGTGATTCTCCAACTTCCCCACCTTTCTCAGAGACCAAGTGGGGAGCTCAATGATGACTCATGGGTAAAGCAGTTGCTACACAAGTATGCAGATGAAAATCCGACCCCAAGAAACCCCCATGAGCAGAGGCCAGGCACACCCCTGTAATCCCAGCATTTGGGAAGACAGGGAATCCCCAGAGGAAGCTGACTAGGTAGACTGGCTGAATCTGTGTGTTCTAGGTGTGCTGAGAAACCCAGCTGAGCATGGAAAGTGGGACAATAGAGGAAGGCATTCAGCACTGACCACCGACTACACACACACATACACATACACACACACACACACACACACACAAACCACAGGCACACATTTGAAACCAGGCACATGTGAACATACACACACACACACACACACACACACACACACACCAACCACAGGCACACATTTGAAACCAGGCACATGTGAACATACACACACACACACACACACACACACACACACACACACTCGCGCGTGCACCAATCACAGATGAACAGGCACATCCGTCACTGTGACCTATGCGTCTCTCTCTCCAATCACACCACTTCTTCCCCACCTCTCCAGCTCCTCCTCTTTATTCCTCTTCAAAATCATTTTCAGAAGTTTGACCATGACCTTGTAATCTCAGCACTTAAGAAGCTGCAAGTCAGAGGCTAGCCTGTGCTACCCAGCAAGAGATTATCCCCCAAATCCAAAAATTGACTGTTAATGGGTCTTGGTGCTAGACGTCTTTGCATTGAGGTTGTATCTTATGCTACAACTGAAAACTTTTTTGGGGAATGATTCCATCCGGAAGCTTCCAGCCCTGTCTACTCTCTTCTCTCGGGACCGCACCAGCACAGACATCAGACCTTTTGTTAGAGTCCTACAGACACCTGGCTCCTAGCCAGGCCTGCTGCTCTCTGTGGCTCAGGCTGAGTAACTCATTATGCCTTCAATTTGTTTCAATCCTCCTGCCTCTACTCTCCTATGCAGTCCATCCAGTGAGACCTGATTTCAGTTATTATGTGTTTCTCTTCTAAAAATCCCACGCAGGATTAAAAACTTAGACATGAGACCAGAATCTATTTTTAAAAATCGGTGAGATACTGCATAGCGCTGATACGAGTAATGACTTTTTAAAATGCAATCCCAAAGCACAGGCAACAAAACAAAAACATGGATAAGATTACAGCAAACATAAAAGCATTTGCAAGCAAAGGGAAAAGGAGCGGTGTGAAAGACAGCCTATAAACTGGGAGAGGATGTTTACAAACTGTGAGTCTCAGATAGGACTAATATCAGAAATACGAAAAGGACCCAACTCGGTAGCAACAACAAAGGGTGATAAAGTAGACGCAGGACCCTGATAGGTGGCGCTCAAGGGAACACTAGAGATGCAGAACATCCACCACCACTGGGAAAGGAAACTTTAAAGCAGGGATGAGCTTCCATCTTGTGCATGTCAGGATAGCCGGTTATCAAACAGACTCAAGATGGCAGTGGTTGCTGAGAGTCACAGGGGCGAAACATCAGTCGGAGTGGAGTTAGAGCAGCAATCAAAGCTGCTAAGAAAGTTTGGTGCAGCAATTCCTCTTTTTGTATTTATTCTTAAGTACTTAATCTGTTTAGTGAAGGGATGCATGAACTCTCGGGTTCCTTGCAGCCTTCTTCTCAATAACCATGGTGTGGGAATGAATGCAAATGCCCTCAGTCAACGGATGGATAAAGAAATGCTGAGTGGAATACTACTCAGCCTTTAAAAAGGAAAGGAACCAGGTCATTTGAGACAATGTGGATAGAACTTGAGAATATTATGCTGAGAGAAATAAGACAGACACAAAAAGGCATACCCATGTTTTTGCCTACATGTGGATTCTAAAGCCACTCAACCCACGGAAGCGGAGTGCAGATGGGGGTTGAAGATAGCGGAGTGGAGGCAAAAGGAAGAGATGGTGGAAGGGTGCAGTGTCCCTGTTTGATCTATCGCATAGTTTAGTGAGCAGTTAACGACAGCAGAGTAAATAGTACTCTGAGGACATCTCAGATGTCCTCTCTACAGAAAGTGACAAGCATCTGAGAGGAAGGAGAATTACCTGGATTTAAACACTCCCCTTTGTACGCAAGGATTAGGCATTATTACAACTTGTTAACTTAAAATAATTTTAATATTTAGAAATAAAATTTCCAGGGCTTAGTGGTAGAACATTACTTATCATGTTTAAGACCCTAGATCCAATCCCAGCATTACAAAAATAGAGAGAAGACCGATATATACATAATTGACAGCTAAAAAGGTAGATAATATATGATAAATAGGCAGAAGATAGATAGATAGACAGACAGACAGACGATAGATGATTGGTGGACAGATAGATGATTGATTTATGTGTAATGAATAAAATAGATGATAGACAGACAGATAATAGATGGTAGATAGATGTTTGATAGGCAGATGGATTGACAGATAATTGATGGACAATAGAGTCTTTTTCTTCTTTCTCTTTACTAGGACCTTTTTCATTTCTTTCAAGCATATAGATAATTATCATTGAGGCCCTTTCATGATGGCAGCTACTGAGCCTTCACTGGGTATCTCTAACCTCTTTGTCAGCTTAGTGTTGGCCTCGACCTATTGTCCTTTTTCATTCAGCAGAAGACCTTCCTGGTTCTCGTGACTGATTCTGTGCTAACCCTGCACATCATAGGCATTGTGCTATGAACAAAGATCTTATTTAAAGCCTCCATATAACTGTCTTCTTTTGACATGCTAACATCCGGGAGGGGCTTTTCCCTCACCATACATGTTTAGAGACAAAATCCTAAATCCCCATTTGGTCTCTGCTGAGCAAGGGGGAGTCACCAGTACTTCTGGCCAGGATGGTGGTGGTTCCCGGTCTCCATCAGATCCCCACATGCATTCCTCTGCTGGGAGGAGAAAGGATGAGGTAAAGCAGGTGCACAGTTCCCCATGTGGCCCCCACCGAGGCCACGAGCTGGAGCAGAAAAGAGAGGACATGTGTCTTTGCTTCTGTGGGTGGTGGTAAGGGAACTCATGACTTGACCACTCTCCAGGAAGAGAAGAGACATTGTCTCAATGCTGGGTAAGGGTGAAGGCCAAACATCCGAGCCTGTCTCAGTTGAGAAACATAAAGAGGTTAGAGATACCCGGTGAAGGTTCAGAAGCTACCGTCATGAAAGGGCCTCAATGATAATTATCTATATGCTTGAAAGAACTGAAAAAGGTCTTAGTAAAGAAAAAGAAGAAAAAGACTCTATTGTCCATCAATTATCTGTCAATCCATCTGCCTATCAAACATCTATCTACCATCTATTATCTGTCTGTCTACCTATCTATCATCTATTTTATTCATTACACATAAATCAATCTATCATCTATCTATCCACCAATCATCTACTATCTTTCTTTCTATCTATCTATCTATCTATCTATCTATCTATCTATCTATCTATCTATCTATCTTAGAAATGATCTAGTCAATTAGTGTTCATTCGTGAGTGAAGAATTGGTCACACAACAATGGGCAATGACTCTGGCAATCAAACAGCAAGCCAATGCCAAAAGAGAACTCAAACTTCAGGCCCACAACTCCAAGACCACTTGTCTATACACCAAAGAGCTCTCCGCCCAAGAACACCAGCCCCCTGCCCAACAAAACAATGAGAAAAACCCTCACTGGCAAAGGACAACAGCTGCCTCCCTTCATATCCTATCAGCCCCCAGGCCAGAAAGCACACATGGCTATGTGCCATCGCCCCCTAAACAACACAAATGCACGCTTGCTCAAGTCGGGTTTCCATCCAACACATACAGTGAAAGCAGGTTCGGGAGCCAAGAACCACAGCCTCACAGTCACCTTCGGGGCTGGTGGTCTCCCATCTGGAGAGAATCCCACTTTTCTGCCCATAGGAATCTCTGAAACTAAGATACACTCAGGAGCTGTGGAGATGGGAGCAGCCAGAAGGCCAGGCAGCCCGTCCTGGCTGGAGAGCCCGGTCTGCACCCAGCTGGAGTCGTGGTCCTTTCAGCTGTGGCCTCTCCTCTGGCTCCAAGCTGCAGTCTGCACAGAGCTGTGTTTTGTCCAATAAGAGAGAGCTGGTGACCCGGGCGGGGAACTCAGCTTTCCAACAGTCTCTGTTTTTGTTTCCATTTAAAAAGGTTAGTGACTTTATTGCATGTGGAAAGACCCAGAGAAACAAGCTCAAAGAGGCTCAGCATGTTTTTGGAGCTGACCAAAAACACAGGACTTTTGAGTCGAGTTGAGAGAAGAGGGAACAAGTTTATCCTGTATTCACCATGTGCCAAATACAAGCCTGGGAGTGCCTTCCATGCCCTTCCCTGGAGGATTCAGCCAGAATCAAGTCAAATTCCATACCACAGGCCATCAGGATGTGAGGAATCAGAACTACTGGACTCTAGGATCAAATACAACAAGAGACCAATGTGAAAAGCACCCTTTCAATCAGGAACTAAAACAGGATGCAATGTATTCATCCATCAATATTCTTAGGATGACTGGTGCATCAGCATCTCCAACAACAACAACAATATCCATGAATGCTCAAGTCCCTCATATAAAATGCCATGGTATTTGTATATAACCTATGTATATCCTCCTATATGCCTTAAATTACTCCTGGGGTTATTGATACTATCTCACATACTGCAAATGCTATGCAAGAGGCTATCTTATATAAATGGCATGGTACTGCATGAGCTATGCTCATCCTCTTGCCTGGACATCTTAAACCATCCCTGGATTACTTATACTGCCTCATGTACTGTACATGTAAATGGACAGTGTACCATATATCTCTAGTAGATTAAGACAAGAATGAAGGTCTGACCATATTCAACACTGATAAAAATTTTTAAATCTATTTTCAATCTGAGCCAGACAGTAGTGGAGAATGCCTTTAATTCCAGCACTTGGGAAGCAGAAGCAGGATGATGTCTGAGTTTGAAGCCAGCCTGATCTATAGAGTGAGTTACAGGATAGCCAGAGCTACACAGAGAAACCATCTTGAAAAACAAGCAAGCATATTTTTTTCAAATACACACACACACTCACACACACATTCAATCAGCAGTTGGCTGAAACTTGAAAAGGTATAGTATATTACTAAAGTCATTGATGCTAAGAATTCTGAAAGTCTATAATTTTTTTATTCACTACAATAACTATTCAAAGTATAGCAAGTTATATTATGGCAATTGTGTTAAGTTGGTACAATCCAAGCTCACAACAATTTTTTTTGTTTTTTGCTAAAACTTATGACTTGAACTAGACTCTTAGGGACACTGGAACACCTATGATTTTTGTGTACCCTCTGGGGCACTGCTGTAGTTCAATTGTAAGACGTCTACACATTTTTATATCTGAACTTGGTTCCCAGTTGGTAGTGTTGTTTGGGGATGGTGTGGAACCTTTAAGAGGAAGTAGGCAATTGTGGGTGGGCCCTGGAGTCTTACAGGCTGGCTCTGCTTCCTAACTGTGGGCGCAGAGACCATGCAGCTTCCTGCCCCCGCTGTCACTCCTTCGTTACTTACTGCCACGTCTTCCTGGCCACGCTGGAATCGTCCTCTTGAACTATAAGCTGGGTAAACCATTCCTCTCTGAAACTGCTTGTCAAGTGTTTTGTCACAGCAACAATACAAATTACTCACACGATGTTCACAGTCATTCTTCCTGGCATTGAAAAGGTTTTCAATAGTGTGGTAAACTAGACTAGAAGTCATGGGTCAAGCCTGACTGACATTTTGGGAGGGGGAGAGAGGGTCAAATTTTCAAATGGTTGAACAACAGAGAGAGAGAGAGAGAGAGAGAGAGAGAGAGAGAAACAGAGACAGAGAAAGACAGGGAGAGACAGATAGACAGACAGAGACAGAGACAGAGAATGTGCTATGATGTGATATGGATGCCAGGATCATCAGAGTATCCATACAAGGTTTTAGTGAGATTTTATTTTTATTTAAGAGTGTGTGCATGTTTATGTACACACACCCCCAAAGAGGTCAGAAGAAGATGCTAGATCCCCTGCAACTGTCAGTTGTGAACCACCCAATGCGGACGCTGGGAACCAAACACCAATCCCTCACAAGAGTCGCAAGGGCTCACAGCGCTGAGCCACCTCTCCAGCCCCTAAATAAAAAGTTTTATTGGATTGTACCTATGACCTTTCCTTTGTGGAGCCTGTGACTTCACTCATGCTCAGAAGGCAGCACTAATTAGGTGCACCAGAGATCCAGGTCCTGCAAAGCTCGGATATCAACCCTCTGACCCCTGTAAGGAACACACTGCCCAACACCGCCTAACACCATCTGTCACACTGTCAGACCTCAAGCCAGGCTGAGAACACGGCAAGATAAGGAGGACAACAGAACCTCACGGCTTCTGACAGAGCAAAGGAACCACTGTGGCACCCTGAGAGGAGGCGATGCTAAGAGATCCTGTGGACTAGAAGAAGCAGCTGCACGGTGCGTGGAAGCGGTGACATGTACACTGCGTTCATTTTGAGGGCATGGGGAGTCTCACGTATGAGAATCTGGATCCTGAAAGCTAATCAAGAACATAGCATCCTCATAAAATACAAGCAGCTTCTGCTTCCCTTAACCCTGTCTCTTCCCCGGTTTCCTACTAGGTCTTGCCTCCTATCCCATGTCTTTCTAAAATCCCACCACTGAGTCCAGTGCCTTTTATCTAGGTCTGCTGGGCTGTTCACTATGGTTATTATAATGATTTTCCTATCACCTGCCTCTGCCTATGGCTGTAAGAACCACCATGCTCTTAGGCAGAAATAACATCTTTGATAAGACTATAATACCTAAACACACACACACACACACACACACACACACACACACACACTGTGTGTGTGTACATACATATTTTTATTTATTTATATGACCTGTAAACCTATAAGACAGACCAGAGATTTCATGCTTATTAAGGAACATAGTAGCCCCTTCATGACTACTTTGAGTGTGCCCCTCAAAGGCACATGTACTTTTTTCTTTTAAAAAAATTATTATTTTTATGTATGTGTGGCAATACATACCATAAACACAGGTACCTATGGATGCCAAAGTTGTAGGATCCCCAAGAAGACCTGGAGTTACAGGCAGTTGGGAGTCACTATGTGGGTGCTGAGAATAAACTTTGACCCACTGAAGAAATAGCACATGTTCTTAAAGGCATTTCTCCAGCCCCGTGTTTAAAAGTCTTAATCCCCAGTTGGTAACGCTATAAGGGGGTAGCAGCACATTTGGGAGTTAGGGCCTAATGGAAGAAGAAAGGTCACACGGGACCTAACCTTCAAAGCATATTGGAATCTTGCCCCCTCATCTCTCTCTCTAGTTTTTGGGTATCACAAGGTGGACATCTTCCTCTACTGTATGTTCCTGCCATGATGTACTTTGGTGTCACAAATAAAGGACAAGGTAACCAAACAACCATAAGACCTCTGAAGCCACGTGCCCAAACAAGCCCTTATTCCTTATGTTGATTGCCTCGGGTTCTTTATTACAGTAACAGGAAGTTAACAAATACAGTGTCTGAACAAACACTAGGCTAACTCTACTACGCTTGCTTATGTATAGAGATTACTGACCCACTGTACAAGAGAGAAAACTGATGCTCAACCAATGCTGTCCAAAGCCACCCAAGCAGCAGCTGGACCTGGATCTACACGTTTTACAGTGCATGGTGTTGGTCCCTGGTGCTCAGTAGGGACTGGGAGAGGGTTAGAAGCATGAATGGATGGATACACAGCATGACCCACAGGGAATCAGTAACATGTGTGCGCATAATCTAAGAAGTTGCCAACACCTTCCTTCAAGGAGCCTCTGTGAACACTGGCATAATTTCCTTCTGTGGAATTCAGAAAGTCCCCACCCTACCATGGGTCTTCCCGGCCTGCTAAGCCAAGGGTGTTTGTTGAGTTCCTCTGATGTGGGCCTGAGGAAGGACCAGAATAAATAAGAAAGAAAGGAGTGGGTCACCGCTGAGTCCTCCTCTGCTTCTGGAGTCACGTGGGCCTCCAGAAGCTCGCTCTCTACGGGTTCTTGAATACCAAGGGTCAGTACAACCGGGTGACCATGCGGCCTGCATCTGACTCCAAAGCAGAACATGAGTTCAGAAATAGAAAGAGCAGCAGCAAATTGGATGCCTTTACTAGTGTGCTCATATTTGAGACAGGAAGAACCAAAAACGTCCTAGCTCCTACCACAGAGCAGGGACGGGCCATGGAGAGCCTCACTATCCTTAAGAAATGGGAAGAAGAGAGTTTTAAAATGAGCCTGGAGAGATAGCTCAGCCTTAAAAAGTACTTGCTGCTCTTTCAGAGGACCGAGTTCAGTTCCCAGTACACATATCAGGCAGCTCACAACTATCTGTCTGTAACTCCAGTTCCAGGGGACCCAACGCTGTCTCTGGCCTCTGTTGGCACCCACATACACATGCACACACTCACACACAAGCACACACGGAAATAAAAATGAAATAACTCTTCTTTATAATTGTTTCAAATGAGAAATATTTGCACAGACCCGTGTTAGCCAAGAGGACAAACATTCATCGGCTCCGTTATCACATGAGCTTGGTCTGGGGCTGCAAGATGGCTCAGTCAATGCAGTGTTTGCTGAGCAAGCAAGAGGAGCTGAGATCACATCCCCAGCACAGGCATAAGGAAACCTGGCATGATGGCCACCTCAGTAGTGTCAGTGCTGGGGATTCTGATGACTTTTATTTTGCTTTTCATCAACTTGACATAAGGGTCACCCGGGAAGAGGGGATTTCAGCTGAGACTTTGCCTCTATCACATCGGCCTGTAGACAAGTGTGTTGGGAATTTTATTGATTAATGTTTGATGTGTGAGGGCTCAGCCCACCAGAAGCAATGCCAACCCCGGGCAGGTGGTCCTGGCAAGTATAAGAAAGCAAGCTGAATGATCCAGTAAGCGGCATTCTTCCATGGCTTCTGCTTTGGTTCCTGCCCTGAGTTCCTACCCTAACTTCCTTCAGTGATAGAATGTGTTCCATCAGGCTATGGGAGCCAAATCAACCCTTTCCTCCCCAAGTTACTCTGGGTCATGGTGTTTAATAAAGCAACAGAAAGGCACTTTGCCTCAAGAAACAAGGTAGAAGGCTACATGGGGAAGACATCTATCATCATACTCTGGCCTACATACACATACATGTACATACACATATACCATACATACATACATACATACATAAAACATATATAAATATATAGAAAGGAACAAACAGACCATTAGACGCAGCTGGTATACTATGTGCACATGAGGGATGGAGTTTTACTTTCTGGTTGTCTATTATTCACTAACTGGTCTGTCTGGTCCCAGAGTATCTGTCAGGTAGAACTCAAAGGTCACCCTTCTGTACACTTGCTACGTGAGTCTCTGCTGTCTCAGCTATAGAACAGGGTAATGTTTGGCTGATCTTAGAGGACCTGAATTCACACAGGTAAAGCCAGCACCTGATGTGGGGCTCCATATACAGTAGCGCCCTCTCCTTCAGGTAGCCAGAAAGCCTCTGCACTTGAAGCAGAGTAAAGGCCTGGACCTGACTAAAGCATCATAAGCGAAGCAGGGGTAGAGAGAGGAGTCTATTCCAGACTTTCCATGGCGGTGATGCATTGTCAGTACACCCCAGAAATGAGTCTTCAGACCTTGCCCTACAGGGCTGGGGATGTAGCTCAGTAATAGAGTACTTGCTTGGCATGCCTGGTCAGGCCCTAGGGTCAATCTCTAGTACCACCAAGAAAGAAGGAAGCAAAAGAGTAAGAACAAAATATGTGCATCGTGGCGCTACCTGGCACTCACCCGATAACTAGCAATGAGCTCTTCATAGCTCCCAGGAGTCCTCCCATCCACTGGGGCGGGGGGGGGGATTGGCCCTCCTATCAAACATTAGATAACTGCAACTTATCAGCCCACATCCAGGATGAGGTGACCGGAGTTCAGTGAAGCCAGGATGGGGCGGAGCTTGGGTTTGCATCCTGGCCAGATGGTCTCCACAACTCCTGATGTTGCAGTCTTTCCTACCATCAGCCACTTGGCCTGGGGATGCTGTGTCACAGCAAACCTAACAGTGAACGGGGAGGAGCAGTACTGACCTATGCCACCAGAGGTTCCGGCTGACATCACCGCCCGGCCCACCAGAGTTCTGTCCAGCTAGCATGGGGTCAGGGGGCAAGGGGCTGGAGGTCTAATCAAAAGTGCAGTAGGGGGCCATGGGGCCAGCAGCAGAGGGTGGAACCAGAATTTAAAGCATGCGGGGTCAGGGGTCAAACAAGCCATATCAATCAAAGAGTTAAGTCACTTCACAGAAGTGAGCCTTGGAGCCCCGGAGGGAGGAGGGGAGGCTTCTGTCCGGATGGTCTGAGACTCACAGGGATAGGCGAGGATAAGAAGATAGCTGAGAGAGAAGCGGCCCTGGTGTGTGCTTGGGGCTGCGTGAAGCATTTTACAAAGTCATGGATCTCCCCCATGGGGTGTGCCTCACTATTATGGTATGATTTTACAGGTGGGAAAATTATAGCACAGTGGTTAAGGACCTCGTTTGAAGTCTATGGCGTGCTGGGACCTAGACTGGGACTCAGGGAGCTACCTCTGGAGAGCTGTCACCTTCTGTTCTCCATATACAGGCTGCTGGTGTAGGAGTGGACAGAACTCCATTGGGGAGAGCTGGTCTGTAGCCCAGGGGCAAATGCCTTCTTTGTTTATCTTCCTGGAAAGGACAGGCTGTTGGTGGAACTGTTTCAGGAGAAAAAGCATGTTCAATAACTGTAAATTTGCCACTTGCTGATAGCATCAGCAACTTTCCAAGGAGGCTAGCAGGTAGCAAACCACGCAGCCCCGGGGAAGCAGAAATTAGTCATCCCTCTCATGATTTCACCTCAAAGAAAATGATCACAAAGTCCAGGCCCGTGACTATGCCCACAGTAGTCAGACACGTGGCTGCATCCCTGCGATAAATCAAAAGCAATGCCCAGTTTTCATCAGATGCCTGCAGATAATTCCCCTGCCATTTCCCTGCTGGGACTCAGAGAGCCTTGGCCTAAAGGGTTAACATCTCATTTCCTCTTGTCTTTCAAGCCTTAATCCCCATCCTGAGCTGGGCACATTCCCAGCCCACCTGGAGCAGGTCAAGACCAGCTCCCAGCCCATGACTGGGCCTTCATTTCCCCTGGCAGGAGATTAGATGAGGCACCCATTAATCACTCATTACCTCTGTCTTCCCCGCTGGCCAGGCCTCGGGCAGCCTGCCAAGGGGCCTGAGAGGGTGCTTGTGAGCTGTCCAGTGCCACCCTTTTGGGGACAAGACACAGAGGCTCAAGCCTGGCTCAGGACTCCATGGACCACACCCAAAGAGAGGGAGAAGCTGCCTGGCTTCTACCTAAGGTATCCTTAAGGCTCCCAGGGACAGACCACAGCATCAGCTTTGCTGAAAGATTAGGGAAAGAAAGAAAGAAACTAAACGTGGCCACTTTCCCAAGCGGAGTAATCACCAGGGGGACAAACCCACTGCCTACCCAGAGCCTGTGCTCCTTAGAGGACCCGGGACACTGGACAGGAAGCGGAAAGAAGATGGAATGATGGCTGGATGGACGGTTACAGCTGTGTGTTCAGCGGCTGGGCTGGAGTGCAGGGCTCAGCACCTGACTGAGATTGTATACAGCTTTCCTCTGGAATGTTTAGTGAGGACGCACTTCTGTCAAGCACTGATCAGTCAGTGTAGACAGGAGAGATGGGAAGCAATACTGAGCACCTACTATGTGCCAAGGTTCTGCCTACAAGGCCTCGACCCCCCACCAGCATTCAGCCATTGTTATTTCTGAAGCTGGGGGGGGGGGAGAAGGGCAAGTATAAAGAGCTATTAAATGAGAACCTATCAACCACCAGTCTAGGGCAGGAGGGCGGCTGTGGCCAGTCTGGCCAGGCCAATTGTAACCTTCCAGCAGATGTTCCAATTGTACCTCTTCCACAGATGAGGGAGAAATGGATTCTTATGCACATAATAGCTTTGAAGACCTCAGCCGCTGGAGGATGTTCCAATTGTAACCATGTCACACCCCCAGCAGCTTGGGATTTTCAAACCAAGGTATTCTGATCTTCTTAATACTTGTTGAGACCATGGGTAAAAGGCTAGGCTCCGATGCTTTCAGGTAGGGGGAGAAGGAAGTATTTTGCTTTCAAAGGTCCCTTTAAGAAAAAAAAAGGGGGGGATTCTTCTAAGATCACAATTCCAATTCCCTACTACTCACTCCTTAAGGTCCAAGTGAAGGCCTCTGCCAAAAAAAAAAAAAAAAAAAAAAAAGCCAGGCATAGTTCTTGGGCAGGCAAACACAGGCATATCCCTGAATCTTAGATGGGTATCCTATGGCCTCTGTACCCATGTGGCACATGCACACTTAAGACACAGACAGACAGACAGACAGACAGAGGGGATCGCTAAGCCAGGCATGGAAAGAAACACCCTCAATCTCAGTATTCCAGTACCCAAAGCAGGAGGATGAACAGCTCAAGGCCAGTCTAGGCTACATGTTGGAGCCTTGCTTGGGGGGGGGGGAATAAGAATGTGCTATTTGCAATAGACTCTGCATCTGTCATTAAAGTATCATTCCTGGTTCAAAAGCAGCCTGCGGCTGAGGTCTTCAAAGCTATTATGTGCATAAGAATCCATTTCTCCCTCATCTGTGGTGTCTCTCTCTCTCTCTCTCTCTCTCTCTCTCTCTCTCTCTCTCCCCCTCCCTCCCTCCCCCCCCCATTGTTTGGCTTCTTTACTTCCCTACTTTCTCCCTGGGTGGTCATTTATTAGCTACTCCCCTCACAGCCCCTGGAGGGCAGTGATCCAGTCAGTCTTGCTCCTTGTAAGCCCCCAGCACACAGTAATAGTCCCTGGCACACAACAGATGCTCAGAAATATTTGCTGAAGACAAATTAAATGGAAGTGAATACTGGAGAGCCATTGTGATTTCATGCAGGGAACGATGTGGTGAAGTCAGAATGTCAGGAATATTAATCTGTCAGCATGAAAGAAGATGGATTAAAATGAAGAGAGCCACCCATGGCTGCGAGTCAGGCGGGAGATGGTTACTGTAATCTGGACATGGTTTAAGGTGGGGGGCAGGAAAATCATTTGAGATATCATGAAAAAATGTGGAAGGGGCATTGTGATAAATGAGCTATGCACGTAGGGAATGGGATATGGGTGCTAGGGGTAGGAGGTGGGGGGCTTGAACACAGACACCAACAGCCAATGGGGATAAAAATGAAGTCCTGGAGAGACTTCCTATAGAGAAGGAAAGAGGCATGCTCAGACTCTGTGGATAACAGACAAGATCGCTAGGCAAAAACAAAACTTCAAGCCCTGATTTTCCTCCAAAACTGTGTGGTCCTTACTTTACACCTGGCTGGAGAGACGTCATAGCTCAGAAGAGTGTGGGTAAGGCCAATCTGGTACCCCACCCTGAGCTGGGCATGGAGATCACATGAGACCATCATCCCCTCCGTGAGGCCGATGCAATCACTTGTGCCAGTCAGAGCTCCACACGTTCTCACCACCCAAACTCATTTTGCAGTCTGGACCTCTGGGAATTCCCTGCTCCAGCCCTGCAGAGGTTTATAGGAAAGTCCCGGGACTCTCATCTGCTTCCTAACATTAATTTCCAGGGCAGAACTGTGCTTTTCAAAGGAATTCAACTATGGTGCCAACAAAAATCTATAGGAATTGAGTAGGGCTACATCTAAATCACATTTGAGAACTGCACCTTTGTACACAGAGACCCAGTTAAGATTCTCTCAGGGCCAGCAATTGTGTTGCTTCAGTTTCTACCAGGTCAGAGACATCAATGATGTCAAAGATAGCACAGTAGTGGCTCTAAAAGGTGGGAGATTGCAGCTGATGCCCAGATGTCTTGGATGCATAGGAAGCTGGGCATGGAAATTCCTTGACTTCTGGCTATTTCACTTACTCCAGAGTCTAATGAGCTTCAGCACCCCAGATCCAAGGCTTTATTTAAGTTACCTACTGCCTGCAAAAGGGTGTGCCACTATCTGGCAAGGGATGTACTTTTAACAGCGCAGAAAGCTTCGGGACTGCCTAAGATCTCACTAGCCCCACAATTCCACTAAGTGGGTACGTCAAAAGCCTCTTCCCAAGACACAGCTGAAGCTATTTCTAAGAAAAATGAAACTTCACTTCCAGTCCTCTCCCGCTTGAAGGTGAGCAAAGTGGTCAAAAGCTAACTGTTCAGTCACATTCACAGCCACGGGTATATGAGCTACTCTTGCGGTACAGAAGCAGCAACAGGTCCAGTTAGGCTAGCACTGACCAGATCAGAGGCTTTCTAAGAAGCCAGAATGATGGAGGCCCCTGGCTTGGGCTCCAGAGGTGCTGACACTCCACCAGCAATCCCAAGCTAAGCGAAAGGGAGCACGGCTGGGGTCAGGGATACAAGTGCTGTAGGTGCAACTCTGAGCTGAGCATATCTCAGGAGGGCCAGTGGCTGCTTCCCCCAACCCCAGGTGGCCAGGCTGTAGAATTGAGGGTTAGGGATGGAGAATTAAGGCAGAGCAGGCCTCCAGAAAAGAGGAAGAGAAAAGAAAGAGGACAGGAGGGGAAAGGAAAGAGGAAGAAGAAAAGAAAAGAAAGGGAAGTGGAAATAGAAGAGGAAGGGAAAGAGAAGAGGAAGGGGAAGTGTGAAAGAAAGAGGAAGCAGAAGAGGAAAGAGAAAGGGAAGAAGCAGGTACGACGTCCCGAGCTGCCGCGGGCCCCGACGTACCCACGCGCGCCAGTCTGCGGGGCTGCCCCAGGCTCCGGGTCGCGGCGGGCCGGGCTGCGCGATCTGCTCACCTGGGCTAGTCCGGAGCGGCCGACTCCTCAGCCCCGCGTGCTTCCCGAGCGCCGCCGCATGGACGGCCGCCCGCCCCGCACGGGCTCCCGCTGCGCCCCGGTGTGTCGGGTGCGCGGGCGGCCAGCGAGTGCCCAGCGCACGGCTCAGGCGAGGAGTCTGCGGGCCGAGAGCGCGGTCCGCGCGCCCTGCCCTCCCGCGCGGCCTCCCGCTGTCACCTCCAGCCGCCCCTGCCGCCCCCTGGCGGCCGCCTCGGGGAGAGCCGGCCCTGGCCCACCCCACCACCCCAGGGGAAGAGGCACCCCTGGGAACCTGGAGAAGAGACATCCACCAGGAGAGGCGGCAGTGGGGAAGACTGTTTGGACAGAGGCTAGAGGGCAGGAGAGTGGTGATCATGGAGGAGGCCCGGGCTGCCCAGGGCCGTCAATGGGAGGGCAAAGGAGAAGGCAGTGGAGACCAGAGTCTGAAGGTCAGAGGCTGCCTTCATCTTAGCCAACAGTTGGTGGGAGCTTTTGAAGGACTGCTGCACCAAAGAGACAAGGACATCCTTGAGTATTGAGAAACAGCCATTCCGGTTGCAACCATGGGATTGAGGCTGGTTTACAGTGAAGCTTTCCTTTCTGGCTTCCAGGGTTAGAGGGCATCACTAAAACAAAAACTTCCTAAGAACCAGGACAGCTCAGCGCGCCTGCCTGATCTAAGGTTCTCTGGTGTGGTTGCAAACAAGAGCATGTGCCTACTAAGCCATCGAGCCATAGAGCTGGTAGCACTCCCAGGTTCTTGAGTCCAAACAAGATGCTAAAATTTTTAAACTCAACCCCTGTCTAGAGCTGAGAGAAGCAAGAGTAGGAAAATGCCCCCCCCCCCTTTTTTTTTCCAGAGAGGGCAGGTTGACCTTAAACAATTGAAGAGGCCTCTAGGCACAGGAGTCTCTCTCCCTTGATGTGAATGAGCCTGTTTGTTTATGGCTGCCTCAAAAGCCTGCCTGCAGGGGGTGTTGGGAAAGGGCAGGTGTACCCGTGTGCTAATGTGGGTGGTGGAAGCATCCTAGTTCAGGGCCAGGCCACATCAGGGGTGGGTGTGGTGTGCTTTGTGGGAGCAGAAAAAAAGAGAGACAGGAAAGATGTCCCGCCATTAAAACAATAACAAAGGGAGCTGGGAAACACAGGGCTGAGGCCAACAAGGGAGAACGATTTTGAGTGCCTGGCACCTGGCTCCAGCTGGGGCCCACTGAGTCCATCTGGTTCAAACAAACAACTTTTGATGAGAGGCACCTGGGTGTGTATGGTTAGAGACTCCGGGATGTCTCAGATCCAGATCCAGGGAATCGAAGAGATCTTGCAAACTAACTCTTTCATCCATTTGAAACCAATAGCCAGGTGATGGTCTCATACCTGTAATCCCAACCCTTCCGTGGAGGAGGCAGGAGGATCAGGGGTCCAGATCATCCTTAGCTCCATCCAGTTTGCAGCTAGCCTGAGCTACAGGAAACTGTGTTTCAGACAACATAGTTGAACTTAGTAGTACAGGCCTATAATCCCAGGTCCTAGGGGGCTAAGGTAGGAGGATTAAAAATTCAAATCCAACCTGGATAATTTAGGGAGATCCTATCTCAAAACAAAGAGCATAAACAGGGCTTGGGGTGTAGAGGGGCAGAGTGCCTGCCTCGCATGAATGAGGCCCCGGCTCTATCCCCAGCACCACCAGAAATCAAGAGTTCTTAAAGGACAAAGTGTATTTAGTAACAGGATGGGGCAGGGACAGAACACAAGGAAAGGACATGGGCTTCTTTATTGTTTTACTTTTAAAGAAATGCTGGACTTAAAGCTAGTGTTGGTGAGACGGTTCGGCAGTTAAGAGCCCCTTGCCACTCTTCCAGACCCAGAGCTCATTTCCCAGCACCCACATTGGGCAGTCACAACCACCTGGAACTCCAGCTCCAGGGGATCTGACGCCCTCTTCTGGCCTCTGTGAGCTCTGCACACACACACACACACACACACACACACACACACATTCACTCACACATGGCAATCGCTCACACAGGCATACACATACACATAAATAAAACTAAATCTGTAAAACAAACTCTAGTCATTATAAGATGAATTACTTATATGAGTACTTTATTTATGCTAGAGGGGAATGCTTCCCATTTCCCACTGTTTACTGTCAGTCCTGCTACACATCTTGTTATTAACTCATGTATGAAGTACATATATGTATGTTTATATGTTTGTATGCATGTTTATATATGCACGAATGTGTGTATGTATGTTTGTATGTATGTATGTTTGTGTGTGTGTGTTTATGTGTGTGTATGTAAGTTCGTATGTGTGTTTGTATGTATATATGTTTATGTATGTATGTATGTATGAGTCAGATGGGGGAGGATTTTGTCCCATGTATGAAATAAGCTACTAACTCTCACCCAAAGACAGGGTAAAGAAGGGCGGGTGCGTCTGATCATAGTTGCAGGCCAGTTGCAGTCACTTAGCCCTAGTGTCTGCCTGAAGTGCCAGTGTCATCTGTAACATACCACCTTCACATAGCTGAGGAGATATGATTCTTACCACCTCCAAAACCAGCCCATGCTCTTGGTTGAAACTCTCTGATTAAAGGCCCCTTTCCATGTTCCATTAAAGTCTCTACTATGTGACTACAAACAATTGGCAGGTTGGCCCTAGAGGTGGCCCCTAAAATAGCAGGAAAAAAAGCCATAATCCTTCTGAAATGTGTCAGCTCTGCAGATGGAGGAGAGCCCCTGAATATACCTGTTTTTCCAAAACAATTTGCCAAAATAATTTTACAATCATGTTGCTCAGGATGGAATGGAAAAGAATGTAGTCACCCCGTGGGGGATGCCATCTCCTAGAACCTGCCCTCTTCAAAGAGTGACACGGCACTGTGTTTGCTCACGCACCCCAGGCTGACCGGACAGTGATCACATGGGGTGAGGGAGGGCTCCTGAAAATGTGAAGAGTGCTGTGCTGGGGTCTCAGAATCCACGGATGGAGCAGGAGGCAGAGCTCAGTGTGTCCCCAGGAGAGGAAAGCAGCGTGGGATTCTGGGAAAGGAAAGCAGCATAGGATTCTGGGAAAGGAAAGCAGCATGGGATTCTGGGAAAGGAAAGCAGCATGGGATTCTGGGAAAGGAAAGCAGCATGGGATTCTGGGAAAAAGCTCTGAACACACACGCGTGGTACTTCAGGGGCTGTGTCCCAGCAGGGAGGGAAACCACAGTTAGCTGCTAGCATTTGAAGGTGGAAAGAAAAGACATGGGTCCAAACCCCTCATTTCAACCTCCTGTTGAGTCACAAAAATCCATCATGGTTCTTGTAAAGTTCTCTTCATCTTCTTTCTTGGAAATTTATATAAACTGTAAAGTCAAAGCAGGCTTGTGCTCAGCAAATGTATGACAAGGAGAGATGGTAAGAAGGTTGATCCTGTCAACTTGATAGGATTTAGAAACGCCTAGGAGATACAGCATTATGTGTGTGAGAGGGGTTTAATTAAGGTAGGGAAACCCAACCCAGATGACCAGCCATGGGGGCCACATTCCATTAGCTGGGGCTCTGGACTAAACAATTCATCGGCACAGTGGGCCAAAACAAACCCTTCCTTCTTTGGTCCGTTATCTTGTCAGGAACAATAAAAAGAACAACAGTAAAGTCTCTTCGAGTGCTAGTAAATGTATCATTTTAAACTGTTTCTTGGGAGCCAGCAAGTTGGTTCATCAGGTGAAGATGCTTGCCACCAAGCCCGATGACCTGAGTTTGATCCCCAATACCCACGTGATGGAAGGCGAGATCTGACTCCAGCAAGCGATCCTCTGCCTTCCACAAGCACTCTATGGTATCTTGTGTGCTGCCCTAATATAAATAAAAAGGTGCAATTAAAAATAAACCATTTGTAAAGTGGATTTAAGTATTTCAGGATAAACGTTCCTGCTGGTCTCCTTAACTCATTTCTTTTCCTTCCTCTTCCAAGGGTCTGGACCAGTAACCTATACACAGCCTGTGTCCTTTCCTATGGCTGGCTGCAACTTGACCTGTACCAAGACTACATGGCAGTTCAGAGACTAATTTGTTGCAGCCACAGTCTGAGGTCACAGGGGTCACGGTATTTAGATGGACTGTCAGGGGGATTCCCATGAAGTGTCCCAGAGGCTTCAGGCACACCTCAAGTTATCTTACTCTGCCCGTTCTATTTCCATCTCTCTCTCTTCCTCTCTCTTGCCCACATCCTGTCAGCAGAGATAGTGAAGTGGCCTTACCTGGTACAGCACAACTTTTGGAATTCCAAGCATTCAGATTATTTCTCTCTTTCCCTCTTTCAGCCAGGAGGCAGCCTTCCATATGAAGTTGCCTCTCACTAAGAGAAGCAACCCTGAAAGGAATCAGAACGGAACAGGATGAGCCAAGTGACCCAAGCAAGAGAGGAGAGAAAGGGAAGGTCTGTTCTAGAAAGGAAGCCACCTGTGAAGGACTCAGAGTGCCAAGAGAGAAAAATGAGTGATGTGAGGCAGGGGGTTAGCTGGGATGACTGGGAAGCACTTGCCAGGTGGATAAACACTAGATAACCACAAAGGCCTTTTTGTATCGAAAGCAATAGAAGCTAAAGACGAAGGCAGGGGAGACCCTGCTGCCCTGGATGATGAATTAGGGAGTGGCCCAGTGAAGAAGTGGGGACAGCTTGAAGTGGTAGCTGCCAATCAACATATAGAAATGTATATGGTTTTAAATGATGGGGAAAGTCGTTCTCTGCTGGCCCATTCCCTGTCAGGGATGTTCATGAGCACTTCTGAAAATTGTGTCATTCCTCCACAAATAAAAGGAATCCCAGTGGGGGTGGCCCCTTTGTTGCTTATTTTTAAAAAATATATATTCCAAGTAATGCAAAAAGTAATTCCACAATTCTCTTGTAATGAAAATATTCAAAGAAAAATAAAAGAAATCCATCACTATAAAGGAATGTTGTTGCCCTCTCTGCTTCCTGGGAGACTCTCCTAATAAGGGCTTGTCCTTCACACATTGCACACAATGCCTCTTGTACCCGCTGTGGTCAGTACTGCAAACCCCAGAGACTGTCAGTGGCTGCGAGCTCCTCCAGGAAGCAGTTGCTGGGTTTGAAGCTAATCAACTTATATCGCTGGAAATAACTATCACTTTGGCCTCGTTGGCAATTTTCCCTCTTAGCAAACTGGCTCTCTGGTTGAAGGTGACACTTAGTAAAGCCTGTAAGACACAGCAAAGCCAGTGAGCAGGGCTTTCCTACACAGCCTATGTAGGAAACCAAGGCACCACAGTCCAGGAAGGCAAGTGGGGTCTGAGCTGATTACTTTACTGGCCTCACACACCTTCATCCCAAAGACTGCCTACTACTGGGGGCTAATGGTGACTCCTCACCAGACTTGACTGCCTCGGTATAAATTTGTGTGTGCAGGTATGTATTTATGTTTACATATATGGCCTTGCACATGTGTGTTTATGCATGTAGAGACTGGGGTTAACCTTGAGGCTCTTCCTCAGGAGCCACCCACCTTGGTTTTAAATTTATTGTATTTTATGTATGTGTCTTTTGCCTGCACGTATGTCTGTGTACCACATGTGTGCCCAGCACCCACAGAGGCTAGAAGTATTAGAGTATTAGAGGCTAGAGTATTAGATGCTCTGGGGTTGGCGTGGTACACAGATGTGAGGCACTCTCTGAATGCTGAGGATCAAACCCAGATCCTCTAGACGGGCGACCAGAGCTCTGAACTGCTGAACCATCTCTTCAGTCTTGCTTTTTGAGACAGAGTGTCTCATTGAGACTTGGGGCTCACCGATCAGGCTGGAATGGCTGGCCAGCAACCTCCAGGGATGATCACCCTTCCTCTGCCTCCCCAGAACTGAGAGTTGAAGTATGGGACACCACAACTGGCTTTTTGCATGGGTGTTGCAATGGTCTTCATGCAGGTCATTGACAAACTGTGTCCCCAGGCTCCTCTGCTCCTTTTTACCCTTTAATGTTTCCTGTCTACAGCTCTGACCATGAAATAGGGAAGCCATTGTTTATAAGGAGCAGCCGAGTCCCAAAACCTATGTCAACATTAGGCTTGGCCGTCCATTATAGAAAAACACACACTCTACAGGGGGAAGCGAAACTACACCTGTTGGAAGAAAGAGACGCCACTCTCACATCCTCTGAAGCCTCTCCCAGATCTCGGATTTACCATTGGCTCAGAGAATTCGAGAGGGAATGACATGGCTCATTGTGGATCCATCTGGGGAAACATGACACACACAGAGAAGTATGTGGCTTCTCTTTTTTCAAAAAAAAAAAAAAAACCATTTCAAGCTGCATTTGAAATCATGTCTTTTTTTTTTTTTTTTTTTTTTTTTTTTTTTTAATTTAATTTTATTTTATTTTTTTAATTTACATTCCAAATCACTTCCCCTTTCCCGTTTCCTCCCTCCCCGAAAGTCCCATAAGCCCCCTTCCCTCCCTCTTTTCTCCGTTCAACCCCCTCTCATTACTCTGTCCTGGCGTTCCCCTACATCCAGTCTTTCCAGGACCAGGGGTCTCTCCTTCCATCTTTTTAGAAATCTATTGATATGCTGATTGTGTCTAGGGTATTCTGAGATTCTGGGTCAATATCCCCTTATCAGTGACTTCATACCATGTGTGATCTTTTGTGATTGGGTTACCTCACTAAGGATGATATTTTCAAGTTCTGACCATTTGCCTAGGAATTTCGTGAATTCATTGTTTTTAATTGCAGAGTAGTATTCCATTGTGTAAATATACCACATCTTCTGAATCCATTCCTCCGTTGAGGGACATCTGGGTTCTTTCCAGTTTCTGGCTATTATAAATAAGGCTGCTATGAATATAGTGGAGCATGTGTCCTTATTGCATGCAGGTAAAGTCTCTGGGTATATGCCCAGGAGTGGTATAGCCGGATCCTCCGGAATGTCTTTCATTCACCACAATTTGGATGATTGCCATATAGCCACAATGGCACGTCAGGGCTGCAGGACAAAGCCCCCACAGCTTATGTCTTGGTCATGGACCAAGCTCCCATGCCTACTGATTTTGGGAGATTCACAGAGCTCCTGTTGGAGGCTGACCCCAAACAGCTCCCCCTGAATTAGGTGCCAGTCCAAAACCACAGGATCATGTCCAGGGCCAGCTTCCTGCTATCCCCATCTCTTCCTATTTAAACTCATGGAATTATAGTGTTAAGAGAGGATTCCCCCCCCCCTTATTCTGCATGTAGTCCAGGTTACCCTCAAATTCATGGCTTCTCATGTAGCTTTCTCATTTTCAAATTTCAAATACCATACACATTAAGCCTCCCTTTCTTCGTGTGTGTGTGTGTGTGTGTGTGTGTGTGTGTGTTTTCTAGACCTGGAAATCTTTCTGTAGATCAAATTGGCCTCAAACTCAGAGATCTGCCTGCCTCTGCCACGGAGTACTGGGATTAAGAGTGTACCACCGTCCAGCTAAACCTGGGTATTTTCAGCCCCAAGTAAAGGGGATACTTCACCTAATCAATTTGCTTTTCTTCTTTGAGAGTAAGATAAAAGCACCACTGAACCACACACACACAGAGAGAAAGAGAGAGAGAGAGAGAGAGAGAGAGAGAGAGAGAGAGAAAGAGAGAGAAGTTTGTCCTGAGACCCTGCTGGGTAGCATGCACCCGCAATTTCTGCCTCTCCTTGTGTGTCTTTCCAGAACTTAGCTTTGTTCCCCAGGCTTCTAGGTGTTCGTGAAAAGTTCTGAGGTCCAAAAAACAATTTTCCTTAAATCTGTGATGTGTTTATAAAAAAAGAAAGAGGTATAAGATATGTTCTATGGGGGTGTGGTGAGGTATGGGGGAAGGAGGTGTCTCAGCAGGCCTATGCTAAGGCCTCCCTTCCCCCTGAGGGACCAATCACACAACTGTATACCATAGAATAGAGTTTATTCAGGGCATGGGGAGGGGAGTTAAGAGGGTAGTAGAGACAGAGAAAGGCAGAGAGGAGAGAAGTAGAGGCCAGCCATGACCACGTGGAGAGAGGGGGGAAGGGAATGGGGAGAGAGAGGGAACAAGAGGGCAAGAGGCATGGGAGAGAGAAGCAAGAGGACAAGAGGAGGGAGGAGGGGGCAAGCAGCCCCTCTTATAGTGGACCAGGCCTACCCGGCTGTTGCCAGGTAACTGTGGGATGGAGTTCAGACAGAATGCTAACAACCTGGGTATAGCAGCTGAGCTATATGGGTACCACCTCACCCTGTGTCCCCTTCACAATGATTGAGAGCTGACCCATCTGTGTCGGTCAGCAAGCTGTTAGCTACCAAGCACTGTGGCCATCTTTCCTGGCACACTGTTAGATTTCCATGGGAGAAAGCAACTGTCCCTTTAAGAGACTGTTAACACACCTGCATGGGAACCAGCCAAGGTCACCAGATTACTGTGACTCATTCCTTCTGGCTACCTAGTGTAAATTTTGCTTTGAACACTACATTCTCTTCCCAGGAGCATGTATGTCTACACCTCTTCATTCTGAACACATGCTCTTACAACTGGAAGGATATATCCAACAGCCTCCCTCTTTGAACAGTGATGAGCACGTTTATACTGAGCATCCATCCTTATACTGAGCATGCTCAGAATAGTGCTTGCCCGGACATGTGCCTTCCTGTATGTACAAGCTCTCCAACAAATTCCCACATTGAGAGCAAATAACCTCACTGCTCTTACTTGCTGTAAGTAAAAAACATTTCCTGGATTGTGGATACATTGTCTGGCAGGTACCAAGGCAGTTCTAGGATGGAAGGATAGATGCAAGGCTGCCAAGTGGAAGAGATAAAAAAATAGTTATTGGGGGTGGGGAGAGTAATAATAGCTGGGGTTATTCTGGGCTCTAGCCATGTGACGTTGAGTAGACACTTAACCTCCCTGAGCCCCAGAACTCTCTTCTGAAAAGAGGCTTACGTCTAACTTACTGCTAGCTTGCGGCAATGTGGGAACAGACTCTCATGCTCTCACCTTCCTGCTGAGGAGCTTCAATGCATCCTTGATGTGCTAGGTGGCCCTTCATGGGTTGTCACAAGACTTCAACTCTTAAGGATAAAGAAAGGGTCTGAGAGCAAGCAGAGAACTGACTTGAGCAGGAATAAGTATGGGGATTAAGATACAAATGTTTCCTGACCTTGTCTTGTGGATGGAAAATACCACAGAGTGGAGAAAAACCACATCACCCAATAGTCTGTAATCTGATATTGTGGGCTGGTCAAAGGGTGCTGTCCTGTTTCCCTCCCTGCCTCCCTCCAGTCTTCCTTCCTTCCTGCAGGTTGTTGCAAGAGGAGAGAAACGCATTTTCACAAGATTAACTTTACCTGGAAAGTCAAACTTTGTCCTTGTCAGCATCTGAAGTTCTCTTGAAGCGAATAAAAACTGACCTCTACAGGAGGGTTTATGAAGAAGGGGTCCCAAAATCATGGAAGACGCATGCTTGTGCAAGAGCTAAGAGAACATGCATGTGCCTGTGATCCCTGCTCTGCTCGCTTTGTGACCATTTGGAAAAGTGACTTTATAGAGTCTGAGGGGTTTTTGTTGTTCTTCTTATTTGGTTTTGGTTTTGGTTTTCCCAACACTCAAGTAGTAATAATGACTCTTGTAGTTTGGGTAAGGTCACCATACTGAGGGTCCCATTTATCTCGGTTTTCACCTCCCTGTCTACTTGAACTTAGAGGTGGTCATGTGAAGTGCTTTGGGAAGAGAATGTGGTTTCTTTCTTTTTTTAATTAAAAAAATGATCAATATTCAGTGAGATTAAGATATAGATCACGATCTTCATTCACAGAGGGGTCAGGATGGTGGGTGACTTGTCTAGCCTGAGTTTCCAGAGGCCTGGGATTAGCCCAGAACCATAAGTCCCTGTTGGATCTTTTATTGTATTAAGCCACTGAGATTGAAATTTATTACTGAATGCTATGACTCTTAAAGAAGTTGTTACAATAAAATATGGCAGTCTTTGTAAATAAAACCTGGCAATCAGATTGTTCCAAAAGCAACCTCAGCTGTGATTCCTAAATACCACTGTTGCCTTTGAATACACCACAGACTATGACCCAAAGGGAGAGCTTAGGGATTCTCACCCAACTCTGAGGAGTAGAGGCTTCTGGGAAACTGCACAGGCATACATAGGAGAAATCAATACTAAAAACACAGATCCAGGGCCTCTGGCAACTTGCAGGGGACCCATGCTCTGCACGTGACCTCGTCCACATCTGCCATGCCACTGTCCTGTCCCCATTTTCTCCACCAGGTTCTAAAGCCACTCATCATTTCATAGACTCAGGGTCTAGATCAAAGTCAGAGCACAAAACTGTAACTTGGTAAATAGAAGTTGGGTTTTTATTTGTTGGCTTTCTTTGGCACTAAAATCAGGGCATACTCTATTCCACCGACTAGATAATGTTCTAGTGAATGGAACAGCACAGCTGGCTACAACCAGGGAAGGGTGGGAGGAGAACAACAGCTTGCTCATTTCAAAATCGCTGTCCTCAGACCATGGCATCAGAGGGATAGAACAATAAACAGCGATATTAAGGTACAAGGAATACCATTATTAGGCCAGTTGAAACCAGCCTATTTGAGAAACCAAGTTGTTATCTTTCCAATTCCCGAGAGAGCGGGTGAACAGTTTGGTTTCACCTTGCCCATATGGAATATCAGCACAGATAGGCAACACTGCTTTGATTTGTTTGTGTGTGTGTGTGTGTGTGTGTTCGTGTGTGTGTGTGTTCATGTGTGTGTGTGTGTGTGTGTGTTCATGTGTGTGTCCTAGAGGTTGATGTTGGTTGACTTCTCCAAGTGCTCCCTGTTGTGACATTTTTGAGAATTCTAGAATTTTGGTTTCTTTAAAAAGCACAGAAATATAAGAATGTGCTTTCTTTTTAACCCCAGGTGCGGGGATGAAGGGTGGCTTTGGACTGTCCGCAGCAGCTGCCTATGATTTGCCTCATACAGATGCATGGTTTTATCAGCTGCAGATCATTTCTATGATTGTGTGATGTTTGGAATTCTGGGAACTTTTCAGAGGGTTCATAAATGCTAGGACCCCAAGAGGCAGGGTGGGTAGTTGTTGGTCACTTTGGTAGGATGGTTCAGACTAATGGAACTTCAGAGAGGGGCCCTAGATAGACTAGAGTTGGAACTGATCACTAACAAAACAAGTGATCTGAAGGCTGAAACTTTTTGCTTTCCTGCAAACTTCCAGAAATGGGTGGAAAGATGCGGAGAGAAAGGTCAGAGAGGGCATTGAACAATGAGATTTGGTGAGCTTCCACACTGGTAAATGCATTCATACGCCAGGAAGATAGCACATCCCTATTTACATGGGACAGAAGCCTCCATTTCTCTTTGGTCCCTCTCTGGCTGTTATATATACCCTATCTAATGAGCTAGAAAGCTTAAATACAGTGTTTCCCTGAGTTCTGTAAGTCACCCTAGAAAACTGCTGAACCCTGGTAGGATATTTATGGGAAGCCTAGTCTACAGCTATTCAGACTTGTGATTGGCATCCGAACTGGAGACAGTCTTGTAAAACCAAGACCTACTGTTGGGGTCTGATGCTGACCCCAGGTAGACGGTACCAATACTGAATATGCTGTAGCTCTGCTATAGGCAGAGCTAGAGAGCTGCTTATCCTTATCCCCAAAGCCCACATATTTTCTGGTAGAAGCATCATTGTGACCGTGTCAGCTCCTTTGTGATAGTCACTCCTACAAGGTCTGTCCCTTCCCCCTTGCTCAGCGTTCTCCATGCTACAGAGCAGCTGTAATGGCATTATGAAGAGGCAAGCTGCTGAGTAATCTCTCTTCTGATTCCCAGGCCCCAGAACACCTGGTAACCTTCTTGAACTATCAACATGGGTAATTCTCTTCCCTATTTGTTAATCCCATGCATTAACTAACACAAAGCATACATACTATTGTGGGGTTTAACTTGAAGGAAAGTACCATGGCTGCTAAAGATACAGGAACTAGCCCCAAGAGGATGCTGGATTAAGATGTTTCCACAAGACGAATGAAAAGGAGGCACATGCCCAGGGCAATAAAAACAAATATTCAACATGAAGTCTTACTGTACCTCTTTCCCCTCATTATAGAAGTCCTGTTAGGCATTTGAGAAATGGCTCAGTGGGTAAGGGCGATGGCTACAAGAGGACCTGAGTTCAAAGCCCCAGCATCCATGTACTAAACTACCTGTGGCCATGTGCACCTCTCTAACACAAGCACTCTAAAGACAGGAGGACCACTGGGACTTGCCAGGCTCAGTCCAGGTTCAGTTACAAACCATGGATAAAAGAGACAAGGCAGAGAGAGGGTGGTAGGGATGATGCTTGGCCTCTTTCTTTGACTTCTGAATACACACATGAGAATGCACACCTGCACACATACACCACATATACCTCCCATACATGAACATATACCACACATACATGAACACATACTATTATATAACTAAGTTCAGAGAGATGGACTTCTCCATCTCAGGATACTGGTTGTCAGAAAGGCTGATCTTCTCGCTGACTCTCTGCTCCCAGCTGTTGCCTTTTGAGTGATAAACACCCAGGGCCTGTGTCTAGTAACATTGTGAGTGGAAAATCAGTCTGTGATTTTTCCGATCTAAATGGAGTACCCAATCACTTCAGGCTATGAGAAAGAGCTATTTATTGGTGTCACTAAAGAATTTTAAGTGAAACTCTAGAGGATAATAAATATCATTTAGATAAACTAAGATCATTTCCCACATACTGATTGACTATTTCTCTTTATTTTTATTTATTTATTTATTTATTTTATTATTTATTTCATATTTGCATGAATGTGCATGAACATGTCTGAAGTAGACAAAGAACAATTTTCCAGAGTCAATTCGCTCCTTCTATGATGTGGATCTTGGGGATAGAACTCAGGTCATCAGGCTTGGCAGCAAGTACCTGTCTCACTGAGCTGTGAGCTGATTCACCATGGCTTAAAAAGCATAAGGAGCTACATGTCTCATGGAGGTAAAGCTAAAACAAGGAGTAGATCCCATCAGCAAGTTGGGCTGCCTGGTTAAGGTCATGAAGACCAAGTCCCTAGAGATCTACCTGTTCTTCCTGTCCATGAAGGAATCTGAGATTATTGGCTTTTCCCTGGGAAAATCCCTAAAGGATGAGGTTCTCAAGGTCCTGCCAGAGTAGAACTAGCTCAGGCTGGCTGGAGGTCCGGATTTAAGGCTTTTGTCGCTACTGGAGACTACAATGCTCACGCTGGTGTTGGTGGTAAGTGCTCCAGGAGGTAGGCATGCCATTCCAGGGGCCGTCATCTTGGCCAAGCTTTCTATCTTCCTTGTGCAGAGAGGCTACTTGGGGAACAAGACTGGCAAGCCCAGTAAGTCTGTACAAGATGACACATGGCTCTGTGTTGAAGACATTGACTCTGCTCCTGTACCCAAGAAGCTACTGATGAGGCTGGTGTGGATGACAGCTACACATCAGCCAGTGACTGCACTGCCACCCTGAGCAACTTTACCAAGTTCACTTTGATGCCATCTCCAAGATCTTCTGCTACCTGACCTCCAACCCCTGGAAAGAGACTGTGTTTATCAAGGCTCTTTATCAGGAATTCACTGATATCTTCTGTAAACCCATACCAAGAGACTCTGTTCAGAGAACCCAGGCTCCAGCTGTGACTACCACATAAGGGTTCTTATAGAAGAAAAATAAAGTGAATTAAGTCTGATAAATAAATAAATAAATAAATGGCATACAGAAGACAGGTGCAGCTGTATTTGCCTATGGTCCTGCCGACTTAGGAAGGTGACACAAGCCTAGGATTTGGAGGTCAGACTGCACAACACAGTGAGACACTGCTTGAAAGACGAAGCAGAAAGCAAGAGTAAAAGAGGATCCCAATGCAGAAAAGATGGAGTAAGGAAGGATAATCAATGCAATTAGAAAATCTGAGAGGATGCATAGAGTGGCCCTTCATG